>BSBM01000031.1:600000-970000 GCA_027924585.1 Larix kaempferi | reverse complement strand
TAAAGTTGAAGCCAATCTAACGACGAGTATAACCCCATTGTGGCATATGTCACATTTTATTATAAGTCTGGAGCCTGGGCCGTGAGACATACAAATAGGAGCGTTTGTTACATTTTTCTTCGAATTACGTAGACTTCCTACAAGAGAGAAACTCTATATAGTTCTAAGCCAGAAAATTGTAGTTCAACCTGCAATATAAATCCATTTAACAAAGTATGATATTATTGCCATGGAGAATTCTTGGCCTCAACAACATTGTTGGATCCAAATCAAGACCCCGTGAAAAGAAGAAAGAGTTCTAGCCTAAAATATATAAAATTCCACCAACCTCGTAGGAGCCAATATTTCCCTTAGAGGCCCCATCAAAAAATCCCTACGACATGAAAACATCAATTGCCTTGATGGTTTAGCAATAATATCCCTTAAAAAAACCTTAAATGCAATAAATTCCTAAGGAATCTCTAGCACCTTTTCAAGAGATAAATGAATTCCACGTGATGGACGATGCAATATAATTGATCTTATTCTTCATCGAAGTCTTGTCATTCATGCCCATATTTCAAAGTATATTGTTTGTTTCCTTTTGGAGGCTTACAACCATGCACACGGATGTCCAACTACTTCCACAAAATTGTTCAAGGATTTTCCACTACTATATCATAAACTTAACAACTTGTATTGATGTTTCATCAGTATTTGAGGGATGAAAAAGAGCCCTAGTGTGCCCAGGATCATGATTCTCACCGTTGATTTATTACATAGATCTAGAAAAATCAAGGTTTTTATAATTTTTAACTACTATAGGAATGCACATGTAGTCAAAGAATGTGCCAAGAATTGAGTAATATTGTTGTGTGAAGGGGGAGAGAGAGAAATGCAAGGATGAACCATGCTAGACCCTGTAAATCATGCCTAGATCTAGTCAAAACATGCTAGGTCTGATAATAAGGGTTGTTTGAAGGTCAAACATTGTTGTAAATGCTTAAGAATGCATTTTACTCATGTTCTTTAGAAGAATAGATTGGTTTTTCATAAATTGACATCCTTTTTCCATACATATGTTGATATTTTATAACATTTTGTTTCATCCTATCTCTACTTTTGCCTCAACTAATATACTATGTTCATCTCCATTTCACCAAGATTTAAATTACAAGCATAACAACGTGTTTTGGATTGTTTTACAAGATTTTCTTGTTTATAGGTTAACTTAGAAGAATATTAATTTGTTACTGAAATATTGAAGCTTCTCTAAGGTTTATTGTAGAGCAACTCAACTAATTTGCAACCTGGTGGAATTCTAGTTATCTTGGGTATGAGCAGTTGTCATGGGAATATGTGTCAAGGTGTAAGACAACTCGACATCATCATTAAACCAAAGATACCAGCAACGCATTGCAGTGCCACATCTACTTTACTTTACTTACTGCATTTTACCTTTTATACGAGACCTTTAGGTACTCCTTTGTAATGACATTGTACTGAGTAGTCCCATCGACCTACTTGTGTGGTCATTAATCAAACATTAATAAAATTATATCATCTCGTCTATCTACATCTCATTTTTTAGTTTCTATGATCTACAATCTAATGTGGTGAAACTTTGACTGATGATTGTTATGAAATTTTGTGGTAGATCTTGCATTATAACTTAACGAAACAACATGTTATTTTATTTTTGGGTTTATCTACTGATCAACATGTGAATATGGTCCCCTCAGATTTTGTATTCAGCACCCATTCCAACTACCTTTCCCAACCAATTGTACTAAACTCATTGTAGAAATTAATCGGCACAGGATGATGAACAAATTTAATGTAAGCATGACAATACTCCACTCTTCCATTCACAGTCCATGTATGTGTTGGATAGGGACATCTAGTTGCTTGACTATCTTCTACATTGCAAATCATTTTTTACTTGTAACACCCATGTGCCTTTTTCTTTGTAATTTCACACACCAAGGGTTATACAAATAGCCATCAAGGAGTGTGGTCCATACAATATGGACTTGTTTCCTCATACTATCTATAGCATCTATGTTTGATGTGGCTTAAAGTCACAAAATATTAGACTTTATTTCTCATCAGGGTTTGATTCACATCCTAGGATTCATTTATCATTTAGATTTGTACAAATATTGTGACACATTCCCATACTCTAACACTACCAACAAGATAAGAATGCGCCCCCTAAAGAAAATGTAGCCCAATAAGGTTTATTTATTGCAATTTACTACTCTAGTCCTTGTTAGCCTCGTTACTATTTCCATATTTATTTTGTTGCAGGAGCAAGAGCCACGAATGATGTTTTCAGTATTGAAAATTCAACTACAACATGTCTCATTTTAATGATTGTAGGTACCACCAAATAGGCACTTGTCGGATCTATCTTCCTTGAGTGAGGAAGATAGACTAGAAGAGGTTGAAAGCGAGACGTCTATTACAAGATCTAACAGGTCAAGATCAACTAGAGGTCAAAAGGTAAGGAGAAAATTTCATAGACGCATGGAACTTTTTCTTTCTGAAAGAGGATCATGTGATTATGATAATGAGAGCATAGGTGACATTGAGTTTCCCTTGAGATATAGACATCTTTTCAAACGATGGCTACCCAAGGAGCTACCCCAAGTGGACACGGATTTCTTCCTCAATGGGAGTATTTATCACATTGCTCCATCATCTTTACATGGATTGGGGCTATTTTCCATGGATGGCATAAAGGTCAAATATGGCACTAAAATTGAATTAATGGAGTATGTTGGACCATGTTACAAATACAATGATTGGTTGTTGTTGGTCTGATATACGTGAAGTATGTGGACATACAGAGTTGCAGCAAATTATATACAACTACTGGACAACAATATGAACAAACGAGCTACTATGAATATTGATGGAAGGCCAAAAGCTTTCGTAAATATCGCAGGGTTTATAAATAGTACACGACCAGGGACAACACATAAGCTGCCCAATTGCATATTTGAGGGACATGAAGGAAATCATGTATTCGTATGTGCAACAAAATCAATAGTTGCAAGTGAAGAGTTGTTGATTGATTACAATTTGAATCGAATAGGTGCGAGGTTTTCTATTATGGGGGTAATTATCTTATACAACATTTAACTCAACCTTTGATCGATGACTTATTATTTTTCTCTTGCAACAATTTTAATTATATGTCATGCTTTTTATAATATACACAAACTTTTGAATATGTGTTGCTTACTATAAACGTCCTATGATATTAACACTAACATTTATCTTCATTAATCACGTTTATTAGACATGGTTAAATATGTACTTTTCATTTTTAATATGTCTTAATTCTTGTATTGTGGCACAGTGATCATGGCCATATGCCACAAGCAAGTAGATCTAATGAGGTAAACATCAATGTAATAGTAACAACAATTCATGATTATATTACAGTTGTTAACATTTGACCTTTTTTATGCTTATGAGCTCAATATTTCAATATGATATCATGCTTATTATATTGTGGCAGGGGGGTACTTAGAACAAACATGCAGCTTTTGGTCAGGTAAATGTGACTGTCATATTAACACTAAAGTTTTTCTTCATTAATCACATTTATTAGACATGGTTCAATTTTTACTTTTCAATATGAATATGTCTTGCTTCTTGTATAATGACAGGATGACCGTGGGAAGTCACCAATGGTATCGCATCAGGTAAATGTTAGCATAATAGTACCTAATAGCATCAATGTAATAGTTGTTAACACCTATTTTGGTTTCCACCAAGGAAAGAACCAGAAAGCCCGAAAGTGGCCAGTTGTCGAGTGATTTCAAGCCGAAGGATAGAGCCACGATGAAAAGAATGAGAAAAACCATCCATAAAAGTTTCTTCTGCAACTAAAAAGGACTAAATGGGCTTCTTCCACAGCAAAAGAAGATTGGACGGATAGGATCGAGGAGTGGATCAGATCAACGGTTAAAATGGCATTCTACAAGTCCGTTTTTCCATTCCCGAAATCCACATTGTAGATTGCGGATTGCGGATTGTGGAGCGACAATTTTCCAAAGAGCGCAAAGATAGGTTTCCGCATTGCGGATTGCGGATTGCGGAGGGAGAAATAGTTTTCCAAATGGTGCAAAAGTATGTTTCTGAATCCCGCGTTCCCTCATTGCGGATTGCGGAGGGAGCAATAGTTTTCAAAATGGTGCAAAAGTGTGTTTCTGAATCCCACGTTCCCTCATTGCGGATTGCAAATTGCGGAACGATGATTTTCCAAAAGGGCGAAAAAATAAGTTTCCGCATTGCGGAAAGGTAATTTTCCAGAAATCACGAAGCCGAAATTCCAAATCCCGCATTCCACGCGGCGGATTGCGGATTGTGGAAAGACCATTGCAGAAAGGTCGTTGCGGAATGTCACTACGGAAAGTTCATGGCGGAAAGGTCATTGTAGAAATACCGTTGTAGAAGGGAAATTGCAGAAAGGCAATTGCGGATCGAGAGAAGTTTTGCGGAGCAAATTGCGACCGCCATGAAGTAAATATTCTCACAAGGAGGTGGCATGTTTCAGAGCAGCAAATGGGTCCTTTTTCAATTTCCTGTCCTAATCAATCTAAAACAACCCAATTCGAAGGACAAGCAGGTGGCTTTCGTATCCCAATGGCGCACTTCCAGCGCGTGAAATCCCCCACCATCACTCCGAGTAGGTGGCTTATGTGGCCCAATGGTGCACTGCTAGCTCAAATGATTCCCTTCCTCCGCGCATGACAGAATCAAAGGCTGTTGATTCGGGCAGCCCAGCCCAAGCGGCCTCGTCATTACTAGTCCGAGTTTGTTATGAATTTGTTAGGATATTTTGATACTTTGTAATCCTATAAAGGTAGGTTCCGAAGAGGACCAAAGGGTTGGATGTTTTTGTTTCAAAGAGATTACTACTTTGCGCCTGTATTTGAACTCGGTCTCTTAATACAATGAGAAGACCCGATTCTGGAGCTTGATATTCCTGTGATGTGTGTTCTGATGTATGTTATTTCTTGTGTATGTGTTCTTGCTTTGTATTTACATTGATTGTTTACTTCTGCAGTACCTAAAGATCAAGATTACATGGTCTGGAATTCATGCCCACATGCTCCAGATGCATCTGACTAGGTATTCCACCCTTTTCCTCTTGAATTTGCAGGTTAGAATTCATTTGTAAATGCTCTGACCTTGTAATGGAACTTGTCCCCTTTTTCTTCCTTCACCTGATGATCATTCGACTTGAAAGAACCCCATCTACCTTGCCTCTTGCCTCTACAATTGTGGTCTGAATCTTTCATTGGTGATAGTAAACCCACCGAAGTTGACTCCATGCCCAACTGTCCTCCTGTTCTTAACCCCAACCAAATGAAAATATTCTTTTAATTCATTGTTTTGAAGTTCTAGCCACCACTTTTACCAATATCCCAACCCATTCAAGCTATATCCCGTTGCTGGAAGCACTGAAGAGAGATCCCTCTCCGTGGTTGGAAAGGTTATTTTCCCTCCACTAAAGATTGGTTTGCAGCAGTTACCCCATGGTCTTTCCTACCACAACCCAGGAAAATCTTAGGTGATAACATTCTGGCGACTCCGCTGGGGATAATCTTTGGTTTTCACAGTATCAAATCGGACCTCTAAGGGAAAACAGAGAGTCTGAAGTTCTAAGGTTGTATTATTTTCCCTGGCGACTCCAACTTTAAACTGGCAATTCCACTGGAGAGCGAGCTTACTTTAAGAAGTTGTATCAGATCAAGGATGATTGTTGATGGTGAATAGTATTCAAACACCAAGAGGGTCTTGTGTCATTCACCTAGTGGCTCTACTATCGGTAGAATCCAGAATTCAAAGCATCACAAGCTACCCCACTGTTTGGACATGGATTCCAGGGAAGCTTACAGATGTAGAAGGTATGCTCCTATGAATTGTTCACACATTCCAGGTTTTACAAACCATATACCTCATATAGATTGGAAAACATATTTGCCCAAATTTAAAGATGAGGAAGGAAATGACCCCTCTCTGCATTTAATTAAGTTCCATATGCAAATATATAAGCTGAGGGTGAAATTTCATGAAGATTCCCTTATGAAAATGTCCATGGCTATTTTGGAAGGAAGAGCAAGAGCCTAGTATGAAAAGTTACCAACTACTAGTTTGTATTCCCTGGAAGACTTTTATTCAGCATTCTATGAAAATTATAAGGAAAGTTACTCATCTTTATCACTATTTGAAAGCTATTGTAAAGTAAATATTGAATATTTTATGCAACACTTAAGAAACCATTATGGTGATGAAGAATTAATGGATGAAGAGATCAAAGAATATTCTGAAGATTACTTTCAACGTCAGGAAGAGATACTAGGGGATAGATTCCTTGATATTCAACAAGATCTTCAACAGACAATGCTTTCTCCTTTGATGGTAAACAAAGAAGATCAGGACCATAGTATTCAGACTCCTTGTCCTAAGAATAATGAGAAAGTTCAGCAGCCATTAGAAGTTTCAAAGGATGCAGGAGAATTCATTCAAAGTTCATACATTCTCAAGGTTCATCCATGTGAAAAGTTGAATGAAACAGATCAAGGGTTTAATGTTGAAACTCATGTTCCTTTCCTTGAGTTTGTTGAATATTCTCAGACATTAAGAGATCAAGAGAAGAATATGGATGGTATACCAGTATTCCCTACAGTTATTCTGCTTCTTGAATCATCCATTGAAGAAGAGCAGGTATGTCCTCTGGTGTCCAATGATGATATTCCACCATGTTCTCAGTTTTCAAATAACCAAGACATGCATAATATTAGTCATTTGAGTTATCCTACAGGTCAGTATTTTCATGAGTTTCTGTCTCCTAAAAAAGTAGGCCAAAATCAGAGTGTTGAAATTGCATCTATGGGAACCTTGGATAGTAAGCCTATTCATAATTATCCAGAATTATAAGGAGTTAGTCCAGGGAAGCAAATTGTGTATGATCTCCCTGATAGTGAGGGAATTGTTCTCTCTGGTCCTTTTGAGAATCAGAGTGATATCCTTGTCGAGCCACATGAAGGGTCACTCTTTGATATTCCTACTAAACTGCATGAGGAACTAAGCATAAATGTTTTGATTGATAGGGATGATAGTTCACAAGTTCATCCAAATGATAATCTAGAGCTGTAGTGAAGTAGTGAAAAGAAAATTCCCCATATTCAAGAAAGGGTCATTGCCTTTTATATTTTTCACTTGATGGATTGGTTACATTAGCACTTTAGCTTCAATTGATTCCAGAGTTCTTCCACCAAGTTAGGGTAGGTAGATGTGGATAATAATCTCAACACTCTGAGCATCTTTTTCAGAAATAAATGTTTTCATCTTTTGAAATTCAGTTTGTGAATATGTCGGGAAGGTTTTGAAGTCGGTTCAATTTTCAAGAGTGTATGACGGCTTCAATTCCGGTTTGCAGTTTGGGTTCCTGTATGGCTGCAAAGTTTTCAAAGTTGGGAACAGGTTACAAATGGAGGTTTCGGAATGATCAAAGGGATCAAGGCCACTAGTCTACATATTATTGCTACCTCGCAGGGAGGATAGCATCCCCAGTTGGAACCGTTGTTAACACCTATTTTGGTTTCCACCAAGGAAAGAACCAGAAAGCCCGAAAGTGGCCAGTTGCCAAGTGATTTCGAGCCGAAGGATAGAGCCACGATGAAAAGAATGAGAAAAAACAGCCATTAAAGTGTCTTCTGCAACTAAAAAGGACTAAATGGGATTCTCCTGCAGCAAAAGAATATTGGACGGATAGGATCAAGGAGCGGATCATATCAACAGTTAAAATGGCGTTCCGCAAGTCCATTTTTCCGTTCCCGCAATCCGCATTGCAGATTGCGGAGCGATAATTTTCCAAAGAGCGCAAAGATAGGTTTCCGCATTTCACATTCTGCATTATCGATTGCGGAGCGACAATTTTCCAAATGGTGCAAAAGTATGTTTCTGAATCCCACATTCCGCATTGCAGATTGCATATTGCGGAACGATAATTTTCCAAAAGGGTGAAAAAATAATTTTATGCATTCTGCATTCCGCATTGTGGATTGCGGATTGCGGAAAGGTAATTTTCCAGAAAGAAAAAAGACAAAATTCCAAATCCAGCATTCCACGTGGAAGATTGCGAATTGTGGAAAGGCCATTGCGAAAAGGCCGTTGCGGAAGGTCACTGCGGAAAGGTCATGGCGGAAAGGTCGTTGCGGAAAGATCGCTGCGAAAGGGAAATTGTAGATTGAGAGAAGTTTTGTAGAGCGAATCGCGACCGCCAGGAAGTAAATATTCTCACAAGAAGGTGGCGCATTTCAGAGTAGCAAAGGGGGCCTTTTTCAATTTCCTTTCCTAATCAATCTAAAACAGCACGATTCGAAGGACAAGTAGGAGGATTCTGCGGCCTAATGGCGCACTTCCAGCACGTGAAATACCCCACCATCACTCTGAGTAGGAGGCTTCCGTGTCCCAATTATGCACTACCAGCACAAATGATTCCCTTCCTCTGCGTATGACAGAATCAGAGGCTGTTGATTCGGGTGGCCAAGCCGGAGCGGCCTCATCATTACCAATCCAAGTTTGTTATGAATTTGTTAGGATATTTTGATACTTTTTAAGCCTATAAAGGCAGGTTCCGAAGAGGACCAAAGGGTTGGATGTTTTTGTTTCAAAGAGATTATTGTTCTACGCCTGTATTTGAACTTGGTCTCTTAATACAATGAGAAGACACGATTCCGGAGCTTGACATTCTTGTGATGTGTGTTCTGATGTCTGTTGTTTCCTGTGTATTTGTTCTTGCTTTGTATTTCCATTGATTGTTTACTTCTGCAATATCTAAATATCAAGATTACATGGTCTGGATTTCATGCCCACATGCTCCAGATGTATATGACTAGGTATTCCACCCTTTTCCTCTTGAAGTTGCAGGTTAGAATTCATTTGTAAATGCTCTGACCTTGTAATGGAACTTGTCCCCTTTTTCTGCCTTCACCTGCTGATCATTCTACTTGAAATAACCCCATCTCCCTTGCCTATTGCCTCTGCAATTGTGGTCTGAATCTGTCATTGGTGACAGTAAACCCACCGAAGTTGACTCCATGCCCAACTATCCTCCTATTCTTAGCCCCAACCAAACAAAAATATTCTTTTAATTCATTGTTTTGAAGTTCTAGCCACCACTTTTACCAATATCCCAACCCATTCAAGCTATATCTCGTTGCTAGAAGCACGAAAGAGAGATCCCTCTCTGTGGTTGGAAAGGCTAGTTTTCTTCCACTAAATATTGGTTTGCAACAGTTACCCCATGGTCTTTCCTGCCACAACCCAGGAAAATATTGGGTGATAACAGATAGGATGATTGCTTGCTCTTATACCTTGTAGAGGGTCTTTTTCTTTTTCTTAGTGCTTTCTTTTTTGGCCTGTGTGCCTTTTTTTTCTAGCTCCCCTTTTGCACGCTCAGTTGCTTGAGGGTTTTTTAGTTCTTTTTAGTGAGACTTCCCCCATATCACTTAATTTTTTTCCATGGCGGCCCAAAGGAAATAAAAAATACAACAAGGGAAGAGTCTCAAACCCATGCCTAGAACTAGTCGCACACCACCTTCACACATACCTACTCCCCTTACTAGTTGACCAGCCATTCGGGGGACTGTCCCAGGAACTGCTAGTATGACACCACCAATTACTATGGTATCCGAAACTCCTATATTGACAAAAGTCAGTGTAGAACCCCAACCCAATGTAGTACCAGATATTAGTGCACTATTGGACACCAATCTAGCACCAGAAATTAGTACACCATTGGAGACCAGTGTAGCACCCGAAATTAGTACAACATTGGAAACCACCGTAGCACCTAAGGTTAGCATTCCATGACGAGCTGACATTGTGACGGAAGTTATTGTTACTCTGAAAACTAGCATAGACCCAAAGATGCCTACACAAAATAATCTTCCTGAAGGATACATTGAGATTGTTGAGGAATCCGAACCTACCCGTTCTACGAAGATTCAACTAGCTGCAAATTTCAATAAACCTTTGGTACAATTAACGAACCCATCTGTCATTCCTACTACCTCGGTTATGTCTAGCTGTGAATTTGTATCTTCTAGCAATAGATCATTTGGTATGCCTTCTCCTGATATTCCTACGGTGCATGATATTATGGCATCCATACGAGCAGAGATGGTTAGTTTAGCCCACGAACAAGCGGCGACGGACAGATTCAGACATGAAGTTGCACAAATAATGGATTTGTACTCCCAATTCCCTGTGACATCCACATCTGTAGTGGACAATATTCGTGATTCGAGAACCCTCCTGTCGACTTCCTATGATACTACCTATGGTGTTTCGTTCGTAGGTCGATATGGACCCACCGATTGGATCTATTATGAACCTTTACCAAATGAAACAGGGACAGAAAACATTTTTGATCCATCTTCTTCATTATGGAACACAACTATGGGCCAAGCCCTCGATGATTTCCGCACTTTTTTTGTACCTATGCAGTTAACACCGGAATCTCCTCTTCAACCTTCCCCTCATATTCTACCAAATGAGTTTTTTGGGAATATTTCTAGTCATGGGACAAACAACACTTTCCCATGGTTACATGTATCATCTATAATTAGTGCACATTCATCTCCACAAATCGCTACTACTCGTGCAGCCAGCCAACCTACACATTCAATCTCTTCCAATGTTTCCATTGGAAAGTCGTCTACTCCCACTGTTCGAACACCCGTTATGACTAGAGTTCAATATTCAACCACAATTTATACTATTTCTGGAGGACAACCGTTTATTGGTGCCCCAAGTGGAACTAGTAACCAACCTCCTCCACCGGGACCATTTTCTTCGTGGGGACCACAAACCCCACCTATTGGAGGACAACCTTTTATTGGCACCCCAAGCAGACTAATAATCAACTGCCTCCATCAGGTTCACTTCCTTCATGGGGACCACAAATCCCACCTACTGGGGGGGAATCTACATTTGGTAACCAGAATCCTGCTGGGGGCATACAAATCGATATCAATCTTTTTACCCCCCTAACCCCAATCTGAGTCCTGGACTACCTTACCCCAGTGTCTCGAACTACCAATGGATCCCACCACAAACCCCGCCTCCTAATCAAAGCGGAGCAAACAATCTATGGCCTCCACCCTTTCAGACACCTCCCCCTACTCAAGTTGTGGTTAATCCACCCAATCAAGGATTTGGGAACTCTACATGGGTCCCACCACCCCAGGTCTCTACACCACTCAACCCCACTCAACAACATTTTCAACAATCGGTGTACAACTCGATTCCAAATCAATAGGTGAATCCAATTATTCCCAACCAATAACTGGTTAACCCCATGGTCCCTAACTCACAGAGCATCCAACAGTATCTCGCGGGTAACATGTATGGGTATAGCATGCAACAATTCGCAGTACAGGGCCCAATAGGAGTCCCAGCACCCCATCAATATTATTCATATCCGTAACCGAATAGACAACTTTCTTTCCTGGCAACACTGGACTTACCCGATTTGTCGAGATTAATAAACAATCCCATCTGGAATGAACCACATTGGCCACCCATTCCTGCCAAACTACCATCGAATATACCAAAATTCGATGCAAAACTCGGGGAAGATCCAAAAAATCACGTGATGACATTCCACCTTTGGTGTTCTTTGAACTCAATGATGGATGACTCGATACAATTACGGCTCTTCCAACGCACACTCACCAAGACGACAACCAAATGGTATATTGAGCTGCCACAACACTCTTTCTAAGACTTCAAATCTCTTGCAATGCATTTTTTGACACATTTCCAGCTTCCTATTCGATATGAAACTGGTACGGACCTATTAACTTCGTTGCAACAATCCACTTCCACTCACATCTCTGATCACATTCATGAGTGGAGGAGACGTCGAAGAATAATTAAGGATCCTATTCTGGACCAGTTGCTAGTCGATTGGTTCACAAAGTCATTATTACTACCTATTGCCAGAGATGTTGCAATGGGCGGGGCCGTTACAGAAGAGTAGGCGATCAGTCGTGCTCAGTATTTGGACTTGGTTTACTCCCAATCCGATACTCTATACGAATTGATCCCTCATTCCCCTCTCCCCGCCAGTGATCCATATATGCCCACTACCAAACCTCCTATCAATGGTGTAGTTGGGGCCCAGCCTGCAACCAAATCTAGTGGACAATAAAACATTGTTGCTCCACCTCAAAACTAGGCTACATCCAAAAACACTACATCCCCTTCTCAGACCTTCGAGGTGAACTTGGTTCAATCCTCATCACAACAATCTGGAGGGAAAAGAAGAATAATAAAGGAAAATCCAAAATATATTCTCCTCAGCAAGATAACCCTAAGCCACAACAAACCAATGCTGATAACAAACCTAAACGAAAAGCTAAGCTCCCCTGCCTCATTTGTCAGGAAGACCACTATACAAAATACTGTCCTTATCGAGAGGAATTCAACAAATGTGAAAGGTTCTTCCCACCTAGCGGTCTTAACTGACGCTTTCCCATCCCAACAACAGCAAATGGTCGCACACAACCCCCCGCAAGGGGGAAACCAAAACAATTCTACTCAAACAAAGACATCCTCCAATCGAAATATCCTTAGGATGAGTAATGAGACTTTCCATTTATCTTCTCGGACAAAGACATATGATTTTGTTCCAAATTCCAACAAAAATGGGACTTCAAAAGATAAATAACCCATGGAAGATCCTCCTTCTGCTGCTCCTCCCAATGGCCATCTTCATATTGAAAGACCTATTACTGACACTGTGTTGCGCCCACCAAAGGCCACCATTCGAAAAGCGACATTCAATCCAAGCGCATGAGCTGACCAAAATTATAATATTGTTGAGGATTTATCTCAAGCACCTTGTGCAATGTCTACTCTCGAAGTTCTATAGCATTTCCCTAGTCAGCGTAGAACCTTGTTGTCAGCACTTGGAGTTGTTGACCAAGATTATTCCAACACGATCATGTTCAATTTGGCATACTTTAAGACAAGGCTTTCTCACCAGTTGGCTTTTCAGATTCAAACCAAGATTTGTGGAAACAATATCCATCGTACTATTCTGGATGAAGGTGCCTCCACTTCTATCATGTCTTTGTCCTACTGGAGAGCTATAGGCTTTCTGGAGGTAACTTAGTATCCTACTACCCTGAAATATTTTGACGGTCATGGTTTCCAACCTTACGGACTCATCCCATCACTCGCCGTAGAACTGCGGGGCAAAACCATATCCATCCATGTAGAAATTGTAGATGCTCCTTTATATTACAATATCTTACTTGGTCATAATTGGTTTTATGCCATGACCGTCATAGCATCTTCAGTTTTTCATTTGGTAAAATTTCCTCACAAAGGAACGATTGTCACCATAGATCAGTTGGACTTTTGCACTCCGAATATCCATGCAAACACCACCAACAACGTCCCGCTGTTGACATAATCCCAACATCATTTTGAAGACGTTGTGTTGGTCTTTTGAAGGATTCTTCTATTATTGGAGTATTCCTGGAGCTTCCATCCCCTGTTTTCTCGATCAACATGATCTCATCGAGTACCTTTTAATCCCATGAACCTAACGATTCTTGGTGATACCGAGTCCCATTGAGTGCAAAACCATCAGTGATTGCATGCCTCTCAACCTTAACCAAGCAACGTACCATGTGATTCAATCCACCACTAATTGCATATAGTCTATTGAACACCATCTGGTGTCACCTCCTCCGTCTTGGATCAATTCATCCTTGCACTATTATGATTCCCTTTCACATTGTTTTCCCTCTGATGATTCCATAATGGAAATCATGAGCATTGATGAACCTCCGTGGAAAGATCATCACCATCGATCTTCTTTCCCTATGATCCATGCTACAGATCACATCAACAAACCCACCATTTCATTTGATGTAGTCCAAACTTCCCAGATTCCTATCCTCACACATAATGTGTTTTCTGAAGGGAATCTGACCAATATCATGGAAACCTTTCCAATTTACATATCAGTGAAACCTGGTATCGTGGAAAATATCCATTTAGGAAAAACTTGTACACCCATCGACGTGGAATTTTATACAGCCTTATTTAAGGAATTCTGCGATGTATTTGCATGGAGTTATGAAGAAATGTCAGGAATTGACCCATCCATCGTGGTCCATGAAATCCAAGTATATCCCGATGCCCGACCCGTCCGGAAAAAAATCCGACCCGTCCATCCCAGAAAAATTGTGGCCATTAAGGCAGAAGTAGAAAAGCTCCTTCGAGTTGGTTTCATTTATCCTGTCCCCTTAACAAACTGGGTGTCGAATATTGTCCCTATAGCTAAGAAACAGGGCACGAATAGAGTTTGTGTTGACTATAGGGATTTGAACAAATCTTGTCCTAAGGACAACTATCCAACTCCCTTTATTGACCAAATTATCGACAACTGTGTCGGGAGCATCATCTTTTCATTTATGCATGGCTTCTCCAGCTACAATTAGATTGAGATACTCCTATCCGACCAGCACAAGACCGCTTTCATCTGCCAATGGGGGACCTTTTCCTATCGCAAATTACCTTTTGGCCTCAAAAATGCTGGAGCAACGTTTCAACAGGCTATGTCCTACACATTTCACGATATCAAGCACGTTGTGGAACCATACTTGGATGACTTACCAACTCATTATGCTGCATGGGAAGATCATCCGGACCATTTGAGCACCATCTTTCTACGGTGTCGCCATTACGACATACACCTGAATCCCCATAAATGTGTATTTTGTGTTGAATCCGGTCGATTGTTAGGATTCATAATTCTCAAAATTCTGGATCTAGCTAAACTAGCTTACCTATCTATGCAAACAATAACATATCATTGTAAATAAGAATAGAAAGAGAACAAGAGAAAAGAGTACACTAGATATACATGGTTCACCCAATTGGGCTACGTCCACGGGAAGGTAGTCTTCTATTATCTCCATAATATCTCCCTCAAGCTTACAGAGAGCAATGCCAATAACCCCAATACAATATCGCAATACTTGTGAAAGTATAGATCATGATTAGTGATGTGACTCCCTTTACTCTATTATATACTAAGAGATGAGGAGGAATTACTCTCACATATTACATGTGGGATAATATAATTCTTCATAATAGCATCTCTTTATATAATAATGAATATCAAGAGTATATTTTACTATAATGAACATGGGATAAATGTATTACTCTTTTACATAAGATTGTGGATATCTTCTGAAATAATACAAAAACATTATTACCTTCCAAGGAATATAAAATATTCCAACACTCCCCCTTAATAATGGCTGGGCGAAAATCCCACCAACAAAAGAAGGAAGGAGTCATTACTGCTCCCCCTTGATGACAACTTCCCTCATCCCAAGTAAGGAACGAAGATGCACATACTTCGCTGCTGTTAAGGATTTGGGGAAGATATCGGCTTCCTATTGCTCGGTATGACAATACTCAAGACAAAGAACACCATCTGCAATGAGACCTCGAATGTAATGAGCATCAAGATAGAGATGCTTTGTCTTGGAGTGATATACCAGATTGTAAGCAAGTTGAATTGCACCCTGATTGTCACATTTCAACACAGTGGATGATTTCGAAACTAGACCAAGCTCAATGAGAACATTTCGTAACCAAACTACTTCTTTTGTTGCTTATTTGGTTGCTCTATACTCTACTTCACACGATGATAAAGAAAGAGTCTTCACCTTTTTGTTGGACCAAGAAATCGGACCTGAACCAAGTTGAAATATATAACCAGCAGTTGACCATCGATCAGAACTGTCACCTGCCCAGTCAGAATCCGTATAACCAAAAAGCGAAACTGTAGTACTGCTCGAATAAAAAACACCATAATACAATGTCCCCTGTAAATATCTCAGAATCCTCTTTGCTGCTTGCCAATGACTTTCATGAGGTTGTTGCATGAACCATGAAACCATACTAACGGAGAAAGAGAGATATGGTCTGCTATGAGTTAAATATATCAAACTGTCGACAAGCTGACGATAAAGAGTAGCATCAACAAGAGGAGTAGTACACTCAACAGTTAACTTTACACCGGACTGAAAATCGGTAGGAGCAAGTTTACAATCACTCATGTGGAAACGATCCAATAAATTTGTAGCATACTTCAGTTGAGAGAGAAAAATACTATCTACCAGATGCCAAATTTGAAGACCCAAGAAATAGTGCAATATATCGAGATTATTCATTTCAAACTACTTATGAAGGTCACTATTCATACTTTGAATGAGAACAGGTTGGCTTCCATTGATAATAAGATCATCCACATATAAAACAATAACAATGATATTATCATCAACATGCTTAACATACAGGTTAGGATCATATATACAACGCTTAAAACCATTATTCAAGAAAGATGCATCAATTTTATCATACCAAGCCCTAGGTGCTTGTTTAAGACCATATAAAGACTTGTGTAATTTACATACTAAACTTGATGATTTAGCATTAATAAAACTAGGAGGCTATTGCATATAAATATCTTCATTACGATCACCATTTAAAAAATCACTTTTAACATCCATTTGGTGTATTTCCCATTTATAAGATGAAGAAATAGATAAAATGGTTCTTCTTGTATTCATTTTAGCAACAGAAGCAAAAGTTTCGTTATAATCTATACCTTCAAGTTGATTAAAACCTTTTGCAACTAATCTAGCTTAATACTTTTCAATTTGTCCTTCTGCAGTAAATTTAGTTTTATAAACCCATTTACAACCAACTAAATTATTTCCCGAAGGAAGAGGAACAAGAGACCAAGTCTTTTTCTTCATAAGAGAATCATACTCAACAGTCATAGCTTGTTCCCAATGAGGTTTACCCTTAGCTTGAGCATAAGAGGTAGGATCATCTGTGACCAAAACTTTGGTCATAAGAGCAAAGTTAGATCTAGTTTTACGATTATCGGAAGGGATTCCGATATCACTTACTGCAAATTCAAGAGTTTTATGGGCCCAAACAGGAAGATTAGAAGGGACAGAATTCACTTCATGAGCTTCAAGACATTCAGGTGGAATACTTGAAGAAAAGGAAGAAGATGAACTAATATTAGTCACAGAACTGGAAGGAGCAATCGAGATAGGATTAATAGGTGATAAGGGAATATTCAAAGTAACATGAGGTTCTACAGACTCAGGTGGTGGAGAGACTTCAATAAATTGAACATCTCTTCTAATGTCACTTTGAGTAGAAGGATCAAATAACCTATAAGCCTTAGAATCCTCATAATAACCAACGAATATACACTTGTGAGACTTGGGTTCTAATTTTTTCCGTTTTTCATCAGGAATATGAGCCAAACATTCACAACCAAACACTTTAAAGTTGCTAATATCCGGTTTTCTACCATTCCATTTTTCCTCAGGGGTAACATTCCTAACAACTTTTGTAGGAACTCTATTTAAAATAAAGTTAGCACAACTGATGGCTTCGGCCCAAAATTTCTTATGTAATCCTTTAGAATAAAGCATACATCTAGCCATTTCAACTAAAGTTTTGTTTTTCCGTTCAGCAACACCATTTTGTTGAGGTGTGTAAGGAACAGTCTTTTCATGTTGAATTCCATGCTTAGATAAAAATACTTCAAATTCTTTCTTAATGAATTCCTCCCCATTATCAGTTCTTAAAATCTTAATCTGTTTACCAGATTCGTTTTCAACCAAGGATTTAAATACTTGAAATTTAGAAAAAAAATTCACTTTTATGTTTCAAAAAATAAACCCATGATTTTCTACTAAAGTCATTAATAAAAGTAAGAAAATAAACTGCATTAGAGATAGAAGGAACTTCAAGAGGACCACAAATGTCACTATGAATTAATTGCAAAGATTCTTTAGCACGCCAAGCTTTACCTTTATCAAACATTTCTCTATGATGTTTACCAAGAACACAACCTTCACAAACACCGTTAGTAGACAAAACATTAGGCAAGCCAAGTATCATTTTAGTTAACATTTGCATTTTACCATAATTCAAATGACCTAATCTTTCATGCCATAATTTACTTAGTTTATCAGCATGAGCAACATAGGAATAAAAAGGTTGTCTTTTAGTTGAATCAAAACCAGCAAATTTATATAAACCAGCAGTATGATCAACAGGACCAAAAGAAACCACTTTCAAATTTTGATTGATATCTTTAAGAACATATTTATCAGACCAAGCTTCAAATTTATATCCTTTTTAACATGCACTATAAATAGAAAGTAAGTTAATGGGCATATTTTCAACATGAAAAACATCTTCCAATTGACCATTAGCAACATTAACATTACCAGAACCAATTATGGAAAGTTGTTTACCATCACCTATAGAGACTTTCTAAGATGTGTTTTTATTATTATCATAAGATGAAAATAAAGAAGCATTACCAGTCATATGTTTAGAAGCACCAGAATCCATTATGCATTCCACATTAGAAGAATAATTACTAGAAGAAACAACATAAGCACACAAAGATACTTGTGATTCATCAAAACCATTCTTTTTAGCTTTAGCTTTTAAATGTTTCAATTTAAAGCAATTATTTTCATGATGATTAGTTTTACCACAATGTTTAAAAGGATCATACACTTTCTTCTTCTTACTATTGTCATGATAAGCATTAGAAGCATTACCAGAGTTATTAGTAGGATTTTAAGTGTGTGAATTAGAACCTTTAACATTATTAAAACTTTTCTTAGGAGTCTTATTATGTGCCATAAGAGCCTTATTAGGTGTTAATTGTCCTGAAACAATTAACCTTTCTTGCTCATTAATCAATCCTTTACAAAAATGATCAAAAGTAGGTTTCGTGGTATTTGAAGACAATTCAAGAGCTCTATTCCTAGTTTCAATGAACATATCAAAACAAGATGGCAATTTTTGTTCTACAAGAATTATAAGAGTGGTGTCTATTTTCTTGTAGTCTGTACCACAATTATTTAATTTTTCATTTAAAGTTTTCACTTCAACAAGATATAATTCTACTCTATCAAAGTTAATAGGATCTAGCTCATAAATCTTCTTTTCAAGGTAATAAGCAGAAACATCATCAGATTTATCAAATAAAGAAGCAAGAATTTTCGATACCTCAACGGGGCTGTCTTCTGCTTCTATACTTACCTGAAGACTATCTGCAACTATTTGACCAATGAGCCCTCTTGCTTGATCACATTTATCTTCCCATATAGCCAAAGCTTAAGCATCAGTAGGTTTCGTGTGTTCACCATTAACAATCCTCCATAGATTCTTACTCCTGAGAACATCAATCATTTTTCTCTTCCAGGCAAGATAGTTAGGACCAACAAGTTAAGGAACAGAAGAAACTTCTGAAGTCATAATGATAGAAATTTTGACTAGAAACCCAAATGCTAGAAATGACAAGAGAAAGATAGTGAATAACAGAAAACTGAAATACTTTACCAAATTGATCTAAATCTGCAAAAGAAATCACAGTTAGAAAAACAGTAGAGGAAAGAGAAACTTTTACTTACAACCCTTTTGATTGAGTGCCCAGACTTGCCCAGACTTCTATTTTGTCTACATAAGTGGACGCAGAACAACTTCTCCAATTCCAAAAACAGGTTATAATACAAATTCCAAGAAATATTGACCGAGTTATGGTCACTCGTGGGTCTGCCAACAAGAAACCTGCGAATAAACACAAATACTCGTGGGTTCTTCCCAGCAAAGGTCGCGGTTACTCGCGGGTTGCAATGTAAAGGAGTCGCAGCTACTCGCGGGTCTCTGCACTGTAAGGTCGTGAATATTTCGAAGCATTCGCGAGCTCAACATAGGGACAATTGCGAATAGTCTGAAGCAAGCGCAGGTTCTGCAGTGGAACAGTCGCGAGTATGCCAGAGTATACGCGGGTTTGTGCACTGGGATGCCACGATTCTGCAGAGTATTCACGGGTTCACAGTAAGAACAGTCGCGGTTAACCGCGGGTTACTGCAAAGAAAAGTCGCGGGTGGCCAATATAAGGTTGAAAACAGTGTCGAATCTGCCGAAGATGGAAACCTACACAAAGTCTACCAAACTTGGACGAAAATTTCTGTTTTGACAACCGGAAGATAGATCTCCTTGAGGAGAATCAGAAAATCATATAGATTTACAAAAACAACATCAAGAAACCCTTGAAAAATTTCTGCAAAAATCTACACAACAAGGTTAGGGTTAGAAATAAAAAACTGCAGAAATAAGCCCAGATCTGAAGAGAAGCCTAATGGCTACCAGATAGAAAGAAAATCTACAAGAAATAATCAATTCCCAAATGATAAATATTGTTTGAAAGCAATAGAAGGTGCTAGATCATAGCAACAAGCTCTGATACCATGTTAGAATTATGCATCTAAGTAACTAGCTTACCTATCTTTGCAAACAATAACATATCACAGTAAATAAGAAGAGAAAGATAACAAGAGAAAAGAGTACACTAGATATACGTGGTTCACCCAATTGGGCTACGTCCACAGGAAGGTAGTCTTCTATTATCTCCAAAATATCTCCCTCAAGCTTATAGAGAGTAATGCCAATAACCCTAATACAATATAGCAATACTTGTGAAAGTATAGATCATGATTAGTGATGTGACTCCCTTGACTCTATTATATACTAAGAGATGAGGAGGAATCACTCTCACATATTACATGTGGGATAATACAATTCTCCATAATAACATATCTTTATATAATAATGAATATCAAGAGTATATTTTACCATAATGAATATGGGATAAATGTATTACTCTTTCACATAAGATTGTGGATATTTTCTGACATAATACAAAGACATTATTACCTTCCAAGGAATATAAAATATTCCAACAATAATCTCCAAGGATGGAATTCGCCTTGTTCCACTGAACGTTGAAGCTATTTTAGCTTTACCTTCACCATCCAGTATACCAGAACTCCAAAGTTTGCAATGGCATGCGAACTTTTTACGTCATTTTGTCAACAATTTTGTCGATATCACTCGGGGCTACATGAGACTTCTCAAGAAGGACATTCCCTTCATTTGGGATGAGGAATCTCAACAGTCTTTTGACAATTTATAAAGGGCCCTAACTAATGCTCCTGTGTTACAACCCCTCAATTACACATGGGACTACATTTTATATCTCGCTGCCTCTACTTCCACTGTTGGAATGGTGTTAGTGCAAGAAAATAATAATGGTCAAGAACATGTGGTCTACTATCTTAGTAAGAGTCTCATTGACTCTGAAACACGTTACTCACATGTGGAGAAACTAGCTTTGGAAATCGTTTTTGCGGTCCAGAGGTTCCGCCATTACATTTTACTCTGCAAAACCATCGTTATTGCTAATTTTAATCCAATGTATTATATCCTAACACGTCAATTGCTAGGTGGTAAGTACTCCCATTGGATTGCCGTCCTCCAAGAATTCAACTTGGAGTTTGCGAAAGCGAAATCCAAAAAATCTTTGGTCTTTTTCGAGCTCATTTGTGCATTGCCCTGTGTCAATGATCAATCTGAGCCCATTGACTCTCTTCCAGATGAGTCATTGTTCCTCATTGGCATGATCGACTCATGGTATGGAGATATTGTATTATATCTCCAGACCCAACGATTTCGGCCTGATCTCAACCGTGATGAACGGCGTAATATCCGTCACCGCGCTAAATATTATCTTATCATAAGTGATACTTTATACCATCGTGGTATTGATTCAATTTTATGCCATTGTCTAACTCTTGACGAAGTCGAACGTGTCCTTAATGATTGACACTCTGGAGCTTGTGGTGGTCATCTTTCTAGGATGGCTACAGCCCAGAAAATCTTGTACGCAGGTTACTTCTGGCATTCCATCTTCAAATATTGCGTTGAAGCAATCAAGAAGTGTCCCCCAAGCCAATTCTTCCATTCCAAGAAGCGTTCACACCCAACTCCACTTCATCTCGTTATTGTTTTCGGCCCCTTTTCCAAATGGAGCATTGATTTTATGTATTGCAAACCTACTTCAGCCGGGGGGAATAGTTATGTCGTCGTGGTTGTTGACTATTTCACCAAATGGGCTGAATCCATGCCTACGTATGCATAAGACGGCAAAATGGTAGCCCTTTTCATATTCAATCATATCATCGTAAGATTTGGAGTCCCGCAAGCCATCGTAACTTACCATGGTTCCCATTTTAGGAATCGTATGATGGAAGAACTAAGTTCCAAGTTAGGTTTTCGTCATGAAAAATCAACACCATATTACCCCAGGCGAATGGACAAGTAGAGGCAATCAATAAATTCTTGAAAAGAATGATCCAGTGCACGGTGGGAACCCAAAAATCAAAATGGCACTTAGCTTTGTTTTCATCCCTTTGGGCCTATAGGACTTCAGTCAAAAACACAACCGGATTTACACCTTTCCAATTGGTCTATGGCCTGGAAGCAATCCTTCCAATTGAATGTGAGATACCATCTCTCAAGTTAGCCGTTGAACTCTTACCTAACACCACTATTGAGGAAGAACGGTTTCTATACCTTACTCAGCTTGATGAAACTCATTACGACGTTGCGCTCGCTAATGAGGCTCATAAAAAGCATGTTAAGGTTCAATACGACAAATTTGTCCAACCTCGCATTTTCAACGAAGTGACCTAGTCTTGACCTATGACCAAATGCATGATAAATTAGGTAAAGGAAAATTAGAATCCATGTAGTGCGGTCCCTACGTTGTAAAATGAGTGTCAGAGAAGGGAGCTTACGAACTAGTTGACTATGATGGTGCACCTTTGGGGAAGCCCCAGAATGGGATTTACCTGAAGAGATTTTATGCACAGGATCATCCTGCATAAAACACTTTGTATATAGTGTATCTATCGTTTGATTTTGATTCATTTTTTGTGTGTCAGGATCCTATCTCATCCAAAACTATTTATCACGACTTGTGCTTTCTTGCACATATGTCGATGTACGTTGGATTTGCAGATGGTGCTAGTCGACATACCCAGAAACTTGCTTCTACAGCATGGGTACTCTATTCCCCTACTGGTGAGTTGATATAGTCAGGTGGAACCTACTTAGGCCCCGCAACCAATAACATAGCGGAGTATCATGCAGTCATTGGAATTCTAACTAAAGTATCTTCCTTCGGAATCCATCATCTTACAATCCACCTGGATGCTCAACTTGTGGTATCTCAACTCAATCACACTTATGTTGTCTGCGATCCCATACTACTTTGTTTATACATAAGGGTACGCCTCCTTGAACGATCATTTGATTATATCCTATATCAACATATTCCAAGGCAATTCAATACAGTAGTTGATTCATTAGCTAACTACATGTTGGATTGGGATATGGCCCACACATAATCAATATTATCATGAGAACACATGTAAAAATGTAAATACATAAGTCATCATAGGTAAACAGTAGAGATAGATCCATACTGTATATCATGTAAAAAAAAAATTTGTATCACATATAGTATCATGGTGCGTCAAAAGACAAAAATTGGGATCATAGCCCATACAAAATTGGCACTCTAGCCTACATATCGTGTACATGCCACTAAAAAAGAACTACAGCTAAAACCTAATCACGGGGAGTGCGGTGCTCATGGTAACACACCACTGCCCTAGCCACACGGCGGATCAGTCTGTCGATGCGCTCTGGCACACCTACAATATGCCTCTGGAAATGGTAGGGAACTTCGGGTATCCTCATAGGGGAAAGATCCATATTCAGTCCCTCGAGATTCTGTTCTACATCACGAAGTCCCCCCGCCCCATCCTCCTCATCCTGGTACTCAACCCCTCGTCGATGCAATGGTGAAGATCCCGCTAGCCTCACTGGTCCGCGATCTACAACAATACACGTACATATGTTAGATATTTTACCCATTATAAATATATATATATATATATATATAATTTAAAAAAATTCAAAAACGTATTTTGAAGGTCACATACCTGACTCGTCCCAATCATCATCTTCAGGTAATGCCAAGTCAATATCACCACGAAAGTCTACTCCAGCATAGGGGTAATCCTCTATCATCATTGTCTCTCCTCGAGCCAAGATAAGAAGTCTTCATTGAATGACAAGACCTGTGCCCCACCGAGCCGCCCGTCATAATCACTCCATCTCCCCATATGTGGCTCAGATGGAGGACGGTTAGGCCTCTCTATCTGTGGGTGCAATAGAGGCACCCTATCTAAAAAATAGGTGACCAGGATACTCCCATAACCGAACTGGATGATGCTTCCATTGCTACATTTCGTTACTTGATCTTTGATGTTGACCAAGACTCCTTCTCACCAGTTGAACAATTTGGGTTCAAGGAATTCCATGGCATAGGTCATCTGAGCCTTGGTCACATGGTGAGCCCCTACACTCCCCGATACTCGAGCAATAGTGTATAAGATCGTCCGCAACGGAATATTTATCACATCAGCAATGAGCACTTTCCCGCTTTTCTTGCGAGATCCATGTCTACTGTATTGAGCAATGTAGGTATCCATAGTCGCTTAAGTAGCACGATGCCCTATCAAATTGACTCGTGCCCCTCTCTTGGAGAGACCGGTCAAAAAGTATATATCCTCAAGATCAATTTCAAGGATATGCTCTCCTATGCGGAAATATTGTATGTCAGCATCCCACATTTGTATGATGTGATTTGGTAACTTCCATTGTTTCTGGATGCCTCTTGTTTTGAAAAACTTCAATAAACCACACTCCCTCAGTGCGGATAGAGTCTTGTCATCATTGAGGGCATCCCTATCATCTCCCTCATGTTTCCTTTCTTTCCAGTCAACCATCCTTACTTTTCTCACTTGGAATCTCCTGTAAATCATCAAGAGAACCTCCAGTTAAAATATGAAAGCCAATTTTTATGCCAAGAGATGGGGGCAAGTTTTTGTTTTTCAAAACTATGGATTTACGTGCCTTGTGTGTTGCAGGGAGCACGAAAACTGATAATTTTCGTGCCCCTGCTACTACCCATAGCACAAAATTATCAGAATTTTCATGTCCCTCGACATAAGGAGGGCGCGAAATTTTATGGGCACAAGTTTTGTTTCCCTAAGGCCCTTGCAAAACCCACTTCTTTCATGAAATAAAAAAATTAATGAATGGAACGAAAGAGGAGGATGAGAGGACTTACCTACTTCAGACGGTGGTTGAAATGGTGCCTTGGATCTCCCGATATCGTCAGATGAAGTTCTGCTCCCAACCAAGGAAAAAATTATCTTTGGAGTAAAAATGACCAAGTCAGAATGAGTCAAGTTAGAATGGGTAATTCTCCATTTTACCCTCTTTTATATATTACATTTAGTCATTTTCACCTAATTTTACATTAATAACCTTTGTTTAGAGATTTTTCTTCACATTTAATATCTTGATACCTTTTTCTAGGGTTTTTCACCATGTTCTGACAGGTTCATTTAATTGTTCACACTGGTGGCGTTATTTATTTGACCTTCTTCGAGCTTACGTACACACTGGTGGCGTTATTTATTTGACCTTCTTCGAGCTTACTTACACTCTTTCGTGCTCTGGATCTAAACTATGAAAGAGATTCCAAGCATGTTTTACACTGGAATCGTGCTTGTTAAACCTAAGTAAAGCAGTGTCGAGATTAGTCCGCTTTACTCGTGCTCGTAAAACAATGAGGAAAGTATCATCTTAGTATTATTTTATTCCTTTTTCAGAATAAGGTGATTAATTAACGAAAACATACTGCTGGATTTTTCTTTAAGCCCTTTTCAGACTCCCCGATCAAGAAAATATTGCCTACAGCACTTGTCTCTTTCACACTTGTAAAAGTATTTGAAAGGTCGTATATTCGATGGTAGGTTATCCCTTTTTCGGACCGTTTAGAGTATTTACGAGAAAGGTATACCTCAGTCAACCTTTGACTGGGAGAGTTCCTCTAGATATTATTTTATACTTTTTCCAATCTGGGGACTAACTTTCATGAAAAAGTCAAAACTCGAAGATTTCTTTAGATTATTTCATACTCTCTAAACATGAAAAATCACCAATTTTTCCTTCTTTGGACTCGTAAAATGAAACATCGAAGGATCCTTTTGGAACCGAACCCCTCCTTCCTTAGGTTTGTGAAATGTACAAGGTTGGAATCACCCAAAGGTGAGCTATACCGAGCATCTGTTATCCTCCTCGAGCTCGTTAAAAAACAAAGAGGTACTCGTAATTCATGATGGGGGGAAATGGGGAAATACGTCGAGTTTACCGTTTCTGGCAGCTTATGAGTCTTTACCTTTGAACATGGCATGCATCCATACCTTGTCTTCTTTTGGGTATTTAGTCTTCATCTAGTTCATACCTATAATCATGAGTCGTCCTTTACATAGTATATTGAGTCTTCTCGCCTTTCAGTTGTCACCCCTATCAGTCCCTGCTGCCAAGCTGTATCACATGTTGTTATATGTTCAAAGGATCGGCTTTAACCTGAGTCAACCATCTACAATATTATCAGCCTCTACCCTTTTGTGTCAGTCCTTACTCATGTGTTCCATTACTCCATGCTACATTCCTATCTCGGTTTCGTGTCGATGATGTGGGATTCATTATGGCCCTCCTTCGACGAATCTATTCCTGTCGACATCAACTCACTATCCAGGAATTAGGCTTAGGAACCAGCCGTAGTACCTTGGTACCTGCATGCCTCAATGGAAGGTTTCCTCGTATTCAATAGTAGGTTTTCATCATTGACCTCTGATTGAATAAACCCTCGAATGTTCGTCTTCAAGAATCCTTATTCACATTCGTTGGGTTGTACTAGAGATACCTTGGATATCATTCTCATTATTTGTGATTTCCCTTGTACTTATTTACGGTTCACATCATTGACCGGTAATCAAGTAGTCTCTACCATGTCTAACTTCAACTCCTTGTAATCACATGGCTAGATTCGTATTGATTTAGGATCGGATAGAAGACCCTGGATGATATTGATGTTATTTTCACATCCAGGCTGCGATGGCGATTTTTGGGTGGGTCCACACATATTCATTATGTTGGTGGTCCCATTTATGAACTGTCACACCGATCCATTTTTGTATTGGTCGTGGCTATGTCAATATTCTATCATGGATCTACGCTTGAGTCTAATAGCCATGATTTGTCTTTAGTCTTTGTTGAGTCAGTACTATCATGGATCTGCTTTGTATTGGTCGGCATCCATGCTATGAGTATGTTGTTCCGAGCATGGGTATGCCTGCCTCTAGGTTATTATACATATGGTTGATGTTTCTTTGTACTTCCTCTCTAACTTCCTTGTATCTATCTCTGTGAAAATTATTTGTAAAGTGTTTTGGCCATCAGTTCCTTATGACCTCACACTTTAGGGGGCATTTGTTGTACCTCAAATGATCACTTTGAGTGCCTTAATGTTATACCACCATGCCGAACCCAATAGACATACCTCCTAGCAAGTGTTGAGTTCATTTTTCATCAAGTTGGTCCCCTCCCTAACTTTATTTGGAGACAAATCCAACTTATCATGGCCAAATGCCACCTCACATAGCCCATTTTACTCATATTTTTGCGCCCTGCTAGTAGTGCAAGGCACGAAATTTTGATATTTTCGCGCTCTGCATGCCTGCAGGGGCACGAAAATTACAACTTCATCGCGCTATTCTCAGTGTTGGGATCACGAAAATACCCTAATCACCTTATCCATTGAAGTTTGGATCTTGGATTCGGAAGAGAAACTTTTTGGATAGAGGTTCCTCTCGAATCTCATCTCCTCCTGCTTCCTTGTTGTGAGTCACCTCCTTCATCCACCAGCTACTCCCTTAGATCCACTATTATCTCCTAGTGGTTGGCCTCCTAAAATGCTATAAGAAGAGATCCATCCATAAGCTAGGGGGGGACTTTGGAGGAATCAAACCTATGGTCGTAAGGGATTTACATAGATAGCAAGAGGAAAGCTTGGAAGAGGAAGTTGTTGCTTGGACATCAAGGGTAACTTTGTAATAGTCTTCTTAAGCTCTCATTAATATAACTTGGCTTATTCTCCCATGTTATGTTTCTCATTCATTTTGATGCATGACATGCTTTATATAATTTAGATCTTAACCATTATATCTAGTTCTTGGAGGTATTCTTCTTGTTCTTGTTCAATCAGGTTCAATTCTTGGAGATCAAGTTGAAGTTGGAGCTAGGACAACCGACAAATTCAAGGTAAATCTCATTGCCCATTTTCTCCTTAGTATTTAAAAGCTTATATGTGGTGTTAGATCTAGGAGAGTAAACAACCACTTGTTATGATTATGTCTTAGATTAAGCTTGCTTAAAATCAGTTTGATCTTTGAGTAGATTTAACTATACGTAGGAAGAATTTGCTAGTACAAAAATTGGCAACTCCACTGGGTTTATCCTCGGTTTCATCTTGCCATCAAATCTTCAGATTTGATCTCTTATATCTGTCATTTATCAGTTTCCTGACCTTTATTTACCATTTTGATCCTCATCATCAAGTTCTTTGGGTCTGTAAACCTTAGAAACCCATAAATTTCTTCTTAGACCTTCACCCCTATCTCCCTACAGAGAAATTTTGTGCCTCTCCTATACACCACAGAGCAAAAATACCATAATTATCGCGCCCTCTCGGTGTTCTAGAGTGCAAAAATTCTCTAATTTCATGCCTGGGTGACCTTGTTGGGAGCGAAAAATCCCTATTTGGTACATTGAAGCTTAGTTTTTGCTTGGTTTCTCTTTGATTTTGGTTTTTAGTTTGATTGTAGCTCTCTGATCCCGATCAGACCTGTGTGATTCCAGTTTTATTTTCACACCTATTTTTGGATTTTCTTGTGGAACCTTATTCGAATTATAGAGTGAAGTTGTGGAAGATTGTCATTAAATTGGAGACTAGAAGACTGTCATAGTCATTCATACAATTCTTAGAACTTTCTTTTACCTTTGTACTTGATTTGATAACTCACTCTATTCCTGATCTGCAAGTCTAGAAGTTTGGCTTGGTTTGCTTGATTATTTATTTTATGGTTTGGATTTTGAGTTAAAGTGACAAGAGTAAATAGTTTTTACTTGGATCTTTTGTTTCTACCTTGCAAAGGTGATCTTTTTTGTAATTCAAGGGAAATTTTTATGTGCTCATTTTAATCCTTGAAATAAGCTTAGTGGAAATTTCATTACTTGGTAAGAGTCTTTGCATTTTGAATTCTTCAAATTGAATTAGAAGCTTTTCAAGGTCTCTTTTTCCTCTTCATTATATGATCAAGTTATTTTTTGCAATTATAGGACATCTCTCCCATTACTTGTCATACTTTATACTCATTTGAAGTAGAAAGAAAATGATTTTTTGTTTTGTTTTTCAAGTCGTTTTTGGATGATTCATTGAGAAAGAGTAGTTCACATTTTGGTTTGGAATATAAAAGGAAAAGTAAAAAGTGAGTGGTTTTTCTCTTTTTTGAGAAGTTGTGTTTATGTTTTTTATGTTATTGGGAATGAAAGAACTCTCTCCTTTCTATAGCTAGAAATTCATCGAAAATGAAAGATTTGCACATACTCATCCACATTTGCATGATTTGAGTCGGGTCATAACACCATCCAGTTGCACTTCCATTATCTTGTGAGTAAAAACAAGCCTTAAAATTTACACACGCTAACTAAACACACATTTAACCTCATTTGAGGGCATAAAAAGAATTGTGTAGTTAGGTAGGACATCGGGGATAGGAATCCAAATAATTCTCCTTGTCACTTTACATTTGAGACAGTTGTTTTCTCTTAGGTTGCCAAAATCCTCTTGTATTTTTGACACAGTTATACACCAATTTGTTGGGGGGGCTCCCATTACACAGGGGTAAGTAGCAAGGACTGGTTCCATACGGACTTTGTGGAATGTCCACGGAATGTCGCACTCCACTTAGCGCCTAAGGACATCAATCCGTTGTCTTCCTTGTATTTTCCAGCTACCATATTGATTGTACAAGGACCAAAAGGCAGAAGCTCCAGTAAACCTTCCCAGACGTGTCATGAACGAGGTATCTCAGTGACCATTCTTTTAGGGCTCTTTTACCCGGGATCTCTTTCGGTACAGGGATATCCCTTCATCTGTATTAGTCTCTCACTTCGTATTGTCTGACTTGGATTTTGACACCTTGTGGGGGATACGATCTACTGAGGTCTCCGGATATTTAGATAGGATGATTGCTTGCTCTTATACCTTGTACAGGATCTTTTTCTTTTTCTTAGTGCTACTTGTTGGCTTTCTGGCCTCTTTTTTATCGCTCACTTGCTATGACATCAGTCGCAGTGTAGTTTTTCGAGCTTGCTTTTTTGGCATGTGCACCTCTTTTTTCTAACTCCCCTTTTGCACACTTGGTTGCTTGAGGGTTTTTTAGTTCTTTTTAGTGATACTTCCCCCAGATCACTTAATTTTGTTCCATGGCGGACCAAAGGAAATCACGAAGACAACAAGGGAAGAGTCCTGAACCCGTGCCTAGAACTAGTCGCACACCACCTTCACGCATACCTACTCCCCCTACTAATTGACCAGCCGGTCGGGGGACCGTCCCAAGAACTACTAGTACGACACCACCAGTTACTGTGGTATCCCAAACTCCTATACTGTCAGAAGTCAGTGTATCACCCCAACCCAATGCAGTACTAGATATTAGTGCACCATTGGACACCAATCTAGCACCAGAAATTAGTGCACCATTGGAGACCGGTGTAGCACCCGAAATTAGTACAACATTGGAAACCACCGTAGCACCTGAGGTTATCATTCTACCACGAGCTGAAATTGTGCCGGAAGTTATTGTTACTCTGAAAACTAGCATAGCCCCAGAGATACCTACACAAAACAATCTTCTTGAAGGATACATTGAGATTGTTGAGGAATCTAACCCTACCCCTTCTACGACGATTCAACTAGCTGCAAATTTCAATAAACCTTTGGTACAATTAATGACCCCATCCGTCATTCATATTACCTTGGTTATGTCTAGCTATGAATTTGGATCTTATAGCAATAGATCATTCGGAATGCCTTCTCCTGATCTTCCTACGGGTCATGATATTATGGCATCCATACGAGCAGAAATGGTTAGTTTATCCCACGAACAAGCAGCGACGGACAGATTTAGACGTGAAGTTGCACAAATAATGGCTTCGTACTCCCAAGTCCCTATGACATCCACATCTGTAGTGGTCAATCCTCATGATTCCAAAACCCTCCCATCTATTGATGTATTTGTAACTTTGGAATGTATTTCACTTGTATATTTTATATTGTATTCATATGTCATTGTACTTCCGACGGAGAGGTTTCATTCCTCTAATCGGGAAATCTATTATTGTATTTGAGTGTGTTATTAGACTCCCCTAGTGGGGTCGGCCCAGAGTTAAGTTGTAATGGGTTATTAGACTCTCCTAGGAGAAGTCGCCGAGTTAGGGTAAAAGGAAAGTGAAAGTAAAGTATAAATAGAGAGGAGCATCCTCTCTATTTGATCATTCACTCACTCACTCATTCGTACAAGTGAGAGAGAGACAAGTTCGCACAAGTGGAGGAGGAGGAAGTTGTTGGAGACCATCTTCTTGTTTTGGGGTTTTGTATTATTGCTCATTCTATCTCTGAGGAAGTTGTGGGGTTTTCTCCTTTATGGTTTCCCCGGTGAAATGCTTTGTGTCTCTTGTCTCTTATGTTTGATATGTTGTGCATGTTGTTCTCTCAGATAAGATCCTAGATAATATTGAATTAAATGATAAAAATCTAACATGGTATCAGAGCTAACCTGAGAAGAAGACACTATGCAACTGCGGAAGCTAGGGCTTATTAATTTTTGGGTCTCTTTCCACATATCATCAAGGGCAGGAAGCTAGGCTAACTCTCCTAAGGAAGGCGCATCTTTCTGTCGAAACAGAATTTGATTCCGAGCATTTTTAGTTTTTGGCCTGTCACTACTGCGGGAAATTAGGGCTTTTAACAGAAGTGGAATTTTGGAGTGCTCTTAGCATAGGATTGTTCTCCTTAGAAAAATCAAAATTTATAGACCAAGATCGAACTTTTTGGTTGGGTGAATCTCTGGGAAAGTCAAACCCTAATTTGACTTTTGGACCAGAAAACCAGAATTTGACAGAAATTGTAGATCCAAAATTCGCAAGTCACTTTGGAGGGGTCAATTTTTGGAGTTTTCAAAATCTAAGCACACCAAATTACTTGCCTCAGTCAATTGCATCTTCCTGTCTAGACAGAAGTTTGAAATTCCAAGTTTGGATTTTTAGGGTTTCTCTATCAAACCCTAGTCAGCTCCAGATCCAGTTTCAGCAAATCAAGTGGTAAGACCTAAATATTTTATTTCCATTTGAGTTTCTCATTAAAGATGTCTCACCACACCAAGCTTGAGGATAAGCTTGAAGGGGTTGATAACTTCCGAGCATGGGAGTATATGATTGGGTTAATCCTAGAAGAGAATGAATTGGACACCTACATAAGTGAAGAGGTTTCAGTTCCAGAGGGAACCTGCCAACTATGAAGAAGTGACAGAAAGAAAGGAATGGAAGGATGCCATGATCGAGGAGTACCAGTCGATCATGAAGAATGATGTCTGGGATGTGGTCCCGAGACCAAAAGGGAAGTCTATGGTAACTTCCAAGTGGATCTACAAGATCAAGCGTGCTGCAGATGGAAGCATAGATAAATACAAGGCAAGATTTGTGGTACGTGGCTTCTCCCAGAAAGAAGGGATAGACTATGAGGAGACATTTGCACCTGTATCCAGATACACTTGCATCAGATCAATACTTGCTCTGGCTGCAGTAATGAAATGGAAGATACACCAGATGGATGTCAAGACAGCATTCTTGAATGGTGTAGTGGAAGAGGAAGTGTATGTGGAGCAGCCACTCGGGTTTGAGACAGATGACAGGGAGACTCATGTGTGCAAATTGAAGAAAGCCTTGTACAGTTTGAAACAAGCACCTAGGACATGGTATGGCAGGATAGACAGCTTCCTGACTAGTTTGGGATTTACCAAGAGTAAAGCGGATTCCAACATTTTCTACAAGGTTGAGTAAGGAAACCCAGTGATGCTCCTACTGTATGTAGATGACCTATTTGTGACAGGTGAGGATGGGTTGATTGTTGACACGAAGAGGAAGCTTGTTTCCGAGTTCGAGATGAAGGACTTGGGTACGATGCACTATTTTCTAGGCATGGAGGTGTGGCAGAGTGCGGATGGAATCTTCCTTGGACAAGGGAATTATGTAGTAGAGATCCAGAAGAGGTTCAGGATGATGGACTGCAAGGCCATGGCCACACCTATGGCATCGAACCTGAAGCTATTGTGTGATGCTTCATCAGAGTCGGTTGATGCCACAATGTATCATCAAATGATTGGGTCTTTGATGTACCTGATGAATAGGAGACCAGATATTTGCTTTGCTATGAACACATTGAACCAGTTCCTGACAGATCCGAGACATGTTCACTTGATTGCTACAAAGCATATTCTAAGGTACCTGAAGGGTACAGTGGATTATGGGCTCAAGTATGATGTGAATCAGAAGATTAACCTGGAGGGTTATGTTGATTCATATTGAGCAGGCAGTGCCATTGATAGGAAGAGCACTTCGGGGTGCTGCTTCAGTGTGGGATCAGGTGTGATCTCTTGGTTTAGCAGGAAGTAGTCCTGCGTGGTACTGAGTACAACTGAAGTAGTGTATGTCGCAGCTTGTTCGGCTAGTTGTGCGGCAGTATGGCTAAGGAAGCTACTGTCTAATTTGTTTGATCTCCAGTTGGACACGACTTGTATATATTGCGACAACTAGAGTTGTATAAAGTTGTCTGAGAACCCGGTGTTCCATGACAATTCAAAGCACATCGAGATCAAGTATCACTGTATCAGGGATATGGTGCAGAGAGGAGTAGTGAAGCTCCAATATGTTGCGACGAATGAGCAGATAGCCGATGTATTGACCAAGCGGCTAGCTAGAGTGAAGTTCGAGTACTTCGGAGAGAAGCTTGGTGTACTTCAGATCAAGGTTCCTTCCAAGGGGAAGTGATGAGTTCGGAAGACGCAGATGCACATGGGTCATTCTCACATAGTGGTAGGAAAGTCCTCTGATGCTGGTAGATGTAAGGGCCAAGCCATTCTCACATAATGGTCAGAAAGTCCTCCTATGGTGTAGATGTAAGGGATGAGCCATTCTCACATGGTGGTAGGAAATTCCTCCCATGGTGCAGATGTAAGGTCTGGGGCCAGTTCGGCATGGTAGTAGGAAAGTCGTCCCATGGCCGTTGATTTAAGTGCCAGAGCCTTTCCCGAATGGTGGTAGGAAATTCCTCCCATGTCGGTTGATGTAAGTGTTGTGTCTCACATGCTGGAAGGAAATTCCTCGCATGTTGGTAGACTGGGTCTCATATGGTGGTAGGAAAGTCCTCCCATACTGGAGACATTGTGATGCACATCTGGGTTGTGCTCCATGTGAAGATGAGATGATATGAAGATGATGAGGTGACAGTAGGGTACACAGGTTTTGCAGAGGCATATAATCAGTCCTAGGATGCTCCTTCAGGTTTTGCAATGGAATATAATCAGTCCTGGGAGATCTTGCAGGTTTTGCAAAGGCATATAATAAGTCCTGAGATGTACCTACTTGATGGCTTGCTCGCAGAGATGATGAAGACCTACATGGAGGCTAGGCCTACATCCAGCATGAAAAAGGGTTGGCTCTATAGAACTTCCTATGACGAGTAGATTGGAGACTGATGGTCGAGATAGCAGCAGCAGTGATGATGATGATCCAGCTTTGATAATGATCGAGTGACGAAGACTTGTGCTGATGAACTGTGTCAAGAGAATACCTTCCTAGTTAAGAGGGAGTGTTGATGTATTTGTAACTTCGGAATGTACTTCACTTGTATATTTTATATTGTATTCATATGTCATTGTACTTCTGACAGAGAGGTTTCATTCCTCCGATCGAGAAAGCTATTATTGTATTTGAGTAGGTTATTAGACTCCCCTAATGGGGTTGGCCCAAAGTTAAGTTGTAATGGGTTATTAGACTCTCCTAGGAAAAGTCGGCCCAATTAGGGTAAAAGGAAAGTGAAAGTAAAGTATAAACAAAGAGGAGCATCCTCTCTATTTGATCATTCACTCACACACTCATTCGTACAAGTGAGAGAGAGACAAGTTCGCACAAGTGGAGGAGGAGGAAGTTGTTGGAGACCATCTTCTTGTTTTGGGGTTTTGTATTATTTCTTATTCTATCTTTGAGGAAGTTGCGGGGTTTTCTCCTTTAAAGTTTCCCCGATGAAATGCTTTGTGTCTCTTGTCTCTTATGTTTGATATGTTGTGCATGTTGTTCTCTCAGATAAGATCCTAGATCATATTGAATTAAATGATAAAAATCTAACACCATCCACTTCTTATGATACTACTACCTATGACGTTTCGTTCGTAGGTCGATATGGACCCACCAATTGGATATATTATGAACCTTTCCCCAATGAAATGGGGACATAAAACATTTTTTATCCATCTTCTTAGATATGGAACACAACTCTAGGCCAAGCCCTCGATGATTTCCGCACTTTTTCAGTACCTATGTAGTTAACACCAGAATCTCCTCTTCAACCTTCCCCTCATATTCTACCAAATGAGATTTTTGGGAATATTTCTAGTCAGGGGACAAACAACACTTTCCCATGGTTACCTATATCATCTGGAATTAGTGCACATTCATATCCACAAATCGCTACTACTCGTGCAGCCAGCCAACCTGCACATTCAATCTCTTCCAATGTTTCCGTTGGAAAGTCGTCTACTCCCACTATTCGAACACCGGTTGTGACTGGATTTCAATATTCAACCACAATTTATACTATTTTTGGAGGACAACCATTTATTGGTGCCCCAAGTGGAACTAGTAACCAACCTCCTCTGTTGGGACCATTCGCTTCGTGGGGACCACAAACCCCACCTATTGGAGGACAACCTTTTATTGGCACCCCAAGCGGGACTAATAATCAACCGCCTCCATCAAGTTCACTTCCTTCATGGGGAACACAAATCCCACCTACTGGGGGGAAATCTACATTTGGTAACCAGAATCCTGCTGGGAGGCATACAAATAAATATCAATCCATATTCCATGTTCAAAGGTAACAACCCACTAGCTTTCAAAAAATTAAACTCGGATTATTCCCCCCATTTTCCCCCATCATGATTGATGAGTAACCCTTTTTTTTTAACGAGCTTGAGGAGGATAGCAAATGATCGATATAGCTCGTCTTTAGATGAGTCCAACCTTGCACATTTTATGAACCCAAGGAAGGAGAGGTTCGGTCCCATAAGGATCCTTCAATGTTTAATTTTGCGAGTCCATAGAAGGTAAGCTTGATGATTTTTCATGTTTAGGGAGTCTAAAATAACCTGAAGAAGACTCCAACATTTGAATTTTTCATAAAAGTTGGTCTCCAGACCCGAAAAAGTATAAAATAATATCTGGAGGAACTCTCCTAGCCAAAGATTGACTAAGGTATGCTTTTTCCGTAAATAGTCTAAACGGTCCGAAAAAGGGATAAACTATCACCAAATAGACGACCTTTCAAATACTTTTACAAGTGTGAAAGAGACAAGTTCACTTGGCAATCTTTTCTTATTTCGAGAGTCTGAAAAGAGCCTAAAGAAAACTCCATGAGTTTCCTTTTTTGTGAGTTAATCACCCTAGTCCGAAAAAGAGATAAAATAATAATAGGTTGATACTTTCCTCATCGTTTTACGAGCATGAGTAAAGCATACTGAGCTTGACACTTTTTACTTAATTTTAACAAGCACGACCCAAGTGTGAAATGTGCTTGGAATCTCTTTTATATTTTAGATCCAGAGAACGAAAGAGAGAAAGTGAGCACGAAAAAAGTCAACAAATGATTCCACTGATATGAAAACCCTTAATGAACCTGCCCAAACCTAGTCAAAAACCCTAGAAAATAACATTAGAAGATAAAATATGTGGAAAAAGGGACTTAAACAAGGGTCATGAATGTGAAAATAGTTAAAAAATAACTAGGTCCATTAACATAAAAAGAAATTAAAAATGTAAAACAAGTCATTTTTACCTCAAGGAAATTTTTACCTTTGTTGGGAGCTAATTTTCAACTGAAGATATCAGGAGATCCAGGGCATCATTCGACCCTTCGTTCGAAGCAGGTTAGTCATCTTGCTCTGCACTTTCGTTTAATGTCTTATTTTTTCAATTTCATGTTGATTTGGGGGAAATCAAGCACCCTAGGGAACAAAATTTGTGTGCCCAAGAATTTCCATGCCCTCGCTATATCGCGAAGCGCGAAAAATTATGGTATTTTCGCGTTTTGGGGTATAGTAGGGGCGCGAAAACTGATCATTATCGTGCTCTATGCAACTGTTGAGGCGGTAAAATATGCATAACCAAATTTTAAAGAGCTTTCCCCCCTCTCATTTGGAAAAAATTGGTTTCAATACTCTAATCACAGCTCCCTTTGATGATTTTCAGGAATTTCCAAGAGATAAGAGTGACAATGATCGATTCGAAAGAGAGAGGGCATGAAGGGGACGACCGAGATGACCTCAATTATGATGGCACATTCTCCGCACTGAGAGAGTGTGGATTACTGCAGTTCTTCAAGACAAGAGGCATCAGGAAACAAGGGACACTTCTAAACCACATAATAGAAATGTGGGTGCCAGATCTACAAGCTTTTCGTATAAGGGATCATATCCACGAGATAGAGCTTGATGACATGTACTTCTTGATCGATATATCTAGGAGAGGGGAACAAATCAATCTAGTTGGACATCGTAGCACCGAGGAGAGTATAGAGGACTACATAGCTTAGTATTGCAGGAAAGGATCTCGTAAGAAAAGCAAGGAAATACTCATAGCTGATGTGATAGATCTTCCCTTGAGGACAATCTTATATACCATTGCTCGAGTGGCTAGAAGTGTAGGGCCTCATCATGATACCAAGGCCCAAATGAATTATGCCTTGGAATGCCTTCAGCCAAGGTTATTCAACTGTTGTGAGGGAGTCTTGGTCAACATCAAGGATCAGGTCACCAAGTGTCACAACGGACATATCAAGTAGTTTGGACATGGCAACATTCTAGTCACCTTCTTTTTAGAGAGGGTACCACCACTACGCCCGCAAATAGAGAGACCTTGTCGTCCTCCATCTGAGTCATATGGGGAGGTGGAGGGATTATGATGGTCGGCTAGGTGGGCCACAAGTATTAGCATTATGTGCCAACTTCTTTTCCTGGTTAGAGGAACATATTATAATGATCGAGGATTATCTTTATGTCGGGGTAGACTTATGAGGTGACATTGACTTGGCTTTACAAGAGGAAGAGGACTGGTATGAGTCAGGTATGTGACCTTGTTGATGCCTCGGATATCGTAGCATCAATCAGAAAGGGATTCTCCCCGAGAGATGATCCCAATTAGACTATCTCCCGTTTGGTGTAGGGAATCCATCCGGTTAGCAGTTCCGGCAACCATGGTTTTGGAGTTTAATTCCGATTCTACCAGTTTTGGCCCGATCCACCTTTCTTTTGGATTTTATGTGTTTTAATGAGATGCAAGTGCCTAGTTTATACTTGATCTAGATGTAACTAAAACAGATCTAAGTCTAGAAACTGAAGTAAATCTACCTATCCTTGCAGAGAACACGTTTGAAGGATGAGCAATGAGCTATAACAGATAACATAAAGAAAGAACAGATAGCTGTCAATTCTTACAGGTAAAGCTACAGCCAGATAAAAGGATCTTTAGAAGATAGCTTCTAGTTTAATGTAAAACGCATCTATTGCTCATGAAACAGAGAAAGAAGCAAAAAAAAATCTAATCTAAATGGAAAGAACGAATAAACAGATCTAAACGTAAACAAACTGAAATTAAATTTAAAGATCCCTGCAAGGAGCAAATTAAAGGCATGAACAATGAGTTATATGAATTATCTTGAAGAAAGAACAGTTAACCATTTAATCTAAAAGAGAACTCTACAGCAATGGTAAAGATATCAGCAGCTAGCTCCTGATTTAATATGAAATGCATTCATTGTTCACTAAATAGAGAAAATCGTATGCACGGGAAGGAGCAAAAATCATTAATAAAAAGAAATAGTTCAAATAGTAAGAATGATCTCACATTACAGTATGGAAGTTATTAGAATAGTCCAACATACATCCATCCAACATTCCCCTGCAAAACGTCCATCTCCCGTGGCTTTTATTAGAAAATTCGATTTTACAGAAACGATACAAGATAGCTCGTAAAGGTTTCCAAATTTCCTTCCCTGCCAAAAGTCCTTCCTAATCTTTCCTAACTTCTATTTATAATTACAAATCTGCCCTTTGGGCTGCCACCTAGCATCTTCCACCTGTCATCTACAGAATTTTCTCTCCTATAATAGAAAAATTGTGATTCTTTTCTTTTACAAAATATTTAACAAAAGAATGGCCAGCTGTCCCATAGCTCGCGCTTTATACATTTGAAAGTTTAACAAAATACACATAGCAGAAATAATGTTCTAATATCATGCTGTCACTCTTGTGCGTGAGCTTCAGCTGGGAGAGGATCGCCCAAGTCAATTGATGTTGTTGCTGCTGCCTGGGAAGAAGGGGCTGAGCCGGCTGGTATTTTTGCCACTGCTAGGAAAGGGGGAATTGAGCCCACTGTGGTTGCTGGAGTGGCTGTCGGGAGAGAAGATTCTGGATCTACTGATGCTCCTGCTACCGCTGCAGCTTTCTTCTCCTCCTCCGCTATGTAATTATACCATATGCCCGTGTCCTTTATGACTATGTTTGCTGCAGCAGGGAACAGGATTTTCTGGGAAGTCACATTCTTCCTAAGCTCTGCTCCGATGCTTTGAACTTCTACTACTGCCGCTTGATGCACTTCTTTGAGCAAGTGGCTGTGGACTGATGACATTCCAATATAATGTTGGAGGTCATCAATTGCTAGGACATCAATTTTCTTAACATATTCAGTTTGGATGCCTAGTTCTTCCTTTAGCTCTGCCAAGCGTTGTTCTGAATCCGGGAAGTCATCAAGGCATTGTGGGAAATTCAATTTGCACCTGTCATGCACTTCCAGGATTCTTTGATACAGACCGTTGATCTTATCCCTTGTTCCTTGCACACTGGCTATCAGCTTGCTGCCACAGTTTCTGCAGAAGTCCAAAAGGGCCACATCTTCATCAAAACCCTCCACAGACTTACATGGGAGATGTGCGGGGAAATCCCCCTTCCCTTCTCGCCATTTTATCTGGCTCATGATATTTGCCTTGACACGGGTATGCTTGGCTTTGAGCCTATGTGCCTCCGTATTAATCTCTTTCAGCCTGACCACCATGGCCTTGAGCTTGCAAACTTCATTAGTGATTAGCCCCTGAGTTTCATGCGTTTGCCTCAGGATGCTGCAGGATCGCTCATGGAAGGGGAACATGTCCATTGTTCTACCCTCAGCCTGCTCTAACTGCTCAGCTAATGCCCGCTTGTCTGCTTCTAGCTGGGATGCTTTATCTTCCGCTCCATTCTTCTCTGCTTCTACAATCATCATTTGGAGCGTTAGCTGGTCCTTTTCTTCCTCCAGCTTGCTATACTTGCTTGACAGCTCCTTATGTTCGGCGTACAAGCAATTATACTTGTTCACCACCAGATCCCTGTGGGCTTGCCCATTAGCCACAGTCTGTTGTAGCGAACGAGCTCTCTTCTTTGTCAAAACATTTTCTCTAACTATAACCCCTACATTATCCAGTGAGTCTTTTGTTGTTTCTACAGCTGCGGATGCCATCGCAAAGGGATCTTGATCTGTATTCTTCATTATAGTGACCTCTCGGTGGGTAATGATGTCCTCGTGGAAGGGACTTTTGATCCTCTCTTATGATTTGAGGACCATTGCTTTCCTTTTCTTGTCATAGACAAACTCATTCCACCTGGACACTGTATGTTTTCCCGATGGCGTGTACGGGACAATTGGGCGGTTTATGATGTCTATGTCTTCTTCAGCAGGTGGGGTCCGGACTTCCTGAGCTGGATCTGCTCCCAAATTTTGGGTACCAGAGCCACCTACTTGAGATGCGTCTATTTCCATGTCTTGGACACCGGATCCACTTGCTTAGGCATCTTCCCTTGCTTTCAACTCTTCTTCCGCCTTCCTGTCTGCCTCAACTTGCTCAGCTTCAGCCTCTTTCTGCTTTTGGGCTTCCTCAGCCTCTTTCTGCAGGCTTTCATTTTCATCTTCTTGTTGCATTCTTTCCATTTCAGCTTCTTGCTGCCACCTGGCTTCCTCAGCTTCCCGCTGCAGTTTGGCTTCCTCAGCTTCCTGGAGTAACCTTGCTTCTTCCCTTAATCTAAGCTCTTCCTGAGCTCGGGCATCCTCAACTTCTTTCTCCTTCTGCTGGCTGGTCTTCTGGACCTTGGTTGAGCTAGAGCTTGCTCCAGTGCCTTGGCGACAGACCCGTAGCTCAGCCATGTTGTTGATGCCTCTGAATGCCTCTTCCTCGGCATCAGGATAGTGAGAGTACTCGAAGTGAGCATAAATCTCCTTACAGTGCTCAGCAACTCTTCCCTTTCTGTCATTCCTGTGGAAGATTACCTCACCGAAGTGGAAGGCTTTCAGCTCTTGAACAAATTCATCGGCTGAGGCAACCCCCGAGAACTTATAAGCACCTATGCAGAAAGGTAGAGGGGGAAAGGAAGCCTTATGCTGTTTGTGGAGCATTGCTCCAATTCCATCCAGGAAGATTTGTCTTACTGCTTCCTTGAGGACCACATAATCCGTGGCATACTGCAGCAAAATGTATGGGGGCTTAGTCCCTCCAAACATTCTGAGGTAGGTGCCTTGCTCTGAAAAGTAAAAATCCCCGAAATCCTCAAGGACTTCCACAGCGTTCTCTGACAGGCAGTTGGGCTCCTCCTTGAATAACTTCTCATATAGGGGCATGATGAACCCCTCACAGATGAGTTTGTAGCTGGGTTTGTAATTCTGAGCCCACAACATCTTGAAAGCGATATAGACCGGGGTGGTGGCCTTATCCCATGTGCAGCCCAATTTGGGGAAGTCCATCTTGGCCAAAATACAATCAATCAGATATGAGGACATAAAAAATTATGCCTTCTTCAAGGCTAGTCCTTCCCTTGCAGCTACTATCATTGAGGCCAGACTATCTCACAGGAGAGTGGCCCAGTCAAACACAGTTCCCTTAAATGCCACGAAGTGGATAATAGGGACCCACTGAATCTTATACACGGTGCCATCGGGCATGCCGAAGATTCTGCACAGCATCAAGGCGATCAATCTGAAAGGAGGTCTCAAATTCTGTACGTCATATTCATCATTTCCTTTCTTTCTCAAATGTTTCCCTGCCATTAGTAGCTTCTTGGCCATCTCAACGTTGTTCATCTGGCTCAGCCATTCATCAGTTAGAGATTGTTGGACACGGGGAAATTTGTAGGCTGCCGCAAGATATGCGGGTTGAAATGAGGCAATGGCCACTTTCCCGCTGTCATTTATCACTCTCCCTTCAGCATCGGCATGTTGGAGTATCCATCCGATCACTTCAGCACAGGGGAACAGCTCAGGGCGGTTAGCGGCTCTAGTTATGCCTAAGGCTCTGATATTGAGATAAATTGGCCCTTCTTCTAGCAACATATCCAGGATCTCTTGACCCCGGATCATTCTGTAAATGTCACCCCATCTGATTTCAGGAGGGACACCGGTGGTGCACCTAGTATCCTGGAGTGAAGTTTCAGTTTTAAGTGGTGCAGGATTTTTCTCTCTCATCTTAGCCTTCTTCTTACCGGCTTTTGGCATCTTGACTTATCCCTGATAGCACCCATATACAATTCATCATGAACTTGAGCAACATACTGTAAGATTTTAACAGAGAGCATCATTGTTTTAATATGTGAATGAGATAAAAAGCAATGTGAAGCTGTATGTTTAGGAAGCAAAATACACCATTTCAACATGAAATACAAATTAAAACATTTGAATCTTTTAAAGGGATGAATTTGGAATGCTCCCGAGAGGATAAGCGTATTGCGGAAGCAACCGGCTTTTGGTTTAGCTCTGGGGAAAAGGGTAACTTTCATCCTAGCTGCGGTTCGAAAGGCTAATGGCGGGGAAGTTCGGGTTGGAAAGACTCTGTGATGAAATAAGGAGGCGTTTTTTCATATTGACACACAGGCGAGGGCTTTCAGCCCAACGGCTACTGTTATTCATAACATTTGACGGGGCGTCCTACGGCTGGTCTGATCAGGAGCGATGGCGCCTGTCCCAAGTTTAAACTGGGTAGTGGCTATGCCGGGACTGAGGTTTATAAAAGCCCGGGGCTACGTTTTTTAGCTTTCGGCTGGGGACATGAAAATTCCATGGGGCTTCGGCAGTTTTATGAAATAACGAGGTACGCGGCCCGGGGAGGAAATTGGAACAAGTCTAACAGTCCAAACTAACTATCTCTACCTACTATGCAAACGTTTTATCCTGCCTCTACTTTATATGACGAGAAGAACGCAATTCAAACTGTATCTAACGGGAAAAATAGCCTATGAAGGGCATTTTGCCCGTCAAAATCCAACCAATGCCCATCATTTTCAAACAAAGGACAACCCAATAGCAATTTGAAGCGTAGAAGGGACAAATTTCAAGGTTAAAATCCTACCTGGCACCGTGAGGATAGCTGAATGAGGTGGCCGCGAACGTGGATAAGCGAGATGAGCTGGAGCGATTTGCGCGGCGTTCAACAGTTGTTTAATCGGCACAAGTTAGCAATGGGGTCGGTTCAAACCCCCCACCATTTATTTAAATAAGTGGGGCACGTGTGGGGATTCAATTCGGTGGGTAGCGCATTAAACTTGCGGTTTTAATATTAGCACGTTGGCGTCACGTCAAGAGATTTCGATATGCGTGCGACCGCCACTCGCGAGACCGACTCGCGAACTTCACCCACTACCGCGGCAGGTTAGGCTGTAATTCTCCGACGTTTTGGGAGAGAGTGGTGGAGCTTCCCGCCGTTTCGGGAGCAGAAGCTGAACGGCTTCCGCAAAAGGACGAGAATGTTCAATTCTTTCGGCGGCCCCTTTTCGGGATGCTATCGCGAAAGCCTCCAAAATTGTGGAGAGTTTTCGCCAATGGCTTCCACCGTTTCGGGGCGAGCTGGCGAATGGCGCCGCCTTTTCGGAAGGGTAAGTTGATGGTTCTGTGGCCACAAACGGCTCCCGCAATTTGCGGAAAGACAGCTCGAATTTCTCCGCAAAGGTTCTAAGTGCCTCGGTGTTTCGGGATGAAAAGTTCAAGGCTTCCGCAACATTCTCTCGGTGAGCTTCGGGATGAAAACGCGAAGGTTTCCGCAGTTGCGAGAGGCTTATGCGAACGGCTTCCGCAAAATTCTGGTGGAGAAGCTCGAAGGATTCCGCAATCTCAAAGAAAAATTCTAAGTCTCTTGCCAAAGTTTTGGGGAGATTTGACGAATAGCGCCCGTCGTTTCGGGAGAGAAAACTCAAACACTTCCGCAATGTAATCGTATATGTGAAACTTTTGAAAAGGACTCCCGCGGTAGCGGAGAGAAAACTTAAAAAGTTTCAGCGTTTTCGGAAGGTTTCGGTGAACGCTTCCGCAGAAGGCTTTCGAAAAGTTTCTAAGTATCGGCCGGGCCTCGAGAAAATTTCGGAAAGCCTTTGCCCTTAGCCTCCTCTATTTCGAATGGGATTAGTGAATGCCTCCACTGTTGCGGACGGCTTCTTCGAAAGGTTCCGCAAAGGTTCCCGGGGTCGCGGAAGGATAGTTTATGCGAACGGCTTCCGCAAGTGCGGGCTGCTTCATTTAATTCCTCCGCCGTTTCAGGAGGAATACATCAGGGGCTTCCGCAATTGTTTAACGCAGACTTTCAAAACTTTTCGGGAGGACTAGACAAACGGTCTCTGCCGTTTCGGGAGAACAACAGGAATCTTTCCGCAAACTCTCTTTTTATGAAAGTTTCTAAGACTTTTCGGGAGCTTAATGCGAATGATTCCCGCCGTTTCGGGAGAACAACCCGAATGCTTCCGCGGTTGTGGAAGGTTTGAACGAAGAACTCCACCGTTTCGGGAAGGATTGCCCAATGGTTTCCGTGATTTTCCAATCGAAATTTTCCAAGTCTTCTTTCGGGAGTTTAAACAAAGGCTTCCGCCACTGCGGGGATTTATCAAATCATTCTGCTACTTTTCAGGAAGACTTCACGAAAAAAAAAAATTGTTTGAGAAACAAGATCTTCTGGGAGACTTGGAGTTTTTTATGACCAGAATTTTCTGTTAAAAACGAAGACAAAAGCTGAGAATGACTTCTTAAGGCAAACTTTCTACAAAAAATGAAAGGAGGGGCCCCAATATGTACAAAATTTTGGGGGGGGTGTTGCTGCAACAACAATGGCGAGTCGCTGGCAAATACAGATCTCTGAAAAATTCCTCTTCATGGTTCGAAACCTCATCGGAGACATCCATCTTAGGTGCACTACTCAGCTGAGCATTTTTAAACTCATGTGAGGGGAAGGAGGCACTTTACCTGCTAGCCATTGGGGGAAAGGGAAGCTTTTCCCGAGACATCTTCACCACTCTCAAAGGGCCAATATATGAGATTCATTTTAGGAGGGTCATCTTTCAGATGGTCACTACTGCCGGACTCCACAGGATTCGCAACACTTCCTCATGGACATTATTGCTCTTGTCCCTCATTCCCATGTTGCTTGCATCCTTTTGGATGTTTGTACTTTGGGCAGCTTAGCTATTTGATCCTTCCAGAGATATTTTCTTTGGACATGATCTTTGATTTAGGCTCCTCAATCCATAATGTCCTTTTGTGTGAGTTAGGAATTTTATTGATTTGATCAAACCTCACGGACGGAGAGGAGCCCATTTTGAGCTGAGCCTTTTGGACAACCTTCTTGATTTTACATGTCTTTTGCTTTTGTCTCAGCCATGCTTTAATTGAGGCGAGAATCTCTGGAAAACAGACTCTTGAATATAAACCATTTTGGTTGTTAAATCTGCAGCATGGAGTCATTTCAATACCCTATGTCCTCGAGAGGTGCTACTTTCCATGAGTCCGACTTTGGTAACCTTCTTGAGATGCCTTTAAAGTGTGAGAGTGGGTGGAGCCCAACGATAGTAGTGAAGATGGTCATAGGTCTCTGCTAATTAAACAGGATTAGTGTGACCAGCAGAGTAGGCTTCCTTCCTTCTGAACATTTCAGTGAGAGCACACAGACAGGATTTATTCGAGCACAGTTCCAGACTTATGGGTTGTGAGATTTCTTCGAAAAATATATCCTCAGCGGGGAACTCAATCAAAGGGGTTTCAGAAAACAAAACTTGTCGCAAAAGTTCAAATAACAATGAAAGAAACAAAATGGCCAAAAATAAAGCAAACAAAGGCTAAAGCAAAATAAAGAAACTTTTATTTATGTACAGAAAGTCTCAGCGAGACTATGCGAAGTATTGCTTCAGAGCGAGGCTGTTGAGAGGAAGGGTTACTTCTTCTCCCTCGAGATTTGTCAATTTATAAGTAGATGGGCCTAATTTTGCGGAAATTTGGTACGGACCTACCCATAGATGTTGGGATTTCGTATGCATTCCTTTGCCTTCGTGATTATGGTCCCATTTCAGGACTAAGTCCCCAACTTCAAAGCTTCTCTTGCCAGACTTTCTCTTATCGAACCATCTTTTAACTATGTCTTGATGTTGATGAAATCGGTCTTTAGCCTTCTGTCGGGCTTCTTCAAGTTGAAGCAGGGTATTGATCCTAGATTGTAAGGCTTGGCTACCAGAACCCCGGGAGGCTTGAGATAACTGCAAGGATGGTAGTAAGATGTTTGGTGGAAGAATGGCCTCCTTGCCATATACAAGAGTGAAAGGGGAGACACCTAAAGCGTTCTTCGGGGTTACCCTATCTTCCCATAAGGCGTTTGGGAGAGCCACATGCCAACTTCTCTAGTTTTCTATCACAGTCTTCTTAAGAATTCGAATCAGATTCTTGTTTGAGGATTCAGCTAATCCGTTTCCCTGAGGATAATAATTGGTTGAATAATGCAACTTGATTCCCCATTCATAGACAAATTCATTTATTTTGCAAGACGAAAAATAAGTAGCATTATCAAAAACAAGGGAAATTGGAACCCCAAACCTGGTTATGATGTTCTCCTTTAAGAAGCTGATGACTGCGTCTTCGTTGATCTTGCGCACAGGGATAGCCTCCGTCCACCTAGTGAAGTAGTCGATAGCCGTCAGGATGTATCGATGTTGCAACGAAGAATTTGGATTTATCTCTCCGATAACATCTATACCCCACTGCTCAAAGGGCTCAGAGATGATGACCGGCTGCAATGGTCCTTCTACCTTAGGTAACTTCCCGGCACTTCTTTGACATATATCACAGTTTCGTGCATATGTGTGGGCATCTCGGAACAGAGTGGGCCAATAATAACCAGCTCTCAGTATCTTGTGTGCTGTCGTCTCTCCTGAATAATGTCCGCCTGCGGGGCCATCATGCAATTCTTTAACAACTTTGTTTGCATCTTCCTTTTCCAAACATCTAAGGAGAACTCCATCATAATTCTTCCTGAAAAGAATCCCATCAATGATTTGATAAGGTGCTGATTTCAAGCGGAGTGCCCTTCTTTGCTTAGAGTTCCAGTGTTCAGGGAGATATCCCTGCTGCAAATAGTGCACCAGATCCCTATACCATGACTGGGGAGCTGTGAAGATATGACACACTTCAACCGAATTTAACTCAGCTTCATTCTTCCAATGTTGTTCTTCATCAGTTGAGTTTCCCGCAAGTAATTTGCACACGCCTTGCCCTGTGATGATTGTAGCTGGTTTAAATTCCAAATCATACTCCTGCAGAGCTGTGACTCAGTTCCCTCTCCTTTCTCCCAATTCCTTATGAACGAAAAGGGATCTAACAGCTGGATGGGGAACTATGACTTTAGTTCTGTTCTTCAGAATGTATGGCCTAAACTGCTTGACTGCTTTGAAGACCGCATATGCATGCTTGTCAACTACGGGGTAATTCAGCTCCGCCCCCTGCAGACCAGTGCTCATAAACGAAATTGGGTATTCGTCCCCCAACTCCACCTTTTGCGTGAGTACAGCTGCGAGGGAGTCATCCGAAGCAAAAGTATACAAGATGAAATCTTTATCAAAATCTGGGCTCCTCAAGGAAGGAGCCTTAGCTATGGCTGCCTTGATATCTCTAAATGCGTCCTTCTCCAAATATGTCCACTTGAATTGCATGCTTTGTTTAACCATCTGTTGCAATGGCTTAACAATTTGTGCGAAATCCGGAACAAATCTGCGGACAAAATTGATGGTGCCCATAAAAGATTGCATAGATTTCTTGTTGTAAGGCATTGGAATCTTATTAATGGCTTGGACTCTTTCTTGATCAATTGACACTCCCCCTTTGGAGATGATATGACCTAAGAGCTTACCTTCGGGAACAGCAAATACGCTCTTCTTGGGATTCAAGGAAATACCATATTTCTGGCAGCGATCAAAAATATGCTTTAGATGCACGACATGATCTTCCCTTCTCTTCGAAAGGACTGTCACATCATCCAAGTATACAACCACGCATTTCCCACCCAATCCTCGGAAGGCAATATCCATCGCCCTTTGGAATGTAGCTCATGCATTTATCAGACCAAATGGCATTCTTCTGTAGGCGAAAGTTCCCCACTTAGTTCTGAAAGTAGTCTTGAGGCGATCTTCTTCGGCTACTAACACTTGATTGTAGCCAGAGAAACCATCGAGGAGAGAAAACAATTCGGATCCTGACACCATTTGTAGGATTTGTTCCATTGAAGGTACGGGGTAGTTGTCTTTATCCGAAGCTTTGTTTAAATTTCTGAAATCTACACATAGCCTTATCTCTCCCGACTTCTTCCTTACGGGAACCAAGTTTGCAACCCACTCAGAATGCCAAACTTTGAAAATTATCTTAGCATCCAGGAGCTTCTTTAATTCCTTTTGGATCAGCGGTTCTAGAGTGGGATGCATTCTTCTTAACTGCTGTTGGAATGGTTTGACGCCCGCTTTCATTGGTATAACATGCTGAATAATGCGGACATCATACGTTTTCAGATCTTCATAGGTCCATGCAAAAACATCCTTGTATTGTTTAAACAATTTAATGAACCTGTCTCTTTCTCCTGGTGAACAACATTTGCCAAGATTGACAAATCTTGGTTCTGCCTCGGTACCCAAATTAACTAACTCATGTTGCATTGATGAGCTGTTAGTTTTGGTATTAGCTGGCCTTTTGAACTTATTTTGAAGATCGAACAGCATTTCGAGGGACCTTACCCCCTCGGGCATGAAATTTCCTTTCTCCTCATCCTTCTTCATCAAATCAGCATCGTGTTCTTCCTCATCTATTGCAGCTCCTTGAAAGCTATCTTCGTTTGTTAGGAAGCTGATAATTTGTTCATCATTATCGAAGACTCTGAAGTTCGTGATGTTATCGGGAACGAAAGGCCTAAAAATCAATTCAATCGAGCATTTATTATTTGATGGCACCAATCTAGAAGCAGATGTTGCTAACAAATCAGTAGCAGAATTTTGCAATCTAGGAATTGATTTTATATTGAAAGCATCAAAATGCATAATTAAGTCCCATACCTCAGCCTGATAACCCTTCAAGTGAGGTGAGAGACAATGGATGGTGTCCCTTACCTGTCTTACAACTATCTCAGAGTCACCAAAGACCTTCAAGTACTTAACATTTAAGCCAATGGCCTTCTTTAGTCCATGTATCAAAGTTTCATATTCAGCGGTGTTGTTAGTACAATCGAATTCTAATCTACAAGACAAAAAATACTTGTTTCTTTTTGGATCCATTAGAACACAACCGGCTCCGGATCCTTCCAGAGTTTTAGAACCATCAAAGTATAATGTCCAAAAGATATCTTTAGATTCAACTAAGTTAGTTTCTTTGTGATCTATGTCAGTAACTAAATTGACTATGTTACAATCAACATCATCAGCCCGAGAGAAATGAAGGAGATCGGACTGTTTATCTAATTCATGGCTAATTGTCTCAGATTGATAATTACCCGGATCCATTTCTAAAAAATAATTCCCCAGAACCGAGGATGAGAAAGCTACGGCTTCATTTTTTTCTTCTAACTGAGTTACGTTTTGCTTCATATGAGGTTCCCTAAGAACTTTAATCTGGTTCTGTCTGTTATGATAAGGCATCCATAGATGAGACCAATCCGTAGCAAAGTAGCCACTCAGCTTGGTAGACCAATCCCTACTTAAAATCAGCCCATAGGCTTCAAGAATATCGACCACCATTATGTCAATGAATTGACAGACTCTAGGGTCGGCTGATAGCCTAATCAGAACATCTTTCATCTCCCCAATAACCTTGACAGCAGTCCTATCTAATTGGATAATTTGAGCTGGGGATGGCACAGGCTGCCCGTTAATTTTCTTACAAATTGACAGTGGCATAACGTTTGAGGATGCTCCAGAATCTACCAAACAGTTGTGAACATTATGGTTGAAAATTTCAAAAGTCAAAAGGAATGGCAAAGTTTGAGATTTAGACTTCCCACCAATGCTAGCCTCATTAATTTCGGGACTGTTTTGAGAGTCCGCTAATGGAGTGTTGGTCTGAGGTTGCAGAACATGCAGCAGTTTGTCTCGTTGATGGGGCAAGCTACACATGTCAAATATTGACACATTCGCTTTGACTTTCTTGATGTCTTCGATAATATCGTATCCTATGTCAGATTCGTTTCCAATTCGAGCTTGCTGATCTATTTTGCTCGTTGTGACCTTAGGTGGCTGAACTATCGTGTCAGCGTTTGGTTGTTTGGTCACTGTTTGGCTAACTTTGGGTTGTTGTGGGATAACTGTTATATGCCTCCTAGGCGGCTCTTTTGAGACTTTAGGCTTATGAGGAGCTGTGCTTGGCACGGGATCGGCAATAGGACCTTTGCTACAAGTAGCAACATTTACAGTGGAGGGAGAACTATCAATGGGATCCTCTTTTGCTAATTCAGTCGTAGGTACCCAATCCCATAGCACCATAGTAGTGTCCGGGGTTGGTTCCTCTAACTCAGGGTTCGATTCCTCTGGAGAAACATCTTGGTCTGGGATCTGTGAATCTAGCATTTGGTTCATGACCAAGCTCATGGAATTAATCCATTGCGGGCAGCTTTTTTCCGAATGTGGTTCTTGGTGAAAAGTGCAGAAATTTTCCATCCCAATCTCATTCAAGTTTAAAACAGGGGCAGTGTTCATTGGTGGATGAGTTTGCTCACTGTCTTCCCTTCTTTTATAAAATGGCTTGAAAGGTTTCCTAGATGTGCTAGCAGCCTTGTCTTTCTCGAGATCTACGATTTTGTTAGATAATTTCTGCATCATCTTGACTACATTTTCCATGTCTGTAGATGGCTCTTCTTTACCTCTAGTGAGAAGCAAAGGTTTTTTGCTAGCTGCTGGTTTTGGTTCTACATCTAAGGCATGTTTAGCAATGTTATCAGCTTCTTCTTCTACCTTTCTAGCTTCCTCAAAGTTCTCTATCAAGGTAGTTTTCTTGGATCTTTTTACGAACATTGCTATGGGTCCTTCGAGAGCGGTGGTGTAGTATTCAATCAGAGACTCCTCTGCTGGTTTATTAGATTCACTGAAGTTATTTAACAGCGTTGTGAATCTTTGATTAAAGTCTTGGACCTTTTCTTTCTTTTCCATTCTCATGGATAAGAGTTCTTTCATAAGTGTGGCCACAGTCTTTTGGTTTCCGTATTTCTTTAGAAAACATTTCTCGAATTCATCCCAACTAGAGATTGAGCTGGGTTGTAGGCTAAAGTACCATGACGATACTTTTGGCTCGAATGTATATGGAAACAACCTGCAGACTACGTCTTCATGTTGAATGTTCAAAAGGTTCAGGGCTAAGTAAAAACTCTTGAGGTGATCTTCCGCCGAAATGGCTTTCCCTGGATCGTACTTAGGCAAGACCTTTTCTGGGTTTTTAGGAAGATTATGGAATGGTCCAGCTAGGTTCAGCGCTCCCCTTGCTCTCCAAGCAGGTACAGCCATGTTTGGATGTGGAGACCCTGGTGGAGAATTGTAAGGTGAATTCTGAGGAGTACTCTTTGGAGTAATTGGTTCTTCAAGGTTTTCTTGGTCTGAAATTTTTTCTGAGTTTTCAAGATCTGCCTTGTTAAGAGTGTCTGAAATTTCTTCCAAAGTCAGATTCACAAGCTCTTCGAAACTTTGAACAAGAATCGAATCTCGGGTATATTGTGGCTCTTTTCTAGGGGTAGTTTTCTTAGGGAGGAAATTGACAGCGTTTAAACCACCTAACTGCCTAACGTAGGATCTTGTATGTCTTCTTAAATCCTCTATTTATGTAAAAGGGACAGCATATAAAGATCCTTGAGGCTCAAGGTCAAAAATGAGGCGTTCTTGATTTGTTAATCCAAGATCTGGGCTGTTCGAAATGCTTTCTTTAAGCGGGTTTTCAGTGTCATCTATGACAGTGGAAGATTTTCCTCTATCAGCCATGCACTTTTAGGCCCTCCTTCTAGCGCCAAAAACTGTTGATGCCTCGGATATCGTAGCATCAATCAGAAAGGGATTCTCCCCGAGAGATGATCCCAATTAGACTATCTCCCGATTGGTGTAGGGAATCTGTCTGGCTAGCGGTTCCGGCAACCGTGGTTTTGGAGTTTAATTCTGATTCTACCGGTTTTGGCCCGATCCACCTTTCTTTTGGATTTTATGTGTTTTAATGAGATGCAAGTGCCTAGTTTATACTTGATCTAGATGCAACTAAAACAGATCTAAGTCTAGAAACTGAAGTAAATCTACCTATCCTTGCAGAGAACACGTTTGAAGGATGAGCAATGAGCTATAACAGATAACATAAAGAAAGAACAGATAGCTGTCAATTCTTACAGGTAAAGCTACAGCCAGATAAAAGGATCTTTAGAAGATAGCTTCTAGTTTAATGTAAAACGCATCTATTGCTCATGAAACAGAGAAAGAAGCAAAAAAAAATCTAATCTAAATGGAAAGAACGAATAAACAAATCTAAACGTAAACAAACTGAAATTAAATTTAAAGATCCCTGCAAGGAGCAAATTAAAGGCATGAACAATGAGTTATATGAATTATCTTGAAGAAAGAACAGTTAGCCATTCAATCTAAAAGAGAACTCTACAGCAATGGTAAAGATATCAGCAGCTAGCTCCTGATTTAATATGAAATGCATTCATTGTTCACTAAATAGAGAAAATCGTATGCACGGGAAGGAGCAAAAATCATTAATACAAAGAAATAGTTCAGATAGTAAGAATGATCTCACATTACAGTATGGAAGTTATTAGAATAGTCCAACATACATCCATCCAACATTCCCCTGCAAAACGTCCATCTCCCGTGGCTTTTATTAGAAAATTCGATTTTACAGAAACGATACAAGATAGCTCGTAAAGGTTTCCAAATTTCCTTCCCTGCCAAAAGTCCTTCCTAATCTTTCCTAACTTCTATTTATAATTACAAATCTGCCCTTTGGGCTGCCACCTAGCATCTTCCACCTGTCATCTACAGAATTTTCTCTCCTATAATAGACAAAATTGTGATTCTTTTCTTTTACAAAATATTTAACAAAAGAATGGCCAGCTGTCCCATAGCTCACGCTTTATACATTTGAAAGTTTAACAAAATACACATAGCAGAAATAATGTTCTAATATCGTGTTGTCACTCTTGTGCGTGAGCTTCAGCTGGGAGAGGATCGCCCAAGTCAATTGATGTTGCTGCTGCTGCCTGGGAAGAAGGGGCTGAGCCGGCTAGTATTTCTGCCACTGCTGGGAAAGGGGGAATTGAGCCCACTGTGGTTGCTGGAGTGGCTGCCGGGAGAGAAGATTTTGGATCTGCTGATGCTCCTGCTACCGCTGCAACTTTCTTCTCCTCCTCCGCTATGTAATTATACCATATGCCCGTGTCCTTTATGACTATGTTTGCTGCAGCAGGGAACAGGATTTTCTGGGAAGTCACATTCTTCCTAAGCTCTGCTCCGATCCCTTGAACTTCTGCTACTGCCGCTTGATGCATTTCTTTGAGCAAGTGACTGTGGACTGATGACATTCCAATATAATGCTGGAGGTCATCAATTGCTAGGACATCAATTTTCTTAACATATTCAGTTTGGATGCCTAGTTCTTCCTTTAGCTCTGCAAGCGCTGTTCTGAATCCGGGAAGTCATCGAGGGATTGTGGGAAATTCAATTTTCACCTGTCATGCACTTCCAGGATTCTTTGATACATACCGTTGATCTTATCCCTTTTTCCTTGCACACTGGCTATCAGCTTGCTGCCACAGTTTCTGCAGAAGTCCAAAAGGACCACATCTTCATCAAAACCCTCCACAGACTTACATGGGAGATGTGTGGGGAAATCCCCCTTCCCTTCTCGCCATTTTATCTGGCTCATGATATTTGCCTTGACACGGGTATGCTTGGCTTTGAGCCTATGTGCCTCCGTATTAATCTCTTTCAGCCTGACCACCATGGCCTTGAGCTTGCAAACTTCATTAGTGATTAGCCCCTGAGTTTCATGCGTTTGCCTCAGGATGCTGTAGGACAGCTCATGGAAGGGGGACATGTCCATTGTTCTACCCTCAGCCTGCTCTAACTGCTCAGCTAATGCCCGCTTGTCTGCTTCTAGCTGGGATGCTTTATCTTCCGCTCCATTCTTCTCTGCTTCTACAATCATCATTTGGAGCGTTAGCTGGTCCTTTTCTTCCTCCAGCTGGCTATACTTGCTTGACAGCTCCTTATGTTCCGCATACAAGCAATTATACTTGTTCACCACCAGATCCCTGTGGGCTTGCTCATTAGCCACAGTCTGTTGTAGCAAACGAGCTCTCTTCTTTGTCAAAACATTTTCTCTAACTATAACCCCTACATTATCCAGTGAGGCTTTTGCTGTTTCTACAGCTGCGGATGCCATCGCAAAGGGATCTTGATCTGTATTCTTCATTATAGTGACCTCTCGGTGGGTAATGATGTCCTCGTGGAAGGGACTTTTGATCCTCTCTTCTGATTTGAGGACCATTGCTTTCCTTTTCTTGTCATAGACAAACTCATTCCACCTGGACACTGTATGTTTTCCCGATGGCATGTATGGGACAATTGGGCGGTTTATGATGTCTATGTCTTCTTCAGCAGGTGGGGTCCGGACTTCCTGAGCTGGATCTGCTCCCAAATTTTGGGTACCAGAGCCACCTAATTGAGATGGGTCTATTTCCATGTCTTGGACACCGCATCCACTTGCTTGGGCATCTTCCCTTGCTTTCAACTCTTCTTCCGCCTTCCTGTCTGCCTCGGCTTCAGCCTCTTTCTACTTCTGGGCTTCCTTACCTCTTTCCGTAGGCTTTCATTTTCAACTTCTTGTTGCATTCTTGCCATTTCAGCTTCCTGCTTCCACCTGGCTTCCTCAGCTTCCTGCTGCAGTTTGGCTTCCTCAGCTTCCTGGAGTAACCTTGCTTCTTCCCTTAATCTGAGCTCTCCTGAGCTCGGGCATCCTCAGCTTCTTTCTCCTTCTGTTGGCTGGTCTTCTGGACCTTGGTTGAGCTAGAGCTTGCTTCAGTGCCTTGGCGACAGACCCGTAGCTCAGCCATGTTGTTGATGCCTCTGAATGCCTCTTCCTCGGCATCAGGATAGTGAGAGTACTCGAAGTGAGCATAAATCTCCTTATAGTGCTAAGCAACTCTTCCATTTCTGTCATTCCTGTGGAAGATTACCTCACCGAAGTGGAAGGCTTTCAGCTCTTGAACAACTTCATCGGCCGAGGCAACCCCCGAGAACTTGTAAGCACCTATGCAGAAAGGTAGAGGGGGAAAGGAAGCCTTATGTTGTTTGTGTAGCATTGCTCCAATTCCATCCAGGAAGATTTGTCTTGCTGCTTCCTTGAGGACCACATAATCCATGGCATACTGCGGCAAAATGTATGGGGGCTTAGTCCCTCCAAACATTCTGAGGTAGGTGCCTTGCTCTGAAAAGTAAAAATCCCCGTAATCCTCAAGGACTTCCACAGCGTTCTCTGACAGGCAGTTGGGATACTCCTTGAATAACTTCTCATATAGGGGCATGATGAACCCCTCACAGATGAGTTTGTAGCTGGGTTTGTAATTCTGAGCCCACAACATCTTGAAAGCGATATAGACCGGGGTGGTGGCCTTATCCCATGTGCAGCCCAATTTGGGGAAGTCCATCTTGGCCAAAATACAATCAATCAGATATGAGGACATAAAAAATTATGCCTTCTTCAAGGCTAGTCCTTCCCTTGCATCTACTATCATTGAGGCCAGAATATCTGACAGGAGAGTGACCCAGTCAAACACAGTTCCCTTAAATGCCACGAAGTGGATAATAGGGACCCACTGAATCTTATACACGGTGCCATCGGGCATGCCGAAGATTCTGCACAACATCAAGGCGATCAATCTGAAAGGAGGTCTCAGATTCTGTACGTCATATTCATCATTTCCTTTCTTTCTCAAATGTTTGCCTGCCATTAGTAGCTTCTTGGCCATCTCGACGTTGTTCATCTGGCTCAGCCATTCATCAGTTAGAGATTGTTGGACACGGGGAAATTTGTAGGCTGCCGCAAGATATGCGGGTTGAAATGAGGCAATGGCCACTTTCCCGCTGTCATTTATCACTCTCCATTCAGCATCGGCATGCTAGAGTATCCATCCGATCACTTCAGCACAGGGGAACAGCTCAGGGCGGGTAGCGGCTCTAGTTATGCCTAAGGCTCTGATATTGAGATAAATTGGCCCTTCTTCTAGCAACATATCCGGGATCTCTTAATCCCGGATCATTCTGTAAATGTCACCCCATCTGATTTCAGGAGGGACACTGGTGGTGCACCTAGTATCCTGGAGTGAAGTTTCAGTTTTAAGTGGTGCAGGCTTTTTCTCTCTCATCTTAGCCTTCTTCTTACCAGCTTTCGGCATCTTGACTTATCCCTGATAGCACCCATATACAAGTCATCATGAACTTGAGCAACATACTGTGAGATTTTAACAGAGAGCATCATTGTTTTAATATGTGAATGAGATAAAAAGCAATGTGAAGCTGTATGTTTAGGAAGCAAAATACACCATTTCAACATGAAATATAAATTAAAACATTTGAATCTTTTAAAGGGATGAATTTGGAATGCTCCCGAGAGGATAAGCGTATTGCGGAAGCAATCGGCTTTCGGTTTAGCTCTGGGGAAAAGGGTAACTTTCATCCTAGCTGCGGTTCGAAAGGCTAATGGCGGGGAAGTTCGGGTTGGAAAGACTCTGTGACGAAATAAGGAGGCGTTTTTTCATATTGACACACAGGCGAGGGCTTTCAGCCCAACGGCTACTGTTATTCATAACATTTGACGGGGCGTCCTACGGCTGGTCTGATCAGGAGCGATGGTGCCTGTCCCAAGTTTAAACTGGGTAGTGGCTACGCCTGGACTGAGGTTTATAAAAGCACGGGGCTACGTTTTTTAGCTTTCGGTTGGGGACATGAAAAGTACATGGGGCTTCGGCAGTTTTATGAAATAACGAGGTATGCGGCCCGGGGAGGAAATTGGAACAAGTCTAACTGTCCAAACTAACTATATCTACCTACTATGCAAACGTTTTATCCTGCCTCTACTTTATATGACGAGAAGAACGCAATTCAAACTGTATCTGACAGGCAAAATAGCCTATGAAGGGCATTTTGCCCGTCAAAATCCAACCAATGCCCATCATTTTCAAACAAAGGACAACCCAATAGCAATTTGAAGCGTAGAAGGGACAAATTTCAAGGTTGAAATCCTACCTGGCACCGTGAGGATAGCTGAACGAGGTGGCCGCGAATGTGGATAAGCAAGATGAGCTGGAGCGATTTGCGCGGCGTTCAACAGTTGTTTAATCGGCACAAGTTAGCAATGGGGTCGGTTAAAACCCCCCACCGTTTATTTAAATAAGTGGGGCACGTGTGGGGATTCAATTCGGTGGGTAGCGCATTAAACTTGCGGTTTTAATATTAGCACGTTGGCGTCACGTTAAGAGATTTCGATCTGCGTGCGACCGCCACTCGCGAGACCGACTCGCGAGCTTCACCCGCTACCGCGGCAGGTTAGGCTGTAATTCTTCGACGTTTCGGGAGAGAGTGGTGGAGCTTCCCGCCGTTTCGAGAGCAGAAGCTGAACAGCTTCCACAAAAGGACGAGAATGTTCAATTATTTCGGCGGCCCCTTTTCGGGATGATATCGCGAAAGCCTCCGAAATTGCGGAGAGTTTTCGCCAATGGCTTTCGCCGTTTCGGGGCGAGCTGTCGAATGGCGCCGCCTTTTCGGAAGGGTAAGTTGATGGTTCTGCGGCCACAAACGGCTCCCGCAATTTGCGAAAGACAGCTCGAATTGCTCCGCAAAGGTTCTAAGTGCCTCGGTGTTTCGGGATGAAAAGTTGAAGGCTTCCTCAACATTCTCTCGATGAGCTTCGGGATGAAAACGCGAAGGTTTCCGCAATTGCAGGAGGCTTATGCGAACGGCTTCCGCAAAATTCTGGTGGAGAAGCTCGAAGGATTCCGCAATCTCAAAGAAAAATTCTAAGTCTCTTGCCAAAGTTTCGGGGAGATTTGACGAATAGCGCCCATCGTTTCGAGAGAGAAAACTCAAACACTTCCCCAATGTAATCATATATGTGAAACTTTTGAAAAGGGCTCCCGCGGTAGCAGAGAGAAAACTTAAAAAGTTTCGGCGTGTTCGGAAGGTTTCGGTGAACGCTTCCGCAGAAGGCTTTCGAAAAGTTTCTAAGTATCGGCCGGGCCTCGAGAGAATTTCGGAAAACCTTTGCCCTTAGCCTCCTCTATTTCGAACGTGATTAGTGAATGCCTCCGCTGTTGCGGACGGCTTCTTCGAAAGGTTCCGCAAAGGTTCCCGTGTCACGGAAGGATAGTTTATAAGAACGGCTTCCGCAAGTGCGGGCGGCTTCATTTAATTCCTCCGCCGTTTCGGGAGGAATACATCAGGGGCTTCCGCAATTGTTTAACGCAGACTTTCAAAACTTTTCGAGAGGACTAGACAAACGGTCTCCGCCGTTTCGGGAGAACAACCGAAATCTTTCTGCAAACTCTCTTTTTATGAAAGTTTCTAAGACTTTTCGGGAGCTTAATGCGAATGATTCCCGCCGTTTCGGGAGAACAACCCGAATGCTTCCGCGGTTGCGGAAGGTTTGAACGAAGAACTCCGCCGTTCAGGAAGGATTGCCCAATGGTTTCCGCAATTTTCCAATCGAAATTTTCCAAGTCTTCTTTCGGGAGTTTAAACAGAGGCTTCCGCCACTGCGGGGCTTTATCAAATCATTCTGCGACTTTTCAGGAAGACTTCACGAAAAAAAAAATTGTTTGAGAAACAAGAACTTCTGGGATACTTGGAGTTTTTTATGACCATAATTTTCTGTTAAAAACGAAGACAAAAGCTGAGAATGACTTCTTAAGGCAAACTTTCTACAAAAAATGAAAGGAGGGGCCCCAATATGTACAAAATTTTGGGGGGGGGGTGTTGCTGCAACAACAGACCTTTAAACATGTTTTTTTTATGTTTTTTAAGATATATATATATATATATATATATATATATATATATGTTGTGCAAAAGATCTAATATGTACATGTGTAATGTTACAAATCGTGGACCAGTGAGGCCAGCAGGATCTTAACCACTGCGGCGACGAGGAGAGGAGTATCAGGTAGAGGAGGCAGAGGCAGGGGGATTTTGTGATGTAGAGTGAAATCTCGAGGGCTTGACCATGGGTGTCCCTTCAATGAGATTACCTAAGATCCCTTATCACCTTTAGAGGCATACCTTAGGTTTGCCATAGCATATCGACAAATTACTTCGCCATGTCTCTAGGGCGGTAATTTGCTATCACGAGCATCGTGCTCCTCATGATTAGATCCAGGAAGTAGTTCATTTAAGTATTAGCGGCATTTACATGATGTATAGGCGATAGTGCCGATTTTTGTACGGGCAATGATCCCTATTTTGTCTTTTTGACGCATTTTGATACTATTTGTGACGTGATCAAACTTTTTACATGATATATACATGGACATATCTCGGCTATTTATCTATGATGATTCGTATTTTACATTATTTACATGTTTTTTATGGTGATATTGGTTATGTATGAGCTAGATGTTAATTCAACATGTAGTTAGCTAATGAATAAGCCATTGTGTTCAATTGCCTTGGTATGTGTTGATATAAAATATAATCAAATGATCTTTCAAGGAGGTGTATCCTTCAATATAAGCAATGTAATATGGGATCATGAATGGTGTAAATGCGATTTAGTTGAGATACCGAAAGTTGAGAATCCAGGTAGAGCACAAGATGCTAAATTCCAATAGAGGATGCTTCAGTTAGAATCCCAATGACTGCACGATATTCTGCTATGTTATTTGTTGCGGGACCTAAGTAGATTCCACCTTAAGATATCAACTCGTCAGTAGGGGAATATAGTACCCATGATACAGAAGCGAGACTCTGGGTATGTCGACTAGCACTTCCCACAAATCCAAAATACACCAGCATCTACGCATCAAAGCAGAAACCGGGATAAATAGTCATGAACGAGACAAGATCTCGGCACGCAAAAAGAAATCAAAATCACACCATAAATACACTATATACAGAGTGTTCACGCGGGATGTTCCTACGCATAGAATCTCTTCAGGTAGAGCCCATTACGAGGATTTCCCAAAGGTATGCCATCACAATCAACTAGCTTGTAGGCTCCTTTCTCTAGAACTCATTTGACAATGTAGGGACCATACCACATGGATTCCAACTTGCCTTTACCTAGTTTGTCATGCATTTGATCGTAAGTAAAGACTAAGTCACCTTCATTAAAAGCACGAGGCTGGACGGATTTGTCATATTGATCCTTAATTCGCTTTTTGTGAGCCTTGTTATCGAGTGTAGCGTCGCGACGAGTTTCATCAAGCTTGGTTAAATATAGGAATCGTTCTTCCTCTACGGAAGTGTTTGGAAAGAGTTAAACGACCAGTTTGAGGGATGGGATTTCACATTAAATTGGGAGGATAGCTTCAAGACCATAGACCAATTGAAATGGCGTGAAGTCGCATTTTTTACGGAAGTCCGATAAGCCCATAGAGTCGAGAATAATGCTAAGTGTCAATTTGATTTATGGGTCCCCACCATGCGTTGGATCATTTTTTTCAAGACTTTGTTGATTGACTCTACTTGTCCATTTTCCTGGGGGTAGTAGGGGGATGAGTTTTCATGATGAAAACCCAATTTGGAACTTAGTTCAGCCGTCATATGATTCCTGAAATGGGAACAATGATCAGTTACAATGGCTTGAGGGACTCCAAACCTTGCAATAATATGATTGAATACAAAGAATGTTGTCGTTTTTCCATCTACAGCATATGTAGACATAGCTTCAGCCCACTTGGTAAAATAATCAACTGCTATGATGACATAAGCATGCCCCCGGGTTGAGGTAGGCTTACAATGTGTAAAATTGATATCCCATTTTGCAAAGCAACCGACAGTAATCACGGGATGCAGTGGAGCTAGATGGGAGCGCTTCTTGGAGTGAAAGAATTGACACGGGGGGCAATTCTTGACCACTTCAATGTAATATTTGAAGATAGATGGCCAAAAGTATCTCCCGCGCAAAATATTTTGGGTTGTAGCCATCCCAGAGAGGTGACAGCCACAAGCTCTGGAGTGGCAGTGATTAAGTACACGTTCGGCTTCATCTAGAGTTAAGCATCGACGTAGGATGGAATCGATCCCACAACAATACAAAGTATCACAAATGATTAGGTAATATTTGGCGTGGTGTCGGATGCGACATCGCGATTGAGATCAGACTGAAAGCGTTGGGTTTGGAGATATAAAACAATGTCTCTGTACCAAGGATCAGTCGTGCCAATGCGGAACAATGACTCATCAGGAAAAGAGTCAATGGGATCAGATACTTCATTGACACAGGCAAAGCACAAATCATCTCAGCAAAGACCAAATATTTTTTGGATTTAGCTTTTAAAAACTCCAAATCGAACTCCTGAAGGAAAACAATCCAATGGGAGTATTCCCCCAGCACTTGAAGTGTTGGGATATAGTACATGGGATTGAAGTTGACAATAACTATGGTCTTGTGGAGCAAGATATAATGTCGAAATCTCTGGACAACAAAAACGGTTTCCAGAGCCAGTTTCTCCACATGTGAATAGCGCATTTCAGAATCAGTAAGACTTTTACTGAGATAATATATCACATGTTCATGACCACTACCGTCTTCCTGCACTAACACCATTACGATAGTGGAAGTAGAGGCTCCGAGATATAAGATATAATCTTGTGTATAGTTGGGGGGTGTTTTCGGACAATCTACCTAAGCGTACTTAAAGGCCAGATCTCCCTAGTCCAAGTGGATCTAGAACAAATAAACACAAAATAGAATCGGCTTCCCTAGATCAATAGAAATGCAAATAGATAAATGGGTCTCTTACCTGGGATTCACAAGTCGTCTTGCTCTTTGCTTTATCCAATTCTCCAGCACCTTCAGATCTACAGCTGCAAAGTCCTGTTGAACAAGTGGAAACAATCAAACAGTACAAGCATATATCACATATGATTTATCTAAGCTAACAGTTAAGGAAGTAAGCTCTACACATCAGCAACACGATAATATATATGGGAAGAGATTGTATTAACTGTATAAAGGATAGTACAAAAGAAGAGAACATTACAACCTAAGACTTAACGACGTCGTAACCTTCCTTCCAAAAATCCAAACCAAACGAAGCCTCCAAATATGAAGTAAACCTCTCAAGGATGAGTGAGAGTCACCTAAGATAATTTCACCAGCATGAGAGTACTATAGACTTTTCCTCCCTTTGGAATGGAGAGAAGCTTCATATTTATAAGTCCAAGTGGATACAATAGGTTGAATATTATGGGGAGAGCTCTAAGGGGTCATCCCTTGAGGTTAGGGAACCGAAGGCCAACTCACCTAGAAGTTAGGGATGACCCTATGTTATAGCTTGAAATGACACCTCTGCGTCCGTGACAACACTTGCTTTCCTTGGTCGCATGACGACACTTCTTGAGATCAAGTTCAGTCACACAACAGGACATTTGTGGATGGAGGAGTCATTTGGGATACTAAAAATGGTTGAAATTACCTCATTCTTGACCCATTTGATGTTTACGACCCTTGGGAACATTTTTCCAGACCAAACCAGCTCCTGAAAATGAGCAGAAAAGCCTTTTTTTGGCCATTTTTCACATGAGAGCTACTCTACCTTAACAAACTAGCGCCTGTACCCTACTCCACTGTGAAATAGTAGTGTACATTCCTGTACAAGTCTAAAATCTCAAAATTTTGGGAAGTTAAGTTGGTTGGGGAACCTCCTACTCGGTTATAACTTCTTTTCCTCTCATTCACTGACTATATAAGGAGGGTAGAAGGGCCATGTGAGGGGACCAAGTCTACATCATTGTTATGCTAGAGGAATGGAGACCCTCATCCCCCTCTCTTGTGCTTAGTTTCTCATAAACCCTAGCATAGATGATTAGAGGTTGGGATCCTTGGAGAACAAAAGCAGGAGGCCTTGAATCTAGGTTTCGTGAAGTGCCAACCTTGAAAGAAGGTATAACTTTTATGTACTTGCTTTCATTCATTAATAAAGATCAGACGTTCTTCTCTTTCCAAATATGACCTATTAATGTGTCTTAGATTTGATTACAGTTTGCTTATAGTCTGATGTCTTCTTCTATTATGAATATCAGTCTTATATATGTATTCAAATGTATTTGAGAAAGGTATCAAGTTGTTTTGCAGGTCTGGGCATTGCGACACTGGATAAGCATTGAAGAGCGAGGGAGGCAAAGCTAGGATCAACCTTCTGAATAAGGTGCATACATCTCTAAACCCTAATCTCTTCACTTATTTGTTGTACTTGCAGAATGCTTGTAAGCCTATCTTTATCACCGTAAGTTGGTAGTTTCTCCCCTGAACTATAGGTGCATTTTCCCCACAAGAGAATGGCGACTCCGCTAGGGAAAGCCTAACTGCTTAGGGGTATCCAAGGTCATTTCTTCAGTCTTGTTTGATGGTATTTGTTCATTTTCTTGATTAGGATCAGTTAGTAGGCTCTGTCTGACCCTCCTTGGCTCTTACAGACCCTTCCCAACCCTTGCAAACCCTTGTGGACCCAAGTGTGGGCGTTTTAACCCCATTTTTCCACCTATACGCTACTGTTTGTACAACACAGTAGCGCCCATAAGCTACTTTTCCTCTGCATAGTAGCGCCCACCCTGCTATGGGCGCTGGTATGCCTCATACATAGTAGCGCCCAGATCTGGGTTTTATTTTTTTGAGTTTTTGGGTTGTGGACCCAAATCTGGTGGCTGTGGCTGCATTTTTTGGGGTCCCCAATGACCCTAGGTCTGAGTTAAACCACTGTAAGTGGTCTCCCATCCTTGTACTGATCCTACATTCATGATTTGAACCTCTTTTGATCAATTTGGGCTTGTTTGGAAAGTTTTGGGGCTTGTTGACCCAAGTTGGGGGGTTGTGGACCCATTTGGTGTTTTGTACCCTAATTTGAGTCTGACTGAACCTGCTTACCCCATTTCCACTGGATTTGAAACCTCTTGAGTCTTCTTGACCCTGTTTGTATCTATTTGAGTGAAATTTCTCTTTTAGATTGGTTTTTTATCCTCCCTTATGCTTTTAAGTTTTCTTTTGTAGCGAAAGCTCAAGTGTTTTGGCTGTTGTTCAAGACCTTGTTTGCATTGTTTATGTGCAGACCTGACTTTACCAAACCATACTTCTTCATAGGTCATTTGCTTCGTTTGGGTCTAAAAGTAGTTTTTGTACTCTTTTCCCAATGTTTGGCATGCTTACATCAATAAGAATTTGAAAGTCATATTTGGTAGCTTTTACTGTTTCAATAAAGAAAACCTGAAAGTTTCTTTGCTTTGCTTTGATAGTAGGTTAGTTTCAGTTTTGTTTCTTACCTTTGGAAAGCATAAAGAATTTTGATTTATTTTCTGAATATAGCACCTTGCAAGTGGCTTAAAAGATTTTAGAGTGCTTTGCATCAAAAAGAACAAGTTTTCTTTTGCATACCTATTTGTTTGAGTAGCTGCATTCTTAGGTTTTGAGTTTAATTTTGTACATTTAGACTTTATTTTTACCTTTTTTGCATTCGAAATATTAAAAATTGCATTTGCATATGCATTCTAGATCATAATTTTAAGACTTGCATTGAAAAGAAAAGATTTGTTTGGTAGTAAATATTTCATTTTCAGTACTCTATCTCTATTATAACCACTCACACACCCACTACCTTTTTGAGTAAGCAAGTAACCTTTAAAATGAACCCTAATAAAATGTACTAGTAACATTTTCTTTTCTAGGTTACACTACACCAACTAGTCTTGGTTAGGATCTTGGGTTTAAAACACCTTAAACCACCCAAGATCACACATTACGCAAAAATCGGAGTTCGACTATCACAGGTAAACCCACTTCATTCAAAGCTTTCATGGGATCTATGCAGTAGGTCTTGTGAGATTAGATTGTTGGGAATACTCCTCCTACTTTCTGTTTCGAGCATATACCAGGATTGGATCGCGTTTGTGGACTCTTTTGAGTTTCGGGCTCAGTTACCCTGCCCACGCCTTCTGATTCGACCAGAGACTGTTCCCCCAGGAGTTTTCGGTGTGGTGGTATCCTTAGTATCTGACCATAGGTTCATACACAGGTGACAGCGGAGGGTATATCTGTTGTACCTAGGACAGACATGGGAGGAAATCCCTTGCAGGTCTTTGGGAGGGCGGTTGGGTGATTCCAACGCTTGCACCTTTAGTCATTGTATTGTGGACCCTGGGTAACTGTTCTTTATCCTTTGTTGATCTGTTCTGGGCCCTCATCATCCCAGACTCTTCTCCGGAAGGCATCAGTTTACCTGGTTTGATTTACCTAGGACCTTTTTTTAGTGGTGTGCTCTTTGTGCTACTTGTTTTAGTTTGCCTTAGAGAACTTCTTGTTCATTTGAGCAGTAAACTATGTCTATCATTCCGGTGAGCGCCAATCAAGGTACCCCTATTCCAGGGGATCCTTGTGTTGTTCCATTCATTGGAAACATTGGTGCTCCCTTAATGGCTACTCTGAATCTTCCTGGATTCACTATTGGGCTACCGGTCTGGTTGTTTTCCACTTCGAATGCCTTGCATGCCCCTGACGCTTCTTTTGTGAGCACCTCAAATCAAGAGCATCAGAACCCTGTGTCTCCCTTGCCAGTAACATCTTCTCCTCCTCCTTCTACCTCATGTGGCGAAAGTAGCAATACTAGTAACCAGCAGTCTAAAAGGAATAGACAGAGGAAGAATGGGAAGAAGATGCCAAAACAAGGGGGCAGCAACCCAGCCTCTGTAAGTCATGCTGGGGGCAAGCACCCTGCCTATGCAAATCATGCAGGGGGCACCTAACCAGCCTTTGGAGGTCATGCTGGGAGAAAACTTTTAGTCACTGAAAATCACACTGAAAGTTTGTCTTCAACCACGGTTAGTCATGTTGAGGATACGTCATTGATCACTGCTAGTCATATTAATGACAAGTCACCAGTCCATGTGAATCATAATGAAAACACCAGATCAACCACTGCAAGTCATGCTGAGGGAGTCGACGTTGTCGACAAACCTAAAAAACAGAAGTGTAAGTTCCCTTGAAAGTTTTATGAGGGAGACCACCTTACTTACTTGTGCCCTGTACTTCCAGAAGTGCAAAAAGTGTGGTCCTTAGTTCAAAAGTCTTATGCGTCTGAGCAACCAGCCACTGCAAGTCATGTTGGGGACAAGCTGTCAGCTAATGCTGGTCATGCTAAGAGTATTGACGTTGTAAAGGATTCTAAACATATAGGACAGAAACCAAAGTTCCCTTGTAAACTTTGTAAGGGAGATCACCTTACTCACCGATGCCCTGCCATTCCAGAAGCACGAAGAGTGTGGTCCATGTCTGAAGGAACCTATGTTCCTGAGTTGTCTATAGATTCCCTACAGTCAGATCAACCTTTGGTTGATAAAGTGGTTGAACCAATGCAATCTTTGGTCGACCCCACTCTTCCTTCAGAGAGTGAAGTGATCGAATCGATGCAATCTTCAACCGATCCTATCAGTCCTGCAAAGATTGATGCACCTACTGCGGAAGTCTTCTGCATTACCAGTTTGGATGTTCCTGAACAAGGGGGCACTTCATCTATGCCATGTGAACCCCTACAAAGCCCTAGGATCATTTCCTTTGATTGGAATAGTCTAGCCGAGCCTCGTCTTCCTTCTTCAACACCTTTCCAGATAAAGGTTGATATTGGGAACCATACGATTGATAGATGCATTGTTGATGAAGGTGCTTCTGTTAGTATCTTATCCGCTTATGCTTGGAGAGATTTGGGTTTCCCTAATTTTATTCCAACTGCTAATTGGTCGTTGACCTTCGATAAAAGACCTAGTGAACCGTTTGGATTCCTCCGTTAGGCACCTGTTACTTTGGGTGGAAAAACAGTCTTAGTTGATTTTATGGTTTTAAAGGACCCTGTGGACTTTGATATGATCCTCGGGCGTGATTACGTTTATGCGATGCATGCTGTGGTGTCTACGCTTTTTTGTGTGATGCATTTCCCTCATAACAAAAACATTGTCACCATCGACCAGCTTGCATTCGTTGATCCTCCTTATTACCCAACTATAGACCAGTCCGATCCCTCGTCATTAGGCACTACTATGTCACATGGTGCTTATGTGGCATATTGTTCCTTGAGTTCAACTGCTACTGAGAAGAAGTCTCTAATTTCATGCTTACCTTCTCGGGACTTGGTCCTAGCTTTTGACCAAGTGACACCTCCATTTGAATGTTTAGATATGTATTCTATCTGGGATGATATGGTTCCTTCCGATGAAGTTTTCCTAGAGTCTATAGTACAATCTGCCATTCATTTGGATGTTGATCCAGTCACAGTTATGTCCAGCCCCGGTTTGACCTTAAAGTCTGATCTTCATACTGTTGAGTCTTTGGACTCTCCTATAGATCCGTAAATTGGTGTTCCTGCTGAGTTTGATTCTGCTTCTAGAATTTTCAACTCCCGTGATGATGAATTTGTTTCTGCAGATTCCATCATGTCCTTCAACTTTGATCTTCATCCTGAAGTTGATCTTGTTGATTGTAAGTCTTCGGGCTTGGGTACCATAGAGTCTTCATTTGAAAACTCTACCTTGTTGATGCCTGTTGTTGATGATAGTGAAGTTGAAAGTATTTCTACCACAGTGACTTGTATCGGGTCTTTCTTTACATATGTTTTAGATATGATCTTGGTACTGATGTTTCTTGGAGACAGGATTCTTAGTTGGATGTATACTTGCTTACTGGTCCTTTTCGACACCTTGAGCGACCATGTCAGGTATATTTGGAATCTTGCATATAGGTTTATGCTTTCCCGCTGTTATGTTGCATTTGAACCTTTTGCCATCCAAATTCGCCATAGGGTCGAACTTGTTGGATATTGGTGTGTTATCCATCTCTTTATGCATTGTGCGCCATTCCGACATCAAAGCCTACCTAACATGGGTCACCCTAGTCAGCACCCTTATGCCATTTTGGTGCCCATGCTGAGTTTTTCTCATAGGCTCAAGAGCCTTTTTAGATTACCATGACTTTGAGAAGAAGCCTCATATCTTTCTTCCTCATCTATTTCTGGCCATCCTTGATAAGGCTCCCATCTTTGTGTTCAAGTTGCATATGCATCTGTTATGATCCCGCTTGCACTAATGAGCTTGATGCCAGCTTCCACGCTTTTAGCTCGTTATATAAGCCTCCATCTCTGATCTCATTTCCGCTAACCCCTGTATCATTTTTCCTTCGTAGTTTGACACCTTTTTACCTGGAGGAGACACGCCCTGAGTGTCCTTATCTTGCTCATGTTCCTTGCATTAGGCATAGATTTGTTCCATGCGCTTGGAGCTAGTTTCGCATGTCCCTGACACTCGTCTCCTCCCATTTCGAGTATTCTTCTACCTTTACTTCGAGCTCGTTAAAAACAGTAAGTAGGTTACGAGCAGTCTTCCACCTTTCCTTCGAGCTCGTTAAAAACAGTAAAGAGGCTACAAGCATTCTTCTACCTTTACTTCGAGCTCGTTAAAAACAGTAAGTAGGTTATGAGCAGTCTTCCACCTTCCCTTCAAGCTCATTAAAAACAGTAAGTAGGCTATGAGCATTTCTTTCATCTTCACTTTGAGCTCATTAAAAACAGTAAGGAAGTTACGAGCATTTTCCTATCTCCTTTGAGCTCATTAAAAACAGTAAGGAGGTCATGAGTTTAATTTTCCAGACTCGTTAAACCTTTACGGAAAAGATCCCTATGGAGTTCTTTTAAGCCCTTTTCAGACTCCTTAAATAGAAAAAGTTTGCCGAGCATAGTTGTCTTTTTGGGCTCATTAAAATAACCGAACTGACATCCACTTAGGTATAGAATTACCCCTTTTCCGGGCCTTGGTGGATAATTTATGGAAAATGTATACTCTAGGTATACTCTGGTATGCGCTAGAAGAGTTCTTCTTCCATTATTTTACACTTTTTCGGGGAAGGAGACTAACTTTACGAAAAAGTACCTTTGGAGTCATCTTTAGGGTTTTCAGACTCTCGAAATGTGAAAACACCAAGCGAGCATTCATCTACTCGGGCTAGAGGTGAAATCCACGAGATGGTTGATAGAGGACTGTTTAAGTTTTTCAACTCTATAAACAAGAAAACACCGCCAAGCACAGACCAATACGGGCTCGATAAAAAATCCACGAATGGGTGTATAGAGGACTGTTTAAGTTTTTCAACTCTATAAGTAAGAAAACACCGCCGAGCACAGACCAATCCGGGCTCGATATAAAATCCACGGATAGGTGTATGGAGTTTTCTTCTAGGTTTTTTCAGACTCCTTAAATATGAAAATACTGTCGAGCATGCTTTAGTTCTTTGTCAAGCTCGTTAAAAAATGAAAAAGGAAAGGGAAGGGAAGAATGTTAAATATCTTTCAATATGATGGCAACAAGTCAACTATCTCCTTGAACAAAGCACCTGTTTTGAGTCTATCAAACAAGTTGGGTTCTAGTGTTGGCCTTTGGATAAAACCGATCTCAGAGTTCTTACTCCTCCATTTGGTTAGTCTTCCAATCATATGGAGAATCTGTTAATGTCTCCTACATTGCAGATTTGCATCGTGGTCTCTTTGTGTTCAAAGCTGCCTAAGTCACTCTTGTGTCGTGCTCACTGTTCAAGGATATAATCTGTGTCGGCCATTCTGCAGTTTCCTTGACCTCATGCGTCGGCCATTCCTTGGTGTCAGTATGTTTCATCATGTGTTCAGTCCACCTCCAAATCAGCTCATACCTATTGAGTGTCCTTCGTGTTGGATGATGGAGGATGCATTAAGGCCTCCCTTCCAACGGGCTTCTTCCCATCAACTTCAACTCATTGTACTCTGGGAATGAAGTTTAGAGGTTCGGTTAGTACCTTGGGGATTGCAGTCATTAGTGGCAGTTTGCCTCGCTATTGGATAGATGGGAATACATCAATGTCTCCTATCCGATGGATTCTTCAAGTGTTCGACGGCAAGACCATTTATTCGCACTTGTTTGAATGTACTAGGTACCTTGGGTTCCATTTTCATTATTGGTGGACACCCTCGCGTTTGTTAACGGTATACATCAATGACCGGTAATCAAACGATACCTCCCATGTACGACATCAACTCATTTATTCGCATGGATAGGTTTGTACCTTGGGTTGTTTTTGTATGAAGACCTTGGGATCCTCGATAGCATCACCTCATTTATGTTATCGCCCAAGTTGCGCAAGACTGAGCCACACTTTTTGGGGTCTAGATGAGACATAGATCCAGCTTGTTCTCTATGGCTATGTTCTCCAGTTTCGACATAGATCCACCTTGTATTTATGTGGTTATGTTTACACTTATGTTCATCATGGATCCACGCTTGTATTTTAGTGGCCATGACATATGCATCAGTATTTGGATCATTACTGTATCGTCTTGGAGGTCATGTTCCACTATTTGAACATGGACAGTTACCCCAAGGATAATTTTTTCTGACATTGCCTTTGCTTTCAGGTACTTCATTTGAGCCTATGATTCTTGGTTTCTCCGTTCCTCCATGATTCAACTCTTTGTTATTTATAATGTATTTTGGCCATCGTTTCCTACACTCCCTCTGACCTCATACATTAGGGGGCATCTGTTATAGCTTGAAATGACACCTCTTTGTCCGTGACGACACTTGCTTCCCTTGGTCGCATGAAGACACTTCTTGAGATCAAGTTCAGTTACACAATAGGACATTTGTGGATGGAGGAGCCATTTGGGACACTAAAAATGGTTGAAATTACCTCATTCTTGACCCATTTGATGTTTACAACCCTTGGGAACATTTTTCCAGACCAAACCATCTCCTGAAAATGAGCAGAAAAGCCTTTTTTTGGCCATTTTTCACATGAGCACTACTCTACCTTAACAAACTAGCGCATGTACCCTACTCCACTGTGAAATAATAGCGTACATTCCTATACAAGTCAAAATCTTGAAATTTTGGGAAGTTAAGTTGGTTGGGGAACCTCCTACTCGGTTATAACTTCTTTTCCTCTCCTTCACTGACTATATAAGGAGGGTAGAAGGGCCATGTGAGAGGACCAAGTCTACAACATTGTTATGCTGGAGGAATGGAGACCCTCATCCCCCTCTCTTGTGTTTAGTTTCTCATAAACCCTAGCACAGTTGATTAGAGGTTGGGATACTTGGAGAACAGAAGTAGGAGACCTTGAATCTAAGTTTCGTGAAGTACCAAGCTTGAAAGAAGGTATAACTTTTATGTACTTGCTTTCATTCATTAATAAAGATCAGATGTTCTTCTCTTTCCAAATATGACCTATTAATGTGTCTTAGATTTTATTACAGTTTGTTTATAGTCTGATGTCTTCTTCTATTATGAATATCAGTCTTATATATGTAGTCAAATGTATTTGAGAAAGGTATCAAGTTGTTTTACAGGTCTGGGCATTGCGACACTGGATAAGCATTGAAGAGCAAGGGAGGAAAAGCTAGGATCAACCTTCTGAATAAGGTGCATACATCTCTAAACCCTAATCTCTTCACTTATTTGTTGTACTTGCAGAATGCTTGTAAGTCTATCTTTATCACCGTAAGTTGGTAGTTTCTCCCCTAAACTATAGGTGCATTTTCCCCACAACAGCCTCCACCTCATCATGCTTTGAGAAGTCACTCGAAGGTCTCATTTATCCATTTTAACCAACCCCGGCACATGCTGTATGACGACAATTTGTGCCAGGAAGGGGAAAGCGCAGGTTGAATGAAGGAAACCTGAGCCACTGACGCAGGCTGCCAAATGACACTTTGCGCAGAACCTAGTTAGGCACTTCTTGCTGGAAGACAAGCTGCGCCGACCTAACTTGATCCAGGTGGATATCGGTGGCGACCTACCTTCTCCAATTGGCTCAAAACAGTTTTCTGGCAAATTTGGTAATTTACTATTTATAGCAGTTTTTCAGGTCCTAAACTTCGGGAGACATTTTGAGGCCCTAAATGACTTTTTTTGGGGCATCTCCCACCAACAAAATTCAAATTTCAGGATGAAGTTGGTCCCAATAGTTGTAAATCTAGGATAGACCTTTCCAACGGGCTTCCGAGCGCCCCAAACGAAGATCGTATGCAAAATTTATGACCTCGGGAAGTTGACTGTTCAACTAACCACCTTGGGGCCGCAAACTTTATGACGGTTCATCTTCTAGGGTTAGGCTTTTGGATGTTTGGGATTCTTTCCCTCATGCTTATGATAAATAGGCCCTTTCGGCCTCCTTTTGTATTTATCTTGGCACAAATGAGCATAGCGGCCACATCTCTGCTTAGAGATAGCTACTACCATTCTAGCTTTTGTATTTTACAGTCTATTATATTCCCGCTATTTAATAGAATATGTGTTTACTGTATCATTGTGTTCTTTACAATATATCTCTGTATTTGATTCTGTATATGCTCTTTTATTTCGTTCCCACATAAATCCGAATCATAACTAGAAAATGTGGATAAAGGATCAACAACTTGCTCTAGATGACTTTCGGTCAGGGAAACTTCATGGATCAAGGCACTGAGTTGACATAGGACTCATGATGACGATATTTAGGTGTAACAAAATGCCCCCCAAAGCATGAAGCTGGTAAACTTAAAATAGGTGATATGCTTTGAAAGATAGATGGCAAGGACTTGTTGGTTGGAAGGTGCTGCTGCAGTACAACTGACTCTGAGATACAAGTCTCACATGATGCACAACATGGTTGTTGACCAATACATTACAGATCCATGGTAGTAAAGACTGACCGAACACAATCATGGCTACTATACACAATCGTAGATCCGTGATGAGATGATAACACGGCCACGACCAATACAAAGTGGATCCATGTAATATAACTCAAACAATATCCATCGCAACCTGGGTGAAATATGAGAATAACCCAGGGTCTTCAAGCCGAACCTGCAATGATACAAATATATCCATGTGATTACAATGTCTTGGAGTCGAACATGGTAGAAACCACTTGATTACCGGTCATTGATGTATACCCTTAACAAGCGCGAGGAAAATCACCATTGATTTCAATGATTCCCAAGGTATCATAGTACATACCATCGAGCATGAATTAATGAGTTGAGGTCGAACACTCAATAGGATCTTTCAATCAAGAGTCAACAATGTAAACTCGTGTTGAAAGCGAGGTAACATGCCATTGAGGCATGCAGGCCCAAGGTACTTGATTGGTTTCTACATTCAATCCTCGGATTATGCGTTGAAGTCGACAAGGATGAATCCGTCGAAGGAGGGCCATCATGAATCCCCCATCATTGACACGAAACGTGTTCATAGATGTTTGAGGTGAATGAGACCGTAGAGTGATGTGTAATACTGACTCAGGGAAAACCTACATGAAAGAAGGTACAGTGACAGCAGATGATGAATAACGAACGTATCTTGAACATGGGCATGGCATGACTTAGCAATATTAACACGAAGAGAATGGTACCAACCCCTAATGCAACTAATGATGGAAGCATTCTTCGGGTAACCCGAAGGAGTGACAAGACTCATGGAATTAGTAGGACTCGAAGACAAACATATTTCCCAAGTACTGAATGTATATTCAACTAAGTGCCATGTTCAAGAGTGACTATGTACTGCCATAACTACGATGAACACAATCTCATCCCTATTCCCCATCATGATTGATGAGTACCTCTTTTGTTTTTTAACGAGCTTGAGGAGGGTAACAGATGCTCGGTATAGCTCATCCTTCAAACGAATCCAATCCCAAATATTTTACGAACCTAAGATAGGAGGGGTTCGTCCCAAAACGAGCCCTTCTATGTTAGATTTTAACAAGTCCAAAGAAGGAAAACTCATTTCATGTTTAGCGAGTCTGAAAAGAACTAAAGAAGACTCCAAAGGTTCTTTTTCGTAAAAGTTAGTCTCTTCACCCGAAAAAGGATAAAACACTGTGAGAGAGAACTCTTCCAGTCATGATTAACTGGAGTGCTCCTTTTTCGTAAATAGTACATTCTGGTCCAAAAAAGGGGTAAACTACCACCAGAAAGACGATCATTCAAATACTTTTACAAGCGTGAAAGCATCAAGTTTGCTTGGCGATCTTTTCGTATTTAGGGAGCCTGAAAAGAGCTCAATGGAAGACTCCATGTACAAATTTTTCATGGTTGGTGACCGAGTACGACAAAGGAAAAAGTAAACTCGGCACAGTTCCTTTTCCGTAAGTAGTCTAGCGAGGCCAGATGAAGTGATAAACCTATACTCGTTAGACACATCGTTTTACTCAACTTTTTAATGAGCACGACAATGGTATCAAAAGCACTCAAAAACTTTTCATGTTTGAATCAGAGCACGAAAAAGTAGAAACTAAGCTCAAACCTCTTTTCATGTTTCAACCAGAGCACGAAAAAAGTGAAAAGTAAGATCAATACCATCTTACTATTTTTAACGAGCTCAAAGACAGGTGAAAAGAATTCTCATGATGTCTTCTTCATTTTTTAACGAGCTTGTAACAGAAAGTGAACTATGCTCGGGATTATTTTCATGGTTTAGCGAGCTCGAAACCCAAAAGAAAGTATGCTAAAAAATATTCCCATTGGTTTATTTTTTCCCATCATGATATCCAAAGGTTCATACATGCCCCCAGCATGATTGCTAGAAGTAAGTGACTTAAATCCAACATGGCATGGAGAGGCAATTGAGTTGACTTCAACATAACGTCGAGAGATTGAAGAAATGTTCCCCAAGCTTCATTTCATTCTCCTAATCTACATCTTCACTCTATTAAACTCCTGGTTACTAATATGAATATGTTCACCAGAGACGAAGGAAGATCAAATGGCATAGGAGGATGAAAAAGAAGGTTCAGGTACTAAGTCTATCGAAAGACTCGACTCAATGGAAAATGATCTGTTTCATTTTTTAATGAGCTTGACACGAGAATAGAACTCTGCTCATTTTCTTATGTTTCATATTTTACCGAGCTTGAAATAGGAAAAGAACCATGCTCGTATGACCTGTTTCATTTTTTAAAGAGCTTGACACGGAAAGGGAACTATGCTCATGGTTAAGTCCCATTGATGGATTCCTTCCCAACATGATATCCAGAGGTTGGTAGATGCCCCCAGCATGATTTCTAGTGGCTTAACATGACCCCAAGCTTTGTTTCGTCTAACTACTCTTCTTCCTTACCCAATTAAAATCCTAGCTACTAATATGAATATGTTCACAAGGGGGGTGGAAAGAACGAGGATCAAGTGACACAAGCATATGAAACGAAGGTTCAAGTCCTAAACCTAGTGGGAGACTCAACTCAATGGGAGGAAGACCTACTTCATTTTTACACGAGCTTGAAATAGACAATAACTATGCTTGAAGGGACCCATTTTATTTTTTAATGAGCTTAAAACAGAAAGAAACTATGCTCATGATAACTTGTTTCATTTTTTAACGAGCTTGACACAAAAAGGGAACTATACTCCTGAACGGTTTCATTTCTACACAAGCTCGAAACCAAAGGGAAACTATGCTTGGGATTGGTTTCATTTTTACACAAGCTTAAAACCAAAGGTAAACTATGCTTGGGATTAGTTCCTACCCAACATGATGTCCATAGGTTGGTAGTGTGCCCCATAGCATAAGAAGCTAGGGGGATAACTCCAACATGATGTCTAGAGGCTGGAGACATGCCCCCCATTTCTAAGGGGGGTAAACGACTATAACATGTGGAGCATTCAGGGAATTCTGATGACTAGGAGACATGCAATGAGTTGGTGTCACAAAGGAAAGCTGATCAATGGTCACCATATTCCCATGATGAGGAAAATACATCACTCGAAAGAGTGAGGAAACTACGGCTTTCATTGCATAAACATAATCTCATCCAAGGAGTAGATTACAATCTAAGGGACCTTGAACTACCATAACATCAATACAGACAGTTTTCCCTCCTAAAGTGATAGGTAACAGAGGAAGGATCCCTAAAGGTCCAGTAGGCCTTCTATTAAAATCCAATATCGGGTCAGTGACTAGTACAAGCTGAGGGGAACCTATAGCTTTCCAAGCAGTTGAGGACAAAATGCTAACAGAAGCTCCTTCATCCACTATAGTGTGAAATATTTCCTTATCGGAAACTCCTACAAATATCTCGAAAGGAACACTCAAAGGAAGACAAGATTATGTTAGACCATTCAAATCAAAGGAAATGACCTCGGTACTTGGATGGGATCCTGTGGAAATGGATAGGGTTTCCCCTCACCTATAACAATCTGAACTGACTAGGAAAACATCAGCGGTTTCCAATTCACTCTCAACTGGAATACTAGAATGAGACGAAGATTTTATCATGGTGACTACTTTAGTCTGGGCATTCTCCAATGAAAGAGTGGGATCGATTGGAGGTGATATTGACTTGACTACTTCAACTTCACTCTTTAAAGAAAGAGTGGGATCGACCGAGGATGGGGCTGGATCGACCACTTCATCAACCAATGGGGGGTCAAGGGACAACTTATGATATTCGGTCGGAAGGTGGTTCTGAGATACAGTAATGTCTTCCAACAATTGCGAAGCTTCATCCATGAGTGGACAAAGGTAAGTAAGGTGCATACCCTTGCATAAAAAACAAGGATTTTTTACTTTACCTTTTCGACTCTTAACCATAGAGTCACTAGTTGATGGGGTATCATCAGTATTATGTCCAGAGGCTGACGATATAGGTGGTTTGGAGGCTTTAGACCACTCTTCTAATACTTTAGAAAGATCGGGACAATCCTTGAGAAGGTGATCACCCTTGCAAAGCTTGCAAGGGAACTTGGGTCTACAAGGTGTTCGAATACGATGAGTGCCATAAGAGGCAACTGGTTGATGCTTGGTCTCTTTCTTATCTTTCTTCTTCTTTATCTTTCTTCTTCTTTATCTTCCTTTTCTTCTTCTTCTTATCCTCCTGATTACTAACACTACTGCTTTGATCAGGCAAGGAAGAAGAAACGGAAGAAGAAGCATCCGAAGAAGGGGAAGGACCAGTTTGGGATTGGCACTCTCGTGGTGGAGAGTTAACATTCGAAACATTGGGTACACCCGGAATCACTGGCTTGAATAACCATACCGGTAATCCTATGGTTAATACAGGAAGATTTAAAGTGGAAATAAAGGGAGGACCAATATCTCCAAATGGAGGAAAGACAAAAGGTACCCCTTGAAAAGGAGCCTCTTGATTGGTAGTCCTAGAAGAGGTTACCATATCTAAACTCTCTAAGTCCTTATAATTATCATGCACAAGAAACGCTACTCAAGCTAAAAGCAACAGGAAAACTTGTGAATAGGAGGGATGTAAAAGTCGGATCCTCACGGGTGTGTCAAGCTGTCACAACTTGCGATATACTGTAGGGTCCAACAGTTATACTCGGCCCAAATTTTCAGAGCACTAACCAAGGAGGATTGGGACCGTACCCTTGGTCGTATAACTCGACTACCTAACAATAGGTGTGTAGTAATCTCCCCGAGTGTTGTTCTCAGTGTATTGTGACAACAAGACGGTCAAAAGGTTTGCTCGGATGGTTCCAAGAATCCTAATGGGGTCTCCCAATATACTCAAGGTACGTGGGAGCACCAAATCCGTAGTGGTGATGTCTAATGCACAATCGTACGACAAGAGCCTTCTGATATACTACCGAGTACGTGAAGTTCCTTTCGATATACCCAAGGGTACGTGAAAGAGCCTTCGATATACCGGTTGGTACGTGGAAGAACTGCAGGTCCCCGGAATGCAGTGCAGGCAGATAACGACAGCTTCCACGTTTAACGACGTCGGAACACATCACTAACCTAACACACAAGTTGCTAAAAGTTTTTAACTTAAACTAGCGCTGGATTTTATCTTGTACGGTTAAGTGAATCCATGAAGTGAAGACTTGGAATTTAAACAAGATGCAAATCTGATCTATATGAAAATGCAAGTCTTCGTTTCTATGAAGTTCTACTTAAGAAAGAGAGAGAGATATATTTTATTCCCAAATGCACAACCCAATGCAAATGCAATTTTAGTTTTCTTAATGAATGATAACCAATCATGTAAGAACCATACCCAAACTATCATAAAGCAATAAAACATATCTTTTTACGAACACCAAATGCAATAATTCTAATCCGTTTCCTATCTTTTTACACTCGAAAAAGACACATCTAAGCTATGGAAAGAAGGATTTCACAAACGTTTCCAATGAAATGCAAGACAAATAAAAGCGCTTAATAATCTTATCTAACTCAAATGTACACAAATCTGAAACAATCATTTCTTCTTCTTATGAGTGTAAGACCAAGAATGTCAAATGATCAAATTAAAATAAGAAGAATATTTATGTTTTCCAAATTTTTTAATATAGCAAAAGAGGGACAAAATCAAGCTTCTCTTTGAACTAAAGTGGAGACAAGGAATCAATCTTTTCCCAACAATCACTGGATATCTCAGCATGTAAAAGAAACAAGATGCATAACCCAAGAAAAAGAGGCTCAAAAATGCATGGATATCCCACACTTTTCAAGTCTTTAAAAACAAGCCAATCACACCAAACCAAAATTTATATTAAAACCTTAATATGGGTCAAAACGACTGTACGATACACGATTCGGCCATGAGGGGGAATTTTTTTTCAAAAATACAATCCATTTCACTTAAAAATATAAGCAAAACACTAGTTTCGACTCAAAGGGCCAAACATGGATCCAAATCTCAAAAGACCCAAAAATGGAGGAAAATGATAGTATGTTGTGTCTAGGGGTTATGTGACTGAATCATGCAATATACAGAGCTCGATCAATCAGACCAAATCACCAAAAATGAAGAAACGGTGCTAAAACACCAAGCAACAGGTGTTGGCGTAGTCTGTTCTTATGCACCAGAGCGCCCAACACAGTCTGTACGCAGGTTAAGGGAGCCAATGGGGCGTGCTGAACTCAATCTAAGTGCGTAGGAGGCACAGGATGCTCATGGACAGTGAGGGCCAGACTCCTAGTAGCGCAGGTAATATACACCCAAGGTGCGTCGGACGAATAACAAGAAGAAAACAAGCAAATATCTCTAAAAATATGAAGTAATAGGTCCAATCTTGATCTCAGACAGAGTCAGGGTAAGTCAACAAACACTGAAATGGAAAAATTCAAAGGTGGGAGGGGCTCAGGAGGCAAAGAAATGGCTCACTAAGAAATCAATGAACAACACATTCAAACTAAAATCAAAGCTAAAGACTCCCCAATATGGTCGCCATATTTGTTTTCGGACAATCTACCTAAGTGGACTTAAAGGCCAGATCTCCCTAGACCAAGTGGATCTAGAACAAATAAACACGGAATAGAATCAGCTTCCCGAGATCAATAGAAATGCAAATAGATAAATGGGTCTCTTACATGGGATTCATAAGTCCTCTTGCTCTTTGCTTGATCCAATGCTCCAGCACCTTCAGATTTGCAACTGCAAAGTCTTGTTGAATAAGTGGAAACAATCAAACAATAAAAACATATATCACATATGATTGATATAAGCTAACAGTTAAGGAAGTAAGCTCTACACATCAGCAACACGATAATATATATGGGAAGAGATTGTATTAAATGTATAAAGGATAGTACAAAAGAAGAGAACGTTACAACCTAAGACTTAACGTCGCAACCTTCCTTCCAACAAGCCAAACCAAACCAAGCCTCCAAAGATGAAGTAAACCTATCAAGGATGAGTGAGAGTCACCTAAGATAATTTCACTAGCATGAGAGTACTATAGAATTTTCCTCCCTTTGGAATGGAGAGGAGCTTCATATTTATAGGACCAAGTGGATAGAATAGGTTGAAGATTATGGGGAGAAGGCTAAGGGATCATCCCTTGAGGTTAGGGAACTGAAGGCCGACTCAGCTAGAAGTTAGGGATGACCCTCCACCTCATCATGCTTCGAGAAGTCGCTCGAAGGTCTCATTTATCCATTTTAACCAACCTCGTCACATGTTGTATGAGGACAATTTGTGCCAGGAAGGGGCAAGCGCAGGCTGAATGAAGGCAACCTAAGCCACCAGCGCAGGCTGCCATATGACACTCTGTGTCGACCCTGGTAGGGCGCTTCTTGCTGGAAGACAAGTTGTGCCAACCTAACTAGAAAATGTGGATAAAGGATCAACAACTTGTTCTAGATGACTTTTGGTCAGGGAAACTTCAAGATCAAGGCACCGAGTTGACATAGGACTCATGATGACGAGATTTAGGTGTAACAGGGGGTTGTAACACAAGAGCATTAGTCAGGGCCTTTTTAAGGTTGTCAAGAAATTGTTGAGCTTCATTATCCCAAATGAATGGGACATTATTTTTTAGTAGTCTCATATAGCCCTGGGTGATCTCGGCGAAATTATAGACGAAGCAGCATAAAAACTTTGCAAGGGTTCTAGAATATCAGTGGCTGAAGGTAAGGCTAAGATAGCTTCAACCTTCAGTGGGTCAATTCGAATACCATATTTGGAGACTATGAAACCTAATAATCTGCCAGCTTCAACATAGAATACGCATTTGTGAGGATTCAAGCGAATCTTGTAGTGACGGCACCGTAGAAATATGGCATTAAGGTGCTCTAGATTGTTTTCTCACAAAGTATAATGAGAGGGTAAGTCATCTAGATAAGGATCCACAATATGCTTGATATCGTGAAATGCATAAGACATGGCCCGTTGAAAAATAGCCCCGGCGTTTTTAATGCCAAAAGGTAACTTTCGGTATGCAAAGGTTCCCCATGGGCAGATGAAAGTTGTTTTATGTCGGTCAGCCGGGAGTATCTTTATTTGATTATAGCCTGAGAAGCCATCCATGAATGAGAAGATGACACTCCTGGCACAATTATCGATCATTTGGCCGATGAAGGGGGTAGGATAGTTTTCATTAGGACAAGATTTGTTCAGATCCCTATAATCAATGCAAAATCTAATCGTGCCATGTTTCTTAGCTACAGGAACGATGTTAGACACCTATTTTGTCAATGGGACAGGATAAATAAAACAAGCTCGAAGGATATTTTCAACTTTTGCCTTAATGGTTGTAGTTTTTATGGGGTGAACGGGTCATAGTTTCTGCCAAACGGGTCTTGCACCAAGATAAACTTTGATTTCGTGGACCACAATAGAAGGGTCAATTCCCGACATTTATTCATAACTCCATGCAAAAACATCGCGGAACTCTTTAAAAAAGGTTGTGCAAAATTACACCTCAGTGGGTGTACATGTTTTTCCTGGATGGATGTGTTCCACGACACAAGGTTTCATTGATATGTCTATAGGAAAAGTTTCCATAATATTAGCTAAATTTCCCTCTAAAAACACATTGTGAGTGAGGATGGGAGTTTAAGGATTTTGGACAACATCATGTGAAACGATGGATTTGATATTGGTTTCTACCGTTTGGATCTTGGGAAGGAAAGATGATCGATGATGGTGATATTTCCACTGAGGTTCATCGATGCTCATTATTTCCATGATAGACTCATCTGAGGGAAAAGTCTGTAGAAGTGAATCAAAAGAGGGCAAGGATGAATCGATCCAAGGCATAAGAGGTTTAGGGTTTGGTACCACCAGATGGTGGTTTGGTACCAACTGATGGTGGTTGAATCGATACAATCTGAAGCAGATTGAATCACGTGATAGGTCACCTCATTTAAGTTAAAAGGAATGCAGTTTCCAATGGTTTCGTATTCAGAGGGATTCGGTACAACCCAAGAATCATGAGATTCATGAGATTGAGAGGTACTCGAAGAGATCATGTTGATAGAATAGACTGGGGGTGGAAGCTCTAGGAAGACTCCGATAATGGAAGAGTCTTTCAACAGGCCAACACTAATATCTTTGTAATGATGTTGAGATTGTGTCAACAACTGGACATTATTGGTAGTGTTGGAATGAATATTCGGTGTGCAAAAGTCCAGTCGATCAATGGTGAAAACTTTTCCCTGATGAGGAAACTGCACCAGGCGAAAAAATGATGATGCTACTGCTGTCATGGCGTAGAACCAGTTTCGACCAAGTAGGATATTGTAATCCAATGGAGCATCTACTATTGCTACATGGATGGATACAGTTTTCCCCCCTAGTTCTACTTGTAGTGATGGTATGAGTTCGTATGGTTGGAAACCACGACCATCAAAGGCCTTTAAAGTGGTAGGAGATTGAGTTACTTCAGGAGAGACAATAGCTCTCCAGCAGGACAAGGACATGATGGAAGTGGGGGCACCCTCATCCAAAACGGTACGATGGATGTTATTTCCACAAATCTTAGTGTGAATTTGAAAATCCAATTGGTGGGAAAGCCTTGGCTTGAAATATTCCAAATTAAACATGATCGTGTTGGAAGTCTCGGGTTTGACGGCTCCAAGTGCTGACAACAAGGTTCTACGCTGACTAGGGAAATTTTGTAAAACTTCGAGAGTTGACATTGCGCAGGGTGCTTGAGCTAAGTCCTCAACAATATTGTAGTTCTAAGCAGCTTGCGCACTCAGATTGAATGTCGCTTTTCAAATGGTGGCTTTTGGTGGGCACAACATAGTGTCACAAATAGGCCTTTCGATGTGAAGAGGGCCAGTAGGTGGAGGAGTGGATGGAGAAGCTTCAAAAGGAGATTCATCTTTTGAACTCCCATTTATGTTCGAATTTGGAATAGAGTCATAAGTCTTTGTCCTGGTAGATAAATGAACAGTCTCGTTACTCATCATGAGGATATCTCGGGTAGCAGATGACTCTGGTTGATTGGATTCGTTTGTAGTGCCCCCTTGCGAAGGAGTGTGTGTGAACATTTGTTGTTGTTGAGATGGGAAAGGGTTAGTTAGCATTGTCGGGCGGGAAGAGCCTTTCACAAATTTGTTGACTTCCTCACAAGAAGGACAGTCTTTTGTATAATGGTCCTTCTGGCAAATTAGGCATGGGAACTTAGCTTTCTTCTTGGGTTTAATGTCAGCATTATTTTGTTGGGGTTTTGGATTTTCTTGATGAGTAGAACATTTTTTGGATTTCCCTTTATTTCTCTTATTTTTCCCTCTGGATTGTTGTGACGAGGATTGAACCGCATTCACCTCAGAGGTCTGAGCAGGAGAAGTATTGTTTTTGGATGCAGCTTGATTTTGAAGTGCAGTTGAAGTATTTTGTTGTCCACTAGTTTTCGATGTAGGATGGGCCTTCATGGAACCAACTATGCCATCAATAGGAGGTTTGGTAGCGGGCCTGGATGGATCGTTGGTGGGGCGAGGAGCATTAGGGATCAATTCATACAAAGTTCTGGATTGGGAGTAAACCAAGTCTAGATACTGAGCGTGATTGATCGCCTGCTCTTCTATAATGACCCCTCCCATTGCAACATCCCTAGCAATAAATGGCAGTAATGATTTTGTAAACCAATCGGCTAATAATTGATCAGGGATAGGAGCCTTAATCAACCTTTGGCACCACCTCCACTCATGAATATGATCCGAGATGTGAGTAGAGGTGGATTGTCGTAATGAAGTTAATAGGTTTGTGCCAGTTTCATACCGAATGGGTAGTTGAAAATGCATCATAAACTGCATTGCAAGGTAGTTGAAATCTCAGAAGGAATGTTGTGGAAGCTCAATATACCATTTAGCTGTCGTCCTGGTGAGTGTGCGTTGGAAGAGCCACAATCGTATGGAATCATCCATCAATGAGTTCAAAGAACACCAAAGATGGAATGTCATAACATGATTTTTTGGGTCTTCTCCTGATTTCACATCGAATTTCGGGATATTAGATGGTAATTTGGCATGGATAGGTGGCTAGTGTGGTTCATGCCAAATGGGATCGTTAATTAATCTTGACAAATCAGGCAAGTCCAATGTTGCTAGAAAGGGAAGTTGTATGTTTGGTTGCGGGTAAGAATAGTATTGATGGGGTGCTAGGATGCCCGTAGGGACCTGCACTAAAGGTTATTGGATATTATACCCATATGCGTTGCCCGCAGGGTACTCTTGGAAGTTTTGTGGGTTGGGGACCATAGGGTTGACCGATTGTTGATTCTTAATCATGGAATTTACTAGTTGATTCGAAATCATGGGATAAACTGATTGTTGTAAGTTATGCATTATGGGGTTAAATGGTGGAGGTACAGGGCATGGTGGGACCCATGTATTGTTTACAAATCCTTGATTAGGGGGATTAACCATAATTTGAATAGGGGGAGGCGTCGGAGGAGGTGGAACCCATTGATTGTTTGTTGCGCCTTGATTAAGAGGTAGTGTACCAGGTGGGGGGGTAAAAGGATTGAAATTGATTTGTTTTCCCCCCATAAATATTCTGGTTACCTACTTTATGTTCCCCCCCAACAGGTGGTATTTGTTGTCCCCATGGGATAGATGGTCCTAGCGGTGGAGGTTGGCCACTAGCCCTGCTTGGGGCATCAATGAAAGATTTGCCTCCATATATGGTGCAAATCATGGTTGAAGATTGACGTTCAGTCACAACTGGCATTCCAATAGAAGGAATAGACGATCTTCCAACTGAAACAGTAGAAGAGAATGATCATGCAGTTTGGGTGACTGCGGCAATATTACCAACTTGCGAAGATGAATGTGCACCAAATCCAGAATCTACAAGTAACGGAGGAATGTAATGATTCGTCCCGTGACTAGGAACTCTCCCTAAAGATCGACCAAGAATTTCACTTGGTAGGATAAGTGGGAAGGGTCGAAGAGGATTTTTTGGGGTAAACTCCACAAATGTTGGAAAAGTGAGAAAATTGTTGAGCGCTTAGCCCAAAGTGGTGTTCCACAATTATGATGATGGATCAAAAACATTTTTCATTCCCGAGTCGTCAAATAGAGGTTGGGAAAAGACCCAATCTGTGGGTGCAGATCGACCTACAAACGACATACCATAGGTCGAATCATGGGAAGTGGATTGGGGAATTCTCGAATCATAAGGGTCTACAACTTCGGATGTAGAAGGAAATGAAAGTTTTGAAATTGGGGGAACAATCCTTTGTGCAGCATCACGTCTAAACATTTCCATTGATGGGCATTCACGAGATAAATTAGTGATTTCCACTCGTATAGATGCCATAATTTCTTGGCCCGTAGGAAGTTCAGAGGTTGGCATTCCTAGCATTATTCTACCAGAGGATTCAAATTGATAGCTGGGCATAACAGAGGTATTACGGATAACAATTGGTGTTGTCAACTATACAAATGGTTCAAGTGTTGTGATTTGAAAGCTCAAAGAAATTCTTCATCAAACGTCCGGATTGAGGTAGGCTCTCTATGTTGTTTATCCGCATTTACATTTATATAGCATATGTTGGGGAATGCGTTTATTCTCTTGAGTTCATCTGTTTTTTGTGGTCTGCCCCAAGCCATAGGAAGTTTTTCTCCGTAACATAATTAGCGACTCCACTGGGGAGAAGCCTCCATTTGGGTTCTTTGGGAAATTTTCCTTATTTTGGGTCTCTGTTCTTTCGAGTTTCTGTGTCGTTGGTAGGTCGTCAGGTTCTTATAGAAAAATATTGATTTTTTTTGCCTTTCCACTCATTTTTTGGTCACCTATCTTTCCATTTAAGCGAGTCTACTGTGGTTTACCCACGTGTACACGCAACTGATAGTTCACTAGCCCGCGTACATACGCTATTGTTTACTCAACAGTCGCGTACAACTCTGGTTTAACCTTATTTTGGATGTTTGGTTGATGCTAGGTGAGTTTTGGGTGTTCCTGAGTCGTTCTGGGCCTATGTCCTGACAGTTCCTTGCCTTTTTTAGTGACTGAAAACTCCTCTTTCTTTGTTTTTGAGAATTTGGTTTTTTAACCATTTTTCTTTTCATAGCGCATTGGCTTAGATGAGTCTTGCTTTTTGGGGTTTGTTGGGTTATATGCACTGCATTCTCTGCATTCTTTTCTGAAAAGTATTGATTCTACTTGCATTTTCATTCATTTATATCGAAAATACAAAAAAACTGGTTGCATTTTCATTCATTTATAGTGAAAATACAAAAAAAAATTGCTTTATGTATTTGCATTTTGCATTGGAGTGCTTGTGATTTCATTCGGGCTTGTTTGTGCATGAAATATTTAAGAGATTGCATTTTATTTATGAAAAGAAACTTTGGTTTGACTGTCATTTAGTGGCATTTTTTTCCTATTGATAAAAGAGTCTAGTGTTTTTCAGGTGTGCATTTTATTGAGTCATCTCATATCACTAGTTTCATGACCATATCCTTTTGAGTAATCACAGCTAATAAAATTAACGCTTAATTAAAAATTGATTAGAATGTTTTATTTTCTAGGGTGCACCAACTAGTATAGGTTTAGAGTCTTGGAATAGATCATGTGTGAGTTAAAAATCCAAGACTATTAAACAAACATTATGTGTCTAACCAGGGAGTGGTGAAACCCATGGTATACATCGGTGTTCTCAGGACGCTCTACTCATGCTAGAGTTAAGCACAAGGTCATGGGAGGTTGGTTGCGGAGATAGCCCTCCAATACTTGCTGAACGTGGGAGATATATCCAGGATTTGTTCGTATCTGGGGACTCTTGGGGGATTTGACCCTTTTGAGTTTCGGGCTTAACTACCCTGCCCATACGACGAATCCCACCTGCGACTATTCGCATGAGCATTGGTTATACGTGGTGGCCATAGTTGCTTTACCTAGGTATCACATAGGGCATTTGCAGTGGTTATTATGTGAGTGTCCTGAGTCAGATAGGGGTCGGACAGCACAGTTGTGTTCGCACATTGAACTCTGAGGGCCATTATTACTGATTCTGTTACCTCCTGTTATAGTTTGGGAGTCTTAGGCCTTTACTAGGCGAGACATACCGGCTGTAGTGTCTGGAGGTCCTTTGAGCCAGTCCCCTGTTGTGTGCATTTTGGTTGTAGTTTCTTTTAGGCCTGTGCTCTATGATGATTTAATAGGTCGTTAGGAGATGCTTATTTGTTGACTTTTGAAGTCATCATGGATCGAGATCCGGCTCCCCGCCAATCTCGTCGGTTGGCTGGTCTACCAGCTAGCGATTCATCACAATCTCTTCGGAAGAGACGTCGGAGTACTATCACTGGTCCTTTATTCACATCTCACGAGCTTCAGAGAGCTCCCATTATGAGTTCCACATCTGGTACGTTGGGAGTCCCCTCGACTCCGTCCGCTGGCACAAAGAGAACTTCCCCTCCTCACATATACTCTCCGAGGACCGAACAGGAGGGAGGTTCATCACACATCACTCCTCATGGGTTTGGGACATCCCATCCCACTAGTACGAACCCGTTCGACGATACATGGTCATTGGGTATTCCGTATAGTTCATGTACGGGTGTGTCATGTTTTGGTTCTACATCCGTCTCTATGACCTCATATCCTTTTCCATTGGGTATGCCCAATTTTATGTTGAATATTACTCCCACCATGTCTGGTAGTCATGCTAGCTCTAGCATTGGGATTGGTGGCAGTATACCCCCTTATACTGCTTATCAGTTTGGGAGTGGTCACATCCCTCCATCTTCTCTGAATGTTGGAGGAGGGCCTCCTCCTTCGTCAGCCCCTAGTGTTAGTGTGAATCCTTTCTCGAGTGGAGGTTTCATGATAGGTATCGAATCTACAACTTATATCCCATCGGTTAACCCGAATGCCTCTACATATATACCTGCACCAACGAATGCTTATATGATCGCGCAACATCCTCCTCCTTCTAGCTCCTCGGTTTCGTGGAGTGGGAACCTGCCATTTTCTTATGGACCTTACTAAACTAGTTTTCCTACGTCGAGTGGTTATATGGGACCCCATTCTTATGGGGGTAATTTTCATGGTTATTCAACCGAGCCTAACCATTATCCCATTCCCTCCTATGGAATCCCTTCCATGCACATACCTGCGTATCCTTATATGGGTCAGTTTAGAGGAGCATATCATCCTTTTGGTCAAGGTCATGGTTTCTATCAGAGTTCTCCAGAAACTCAGGTGTCGATCTCGATGTACACAGTCTCATCTCCGGTTTCTCAAATTCAGTCTCTCTCGAGAGCTTGTTCTCAAGCTTCACAGCCTCAACTCTTGTTCCTCGCTAGGTTGAACTTGCCCAATCTTTCTAATCTCATGAATTATCCAGTGTGTCATGACTATACATGGCCCCCAGTCCCCACCAACCTCCCTTCCAATGTTCCAAAGTTTGAGGGGAAGAAGGTTGAGGATCCAGGTGATCACGTCACCACATTCCATTTATGGTGCTCCTCGAATTCCTTGAACCACGATTCTATCTGTTTGAGGTTATTTCAACGCACGCTTACGTGGGCTGCCGTGAAATGGTATGTCGAGTTTCCTGGGGGCACATATAAGAGGTTCAATGATTTGGATTTGTTTTTTCTAGATCACTTTCAGTCGTCGGTTCATTACGATACTGGCACCGAAATCTTATCCACCTTCCGCCAGGATAAAGCCACTCATATCTTTGATCACATTCAAGAGTGGTGCCGATGGAAGAGGTTAGTGAAAGCCAACATTCCTCCGGAGTTTCTCCTGGAATGGTTCCTTAATTCTTTGCTCCCTTATATTTCGAAGGACGCTTCATTGTCCGGAATTATGACTGAGGAACAACCCATCTTCAAAGCCCAACAGTTAGACCTGGTCTATGCTCAGTCTGGGATTTTGTATGACATTATACCTGATGCGCCACGATCAAGACATGAGCCCAAGCTCGTTCGTGCACCACATGCCGATGGCATTGTTGGTTCCGCAAGTACTCGTCCTGTAGACTTGGTTATGAATCAGATGCAAAATCTGTCCATTAACCAGTCTGCTCCTGGACAGGCTTCTGCCTCGTCCGTTTCCGCCCAATCGTTGGATGTACATTCTGTGCAATCGACGAACCCATCCGGTAACCAGCAACCTAGTGGGAAAAAGAAGGGGAAGAATAATCATAGGGGTGGGAAAAATAGGAATAAGAAAGAGAACGCTAACCCTCCTCGGGATGGCGAAAATGCTGGTGGGGATCGCAAGCCTAGACGTAAGGTGAAGTTTCCTTGTAAACTTTTCTCGGAAGATCACCTTACACATCTATGTCCTCATATGGAGGAAGCATCGAAGCACATCGCACAGAGCCCAGCTATGTTGAAAAATCCCCTTCCTCATCATCAGAATATGGTTTCTGGTGCTTTCGTCACCAGTCATGGGACTACTGAAACTTCGACTTCTTCTTCCAACGACGTCGGTTTTGGATGCGTGAACATGGTCAAATCCGAGGTTTGTGTTTCTACTCGCTCGTGTGATTATGGAGCTCCACAACCTTCTTTGGGGAATGATCCCCCTCCACCTGAGACTCGATTGCATATCGAGAAGCCCAACCTTATGCCATGGGTACTGAAAGGTGTCCTCAACTGCTCGACGCATAATCCTAATTCCTGAGCCGCCCAGAACTACTCAATTGTGGAAGATCTGGGCTAGACTCTGTGTGCTATGTCGGCTCTCGAGGTTCTCCATGCTTATCCTTTACAAAGGAACGCCCTTTTATGTTCTTTGGGAGTCCAAGATCCTTGTAGCCCTAATGCCATCAAGTTTGATGTTACTGATGTTCAGCCTCATTTTCCCTATCATGTGGCTTTCCAAGTTCATGTTAGGTGTTTAGAGATGATCGTTAAGCATACCATGGTCGACGAAGGTGCTTCCACTTCAGTGATGTCTTTAGCTTGTTGGAAGGCTCTCGACTCTCCCTAGTTGTCGAAGTATACGACTATGCTCACTGCATTCGATGGTCGTTCTTTCAGGCCGCATGGTATTATTCCTTCCCTTGAGGTCCACTTGGGTGGGAAGTCTATGCCTATAGAAGTCGAGGTGGTTGATGCTCCCCTTGACTATAACCTTTTACTGGGTCGGAATTGGATCTACGCTATGATAGCGATCGTATCCTCTGTTTTTAGAATCATCTACTTTCCCCACGATGGCAAGCTTGTGACGGTCGATCAACTATCCTTTGCTAGTTCCAGTCCCGTAGCATCGTCGCGATCTGTGGTTCCTCAAATCAAAAATTCTCAGCCGACAACTGGGAGTGTTGGTGTAGGCTTATATTCCTCCTTGATGGGATCTTTCGATTTCACCGCACCAATCCCCTTTATAGGAACCATCTCCGATGATGCTAATTCATCGCTGCGTCCCATACCATTCCAGACATCATACTTTAGTGATCCCTGGACCCTATCTTCCGCAACTTCCTCGTTGGGAGACCCTTCGCACATCGGAATGACAAGCCCTTGTCTACAACTGAGCTTGATTATCATGATATTCAACAAGCCACTACAAAGTCGAATCTCTCTTCTTCAGGAACAAAGGAAGAAGATCCCGTTATGATGCCCGCATGGGTAGTGGACTCGTCTTGTTCACATGACTGCCTTGATGATACTTTATCATCAGATGAGGCCATTATTGAGGCCATGAAAGACAATGACAAGCCTTGGGAGGACCTTCATCATAAATTTTATCTCCTTCCCAACCTTGATCTTATTGAGCAAGATGAAATTATTTTTACCACAGTGACTTGTATCATATCTTTCTTTACATATGTTTTAGATATGATAATGGTACTAATGTTTCTTGGAGACATGATTCTTAGCTAGACTTATGCTTGCTTACTGGTCCTTTTTGACACTTTGTTCGATCATGTCGGGTATATTCGGAACCTTGCATATAGGTTTAGGCATCCCCACTGTTATGATGCATTTGAACCTTTTGCCATCTGAATTCGCCATGGGGTCAAACTTGTTGGCCATTGGTGTGTTAGCCATATTTATATGCATTGTGCACCAGTCCCACAGCAGAGCCTACCTAACATGGGTCACCCTAGTCAGCACCCGTATGCCATTTTGGTGCCCATGCTGAGTTTTTGTCATAGGCTTGGGAGCCTTTTTAGATTTACCATGACTTTGAGAAGAAACCTCATAACTTTCTTTCTCATATATTTCTGGCCATCCCTGATAAGGATCCCATTTTTGTGTTTAAGTCGCATGTGCATTTATTTTGATCCCGCTTGCGCTAATGAGCCTGATGCCAGCTTCTACGCTTTTAGCTCATTATATAAGCCTCCATCTCTAATCTCATTTATGTTAAGCTATGTATCACTTTACCTTTGTGATTTCACATCCTTTACCGGGAGGAGACACCCCCTGAGTGTCCTTATTTTGTTCATGTTCCTTGCATTATGCATAGCTTTGTTCCATGTGCTTGGAACTAGTCTCGCATATCCCTGACACTCGTCTGCTCCCATGACGAGCATTCTTCCATCTCTCCATTGAGCTAGTTAAAAACAGTAAGGAGTTCACGAGTATACTTGTCATTTCAGACTCGTTAAAGGATTTGAAGCGACATCCACTTAGGTATAAGTTTACCCCTTTTCCAGACCTTTGTGGATTAATTACGAAAAAGGTATACTCTAGTCATACGTGACTAGAAGAGTTCTTATCTCATTGTTTTACACTTTTTCGGGTGAGGAGACTAACTTTACGAAAAAAGGGCACCCCTTTTATGTCGAGTTGTGAATGCATTGCATTATCCTGCTTGCCTTTGAGCCTTGTGTTGGCTCCCGCTTTCTCAGTTATTAGCCATTTGCCTAAGCACTTTGCTTTCCGAGCCAAGCAAAGCCTTAATTTATCTTTCACAGCTTGATGACCCTTACCTGGAGGGAACACCCCCACGAGTGTCCACGTCCTGCACATGCTTCCTTGCATCGAGCATAGGTATGTTCCATTTCCCGGAACTAGTTTTCTTTCCCATGACACTCGTTCCCTCACTGTTGTATCATATGCAATTTTATTCTTTTTCAAGCTTTAGAATATGAAAAAGACAAAAAATCATATAAATTAAAAAGCCGGATGAGAATTTTTTTACTACCTTCTATTGGCAGCAGTCGTGTCACCTTTGAACAGAGCATTCGTCTCCACTCCATGTATAATGGGTCGGGATATTAGTATGACCTTAGGAAGCTGTACTCGTTTCTCAGTTCGTACTCCACCGGCTGGTTAAGATTCCAATCATTACAGAGCCTTTGTTGATGCCTCATGCGTCACAAAGTATTATCAGTATCTAGTGCTTGAGTCTATGATGCCTGGGCCTGTCCATTTGCTCATGCTCTTGTTTAAAGGAAGTCTTGAAACTAGAGTCGGCCACTCCTCAGATCTCTTGACTATTGCATGCCGACCATCCCTTATGAGTCCAGTTCGATCACATATGGTGTTCAGCCTTTTCGTCCAAGTTCATCCAAATATTTCAGCTTAGCTGCTACCTTGTGCTCGTTGATGGGGGATCCATTAATGCCTTCCTTCGAGCGAATCTCATTCCATCGACTCCTAATGACTTATTTTGGAATCGATACTTAGAGTCCTTTTGAGTACCTTGAGACTTGCAGTCATTAGTGGTAGGTTCTCTTGCCATCGACAGTTGGGAATCCATTAATGTCCCCTCATCAATGGATTCATTAAGTGTTCAACCTCAACACCTTTATTCACACTTGGTGAATGTACTCATTGCCTTGATGCCCATTTTCATTATTGGTGGGTTATCTCGCGTCTGTTAACGGTATGCATCAATGACCGGTAATCAGACGATGTCACATCAGGTTCGACATCGATACCCTTATTCACTTGATGGTACATGCACCGTAGACGGTTTGTGTAGAAGACCCCAGACTTCAGTGGCATTCAGTATGCTACTTGTGATCATGATTGTACCTATGGGAGATTGTTCTCATACATCAGTGGTTTGTACCATCAATCTGCATCAGTTGTTTCCTCTTCAGCAGGAGACCATATTTTACTGTATATGGGTCATGGTTGTGACCATTCATGACATGTATTCGTTATATACTGCCTATTCATGGCCATTGTATCATATTGCTATGAATTGTACTGATATGCACACAGAGATATTATTGTATTATGACGAGTGGGATACTCCTGCCATTTGTGTCTCCATCACTCCACTTCTGAGATTTATAATGTATTTCGGCCACCGTAGTACCTTCTCTGACCTCACACATTAGGGGGCATCTGTTACACCATATTTTGCCACCTTGTGAGCATTAGCACTCCTTGGCCTCCATTATCCATTTATGGACTCAGAACCACATTTTTGGTCCTCCTGGAACCCTTTTCCCCTATTTTTACTCCTATACGCGAGTTGCTTCAATGCAACTCGTGCATACGCAGGTTGCACCATTACATCCTGCGTACATCGAGTTAATTGGTAAAAAGAGTAAAATCTCCTTTCTTCACTCCCAAAAGCGACCATTGTGACCTTTGGCCCTCCATGTATCTTGAAACGACTCGATCCGACCTTTCACTTGCCTTTGGAGGGTTATATATTGAGCCATTATGCATGGAAGGAGAGGGAAAAGAGAAGAGCATTGAAACTCTATCGAAATTTTTCCTTGCTTGAGTCTACATCCATTGATCCTAGTGGTTGTGAACCATTTATGTTCACCTCCCAAACTCTTTGATATCTTGTGAAGGATTCATTCTTTTGCTCGTGAGTTTGCCATTGTATGGGGGATTGAAGTGGTGGAGGCACAAGTGGAGGGACCTAGTTCTTGGTTCAGATGAGTTGTCGACAAGAGGTTGTATCTTGTATTTCTTGTTCATATTAATACAAATACTTATTTTCTTGTCCATTTATATTGTGAATGATCATTTATTATCATTGGGTACATTTGCTTATGTATATCATGGATTGTGCTATTGTATATGCTAACATCTTTTACATATCATATGCACTTGTTTGCTTTTATTGTTGAGACTAAGCTGCAAGTTCAAGTGTTGTGATTTGAAAGCTCAACGGAATTCTTCATCGAACGTCCGGATTGAGGTAGGCTCTCTATGTTGTTTATCCGCATTTACATTTATATAACATATGTTGGGGAATGAGTTTATTCTCTTGAGTTCATTTATCTGTTGTGGTCTACCCCAAGCCATAGGAAGTTTTTCTTCGTAACAAAATGGTCACTAGGATACCTCGTTCATGACACATCTAGGAAGGTTTTCTGAAGCTTCTTCCTTTTGGACCTTGTACCACCAGTATGGAGGCTGGAAAATACAAGGAAGACAATGGATTGATTTCCTTAGGTGCCAAGTGGAGAGTGGTATTCCAAAAAGTCTATCTGAAACCCGTCCTCGCTAACTACCCCCGTTGAACGGGAGGCCCCCCAACAAATCGGCTTATAACCATCTCAACAAATACCATTGGATTTTAGCACCCTAAGAGGAAACAACTATGTCTCAGATGTAAAATGATAAGGGGGAATTATTTGGATTCATATCTCCGATGCCCTACCTAACTATACTTGTTCTTTTATTTCCTCAAATGAGGTTAATGTGTGTTTAGTTAGGGTATTTAATTTTAGAGGCTATTGTTTACTCAAGGGGAGCGGAAGTGCAACTCAATGCTGTGTAGACTTTACTCAAACCATGAAAATTTGGATGAATTATGCAAGTCTTTTTCTTCGATGAACTTCTAGCTAAGTAAGGAAGAGTTCTTTTCGTTCCCAAATGCAAAAAACACGAATGCAACTTATCTAAAAAATAAAATATCCACTTTTTACTATTCTTTTTCAAATTACATGCCAAATCAATCCATGAAACACTCTTTCACACCAAACGAATCCGAAATTTTTTAACAAATCCAAAACAATTTTTTGTTTTCTTTTTTCTTCACATGAGCCTAAAATGGAAATTTAATGGAAAGAAACTTCTTTTAATTGCCAAATGTTTTAATATCAAGCGAAGAAGTAAAGGGAAAACAAATTTGAAAATTTCCCAAGCAATTTTCAAAGCTCAACAAAGCATATATTCTTCACAATCAAAGTAATGATTATTTTGAATATGGAATAGCAAGCCTTGATTTTCAATAATATTTTCAAATATGCAATGAGTGTGCAATAATTTCCTTTGTTTCTAACAAAATGCAAGAAAATAAGTATTTTTGCAATATTCAAATCAAGAAGATAAGTAGAGGATCAAATCATTCTTGTCACTTTCATTATAAAATCCAAACCATATAAGTGTAAAATCAAGCAAACCGAGCAACCTTTCAGACCTTCAAACTGGTAGTAGAGGAGATCATAAGCTGTCAGACCAAACTCAGAGGTTTGAGAAGGTGATGAAATGATATGGGAGGCTATGGCGGTTCTCCAATTTAAAACACACTTCTAACACTTACAAATTTACTCCAAAGCCTAAATGAGGGTTAAAAGGGACCAAAATGTAAAGATCAAAGTGGAATCACACACAGTTGATCAGTATCAGATGGCAGAAACAAGCTAAAAGTGAAAACCAAACACCAATCAAGCAAAAGCTCACCACTATGGCAAGTTACAGGGAATTTTTCGCTCCTTGGCAGACTAATCAGGCGCAAAAATTAGAAATTTTCGCGTTCTAGACTATTGTGGGGGAGCGAAAATTTCGAAATTTTTTACTCTGTAATACACAGTGGGGGCGCGAAAATATCCTGTAGAGTGAGAAGGGTGAAGATCCGAGATCAAGTTTGCCAATATATCAAGTCTAAGACTCAGAGGTCCTAGCAATGAAGACCAGGATGATAAGACAAGTCAAGACTAAGTAGTTTGCAGAGAAAAAAATCCGAATCTCAAAGATTCAATGGCTAAACAACCAAAGGAAAATTCCCCAGTATGGTCGCTAGTTTCTGTGGTTAGATTTTCTTCTTACGGGTAAGATGAAAATCCCTTGGATAACAAAGTGGCTCCCTTAAACCAAATCCAAGACAGAAAGAAAACAAATAGAATCCTAAACTCCTGGATCAAGCACGCGCAAGTATTCAAATATGAAAATGGAAGGAAAAAGATAAATCTCTTACCTTTTGATTTGGAGATTGTCCAAGCTCCAACTCCAAGCTTGATGTCCAAGGCTTGTGTACCTGCAACATAAGATAGAAACCAACCTTCCAAACACGAGTGCATCAACAAGATCTAATATAATATATCATATATCAATGGAAGAGACATGACATGGGAGAATAGGATGAGTTATTATTAAGAAAGCCAAAGAAGAAGTGGTACAATACAAAATTATACTTGAGTTAAACTCGACAACATCTCCTCCTAAACCTTTCAACAAGCCACCTTTGAGAACCTTGAGAACATAAGGACTCTTTCACAAATAGATCTACAACTATATTTCAGACTCAGCCTCTATGTGTTTAATCTCAAAACCAAAGAGCAATGGCCTTGATATAGGGTGAGAAAGCCGAACCACCATGGAGAAGAGTGTGGATCAAGAGAGGATATCATGGATCTCATATCTCCCAACATTCTTCATAAGGAAAGACAAGATTGGATCTCGAAGGGATGATGAGATTCTCGAGATGAGGGATCCTAGATTTAAGGCACAACAAGCTAACCAAAATTATTGCGCCCCAAAAACTGAGCAGAGCGCGACCTAGTTGTAATTTTCGCACCTCTGTAGTGGAGCAAAGCGCGACAATTTGGTATTTTCATGCTTCCATAGTTCAGTAGGGTGCGGAAATTCCTCCATGAATGGTTGAAAGTGGTTGGTGAGGTGGGATTCGACTCCAAGAAATTGGGTGACTTCTCTAACTTAGGTGTATAATGACTTTATCATACAAAAATGGGTTTAACACACTTAGGAGGTCATGAAATTCACACTTCCCATGGTGGTAAAGCATACATGACCAAAAATGGAAAAATGAGGTATAACACACTGTCTGATTGTTAGTTCATAACAACATGGGCATATTTGTCATTGTCATCCCCATCGAGATCACTTACATTGCACATATAAATTAGGCATATATATCTAACATCCCCACACATAATTATATGTGTCAATATCGTAAATACAACTTCCCCACATGGGGATTACAGACATAAAACATATGCATTTCGTTAAACAACTTAATCAACACAAGTAAGTTGCAAAAGTTGAAGTCACTCACTAACAACATATGGAATCTCAAAGCAATATGAACATAAGTAGGTTGTGAATATAAACATAAGTAGGTTGTGATCATATACTGCATAAACACAAGTCAAAGATAATTACTTACTTGCAAAAGTCACATCATATGATATGCATAAATTGGTTCGGTCAATCCCAATCAAAGGTAGTTGACTTGATTTAATTAACAAAAATAAGATCTAACTTAATTTAATTAAAAAAAATAAGATCTAAGTTGGGATTTAACCAAAAAACAATACTAGGCTTAAAATGTGGGGCACTACACATAGCATGCAAAACAAGTTTGATATGTGTATTGGATACTTAACTTACTATCCATAAAAAAAACCAAAACTATATAAACAATGCATACAAACAAAGTAACATTAACCCTTCCATTTTCTTGTTTGGAAAGTCACATAGTATGAAATAAGCTTGTAACCTTTATTTTCCGTTATTTTATTTACTTTAGTCCACCCGTTATCTGCACACTTTAAAGTATACGAGTCCTCTAATGGGCCTGATTACCTCTCATAATTCATGTTTTGAGAAAATGCCACTTCCCTTTCTTTTTCCATTTAATCATATGGTCCACTTTATTAATCCTCGAGAGAGACACCATATGAGGAGACCAACAAATATTGCCATGAGATACCAATGTTATTCCTCGACAAATTCATTATTTTTAAGCATTTATTTTTCTTCGTTGTTTTTAAGCAGTTCTTTTTCTTCTTTAGAGTCCACAATCTTTGCAAAGTCTTTCAACTACATTATATAGTGATGTTCCTTGACATCTTGTAACCAAGTGGCCCTCTAATTATTTTCTTTATGCTCTTCCCTTCAAAATGCTTCTGGGGACGTGTAACAATATCAACATAACATTTTGGATAGGAAGCCACCAAATTCCCATAGCCAAAATTCAATATGTATTTAAATGCCATCCATTTCTCATTCAATGTTTCCTTCCAAGTGTTGTAAGTCATTTACAAGCCACCGTATCTATAATTATTTAAGAAAACCATTTAAAAATTCACTTGTTGCGAGAGGCTCGTCTTGGATAATGTGGTGGCATTCTAGGAAGGCATGGAATGTGATAGGTGCTTGAGGCTGAAGTATTTGTTTATTAAGCTCAACTTTTAGAAAGCATATGATGGGGTAGAGTGTCCCTTTATCCCAACCATATTGTAGGCCTTAGGTTTTGGCCATTTTTTTCCTATAGGTATTGGAAACCCTATTCTTAAACACTTCAACTTTATTCTTAGTGAATCAACCCAAATGTGAGGAAATTGGGTCATTTTGTTCAATCTTGTAGCGATTCCCTCTAGCCCCAACCCTCTATGTGTTCATGACTTGAGCCTTAGGTTATCTACTTCATTATCACACCTCATGTAGTCTAATAAAAGGCATCCCTCTCCTAGCCCCAATGGGAACCGAATGTTTAATGGGCATTTTGCCAACAACTCCTTCCCCATTAGTATTGAAGAGAAAGAATCAATGGCTAACACCATGGACTATATTCACATTTTCAATGAGGTTTTGAGGTCCAAAATCCAGATGGATAAGACTTTGTTCTACTGGTTGGCTTAAGATGATATCCCCAATTATCTTTCCATGCAAGTTTGGTCTTAGATTAAACTTGGGAAAAAAATCAAGTTTATATGAATTCCCTTTGCCTTTTAGGCCTCTCCTAGGTTCTTTAGGAGGTTTGTGTTGCAACTCATAGCCAATAAGGTTGGCAAGTAGATTACTCACCCGTTGTTGCTAGCAACTTGATTTTAGATTTGCTCCAAGTTTATGGTTGCCACCCACGTGTATTACTCCTCTTGTTGATTTCCCTTTGCTACAACCTATCAATGGTTGGAGCCTATCATTGGCCAAAAAAATTGTTGTAGGATTTTCTTTGGGTCGACCGACATGCAAGCAAGGGTTTCCACGGGTTGAACTAGGAACTTTGTTATACATCGAGAGTTTAAGGAGGATTGGGTCCTTCTAGCAAGCTCAAACCCTTTGTGCCAAATGGGTTATCCATGCAGTGGAGGGCCATGAAAATGGAAATTTCTCCATTGTAATTACATTAAAGAGAGGGGCCACTATGAATCTAGCTGGCAAACGTTGAAATTCTGAACTCTCATGGTAACTCTGACCAAATTCCAAATCAAAGGCACTATTGTGGCCCAAAGTATATGGAAATATCAAGAGAATATCAAGCATCACTTGATTTAGGGAGGGGATTCTCTGTGAACTAGGCTTTCATTTAATGACCCCTGCATTTGGTGCCCCCCCTTAATCTAGTTTGAGGGAAAATATTTGGGGGAGGTGTTGTGGTTCTTATCTAAGTGCCCATTCAAGAAATGAATTGCTCAATGGTTCCTCCCACACATGGAAATCTTGGGAAGTCATCAGAATTGAATTTCTATTGGCTCAACTAGACAAAGCCATCATTACCATTTTCTTATATTGGGTGTTCAATCACCTAGGTCATGGTGGTGATATTGGCAACGAAATTGTTCCCAAGGGTTTCAAGAAATATAATCTTACAAATGGCTATTATTGACTCAATCATAGGCCTATGGTTGGGGCTAAATTGAAAAAATTATGGAGGTTGGTATCTAAGCAACGTACTTGGTTATTTTGACTTCACTTTGTTTACAAAAGTTCATTAAGCCAAGGTTATCTTTGTTTGGTCCTTAATACTTCATGGCTTTCCCTTGGGCCAACATTTGAAATACATGGAAGTCCCCAACTCCAATTGTTCCTTCTATCTTAAAGATGAAAGGGTTGAACAATTTTTTGGGTTTTTCCCACTCACCAAGTCAATTTAGGGTTGGGAATCAATGCCTTATGCCCAACACTTCATTGGTTCTATATCTTGGAAAGCTTCCATTTTTGGGGATAACCTTGCGTGGGTTGTCAAATTCCCCACAACATGGCAACTTGTTAGAATTGAAATTATATTTTTCATTTGGAAAAAGAGAAATGATAATATTTTCAAGCACACTTTATGCGATGGCTTCATTTGGTTTGAAAAATCTTTGATTTGTGCCAACTTGCACAAATCCAACTACAAGTTAGGAAAGTTGATATGAGGTTGGCATACCTTCACAAGTTGATACAGTTATGGGGCTTTCCCTCCTATACAATGAGTTGGGTTTCCCTAGAAGTCTTTTTCCCTTTGGCTTAGTCCATTCCCATTGTTCTAGTAGCAATCCTCACCATCAAGCTAGCCACCCAATTCAAGACTATAATGCTAATCATAGAGAGGGCCAAGAAACCCACAATTGACCACCTCCTCCTCTTCCTAAAAATGACAAGCACCCTTGTCTGAATTTGATGGTACTTGTGGAAAAACACCTAGAGCAACAAGTAGAGGATGGATGGGACATTGCCCCTTAGATTGATGAGCCGTTGTCAATAGGTGGAGTTTTGCATCCAATAATTGAGACCCTCCACATGACATAGGATCCATGGTTGTTGCTTAAATTAAACATCTATCTTGAACATGGTCCTCAAGCCACCTACTTTGTTTTTATTGCTGTTAAAGTTCTAGCCTTGGGCCATATGGTTTTTGTATAAACACTTGGGGCTTAGACTGTTTTAGTTTTGATTATCCCTCGGGCTTAAACTAATTTTGATTCACTTGTAGGGCTCCAGAGAATGGTAGCTTTTGGGCTTGTGGAGGATACTATGCAACCCACCCTATTTTGTATGAAATGTTGTACATATCTTCTTTATTAATAAAGTTTTAATGAAACATCATATAAAAAAATAAATTAACTTCAACACATAACCTAACATAGGTTGCGATATGTATTTTAAGAACCTAAAATAGGTTGTGATATGTATTTGAAGAGTTTTAGGTGAATAATAATGATACCCCCAAACATTTCCAGTGGAGGCTAAGGAGTCAAGTCCTTAGAACTACAAAGGTAGGTTAGGAAGTCTAACCCACTTTGGGGTTGAAAATAAACTATTTGTAGAGGGATCAAAAGCAATAAACTAAGGGTTTACATAAAATCCAATATACCCCAAATCCAAGGTGTGGCATCAAGGATGCTCCCTATCCCTATCATCAATAGAGTCAAACACCACAATCAAGAACACACGAGCACATGGGTATATGTAAGTTTTTTCTTAAAGAAGGGATTTCTAATCTAGGAAATACATAGATGCAAATTTGTGAGTCGAGGCCAAATCCATTAGAATGATATATCAGAGCATTGACAAAGTAAATTTATACTTGATCTATGTCCGCTTAGTCAAGGGAAATGACAAGAATCATTGAGAGAAGTGAAATGCTTAACATGGCCAACAAGTGCCAAAAACACCTCGAAAGTTTTTTCCAAGTTTGCAAGTCAAAAAATTCGTATGGGGCTAACTCATTATTAAGAGGGGAGGTCAGGTACGCTATCGACAAAGTCTACACAAAATGGGGGTCTACCAACATTACACTTCTCCATTGAAGAATATCATTCAATGACCAATTTCAACACCATATTATAATCAACTTCAAAGCCTCGAGACTTTGTTATGAATCCTTCAAACCAAGAATAAAGCAATAAAGGAATATTCTACAAAGGCTGAAAACTTGAAACCTTTAGCTTATTGTGTTCGTATCCTATGCATTGTCAAGGTCTCTTGTTTTTTCAACAAATTTCCATTTCATTCAAGTGGTAATAATTTATTTAAAGTTAAATCCACAACAATTGGTGGTTGTGGGACTAGCTCATCAATCACCACAAGGACCTCAAATTGGTTGCTTTTCCAATAACCATCGATGTTTCTCTACAACCTTTTTAATTATTGTCTGAACATTTGAAACTCAGACACACAATTGGGCAAAAAGTATCGATTTTATATAAAAATGTGCCTACAATGCCTTCACCATCATTTAAATCAAGGAAACAATCTTGTTGCTTTCAAGCTAACATAGTATAATCTTTTTAAATAATTTATGCACCATACATGTGAGTTTTGGAATGTGATTGCATTAGGAGTGAGATAAATATGAAACAACTAATAAAAAAAATGAAAAATGACCACTTAAAATGTTAGGAAATCTATATTATAACACAATAATATTTAGAAATTCACATAGATAATAATAATAATCTATTTTTAAGACCATAGCCAAGCCACCAAGCCACCAATTTGGTGTATAAGACCCCTTATTTGTGAACAAAATCACGAACAAAAAAAATTAAAATATGTTTTATCCTTTATATCAAATATTAAGAGGGAAACGACACATTACAAAGTGGTCTTTAAGAATAGAGCATTAGTGTTGAACGACGGAAGAATAAACCCAATAGTAGTGTAACGGGGATTCTGTCACTACCCTGGCCAGTGCTCACGACATCTCAGAGCTATAAATTCAAAAGATCAATGCAGGAAAACATTATCATGGAAGTATAAGCATCAATATTCAGAGAGCAATCTCGACACTAAGAAATCTCATGTTCGAATTCATGAGATGCATTTATTTAGCAAATATACAACCTGTCACTATGTTTTAAACGAAGGAGTCATGGCTAGGAATTCTTGAGTGAGTAAATTGATGGAGGAAACACAGAGATGTCAGTTTTGGCTGCCCAACAAGAAGCGTTTTTGTGCAAGTTCTCCGTTGTTTGGTACTCAGTAAGTGGCCATTTCCCTTCGCCTTACTCCATTGTACTGTGTTCTATTCTATTATAATCTGTCGTAATAATGCATGATTTCGTGGATTATTAGGTTTTGCGGAAATCACAAGCCTGCTTCAGTAGAGGCAAGGATTCCATGCCCAGTCGATCCGTCCCAGTAAGAATTCAAATTTAATTCAGTTTTTGTTCATAAATGACCCAGAAATATATTAACATCAAAATGCATCGATGGAATTTATTATGTCATGTTCGGAGGTGTGTTTATTAACTTATAGGGATTGCGAGTTCAATTCCCGGGAGTCAATTCATTTGCATATACAACATGAGCTACATCATATCTGGTCGTGGCTGTTTGCTGAGAACTTCAGCTTGCTGTGGCTCCTATGACTTTTATTACATTTACATTTTATTATTGGGGAATAAACTGCAAAATAGCACCTATGCAGCATTGCCAATAAAAATAATAATTTCAAAACTGTGTCTTTGAAATCATCCTGGACATCATGGTTATTATAAAGTTATCGTCCAATATTCGAATGGCGAAATAGGTGTGGGACGGTAAAGGTCTTGTAGGTAGCTGGGTATGCTTATTAATTTGATATGGATTAAGATATTAAATATCTCTTTTATGCCGATTTGGCCTTGGTTCTACGGTGGGTTTGATATTAAGCTATCTACGAGGGTTCCATTTTCGCTGTGGTTTGCCCTACCCAAATAGCATCCCCCAAGGGATGATGATGGATGCAAGTCTCAGATAAGTTAGGTGGAATAATTATCCTTTAGACCTTGTACTTGCGCTGAAGGAATTCAGTGTTATGCAGTGCAGCCGTGGCATATTTCTCGAAGTAACTTCTAAAAGACCCCTCTTTTACAATTGTTTTGAATCACAACACTTTATACAACAGCTTATCAAACAACAAAGAGTGTAATGTTTACCTTAACCTTGGTGATGTTTTCAACTCCAAAATCTATGTTTCCATTTGTGAGCTTATTTTTTATCCTTCAAATTGTAAGCATTTTTGTGTCGGTGGTTTGGGATTAATTGTCAGGTTGTTTGGTTTGAGTTTGTTACCTCTCGAACTAGCATGTGCGATTAAAGCCCAAAAGAAAAATGCTAGCCCAAAGGCGACATAGAGAGGTTATCCATTGTCACCTCAATAATTCCTTCTCTACTCTTTAGGTTGGCTCTTCTCCAACACAAGGGGGGCTTCCCTAGGATAGGATCACTAAAGCTTAGACAATGATGGCACAAGGTGATATGAAGAGATAGCTTTAGCAAAATGTTTTGGGTCTTTTTGTAGTATAGAAAATAAAGGATGATGAAAGGACTAAGAGATTAGTGCCAATCCAACAAGGGTGAATGGAGTCAAGGGATCTAGTCCAAGAGGGTGAGTTCATGGATGGTTAAGGAAACCAGGGCTGCATACACATGCCACAGGAAATTTTAACATGCTGAAAAATGATAGTAGAAATTAAACTAGGAGGGCGGGCCCAAATGGTGCCAGTTGCCACATCAAAACACTACTAACTAGGGTGTGGCTTATGCAATGAAGTATTAGAAAGCAACAATTCTAAATGATGATAGAAGCAATGTTAATACATTCATTCATAAATCATCAAAGGGAATTGGAGGAATTACTTTTCACACAAAACCATCAATGATGTAAGTTACCCTTTCAATTGGCCCTTATTAAACAAGTTCTAGTTATTCTACAATTCATTAGCAACATTAAAGAGTGGGAACATTAAGTCACACATATATAGGAGAAGAAACCCTTACACTTCAATTTGCACCAAGAAAAGATATGTCCATTAAGCTCCAAAAGATAGAGAACTCCCAAAATCCAAGCATGCAATGAAAGGAGAGTAAACTCCTTTATATAGGAGGAGTTAGACCTCTTTTTACAATAAAATATGATTCTTTTTCTAATCAACTCCTTGACAAGTCCAACAATAATAAAAAATGGAGTTGGTTAGGCCTTTGCTAAGTCAAAGGTCTTCACTTCCTCAAGGAGAATTTGCTCTACTAGAAAAATCAATAAAATATTACAAAGGAATCTCCAAGAAAGAGGGAAGAATTGTGAAATAGGCCCCTTTTACCAAGTCAATGCTCCATGAAACAATAAAAATATCCTTTGTGCGCCCTCCAAGATGCTTTGACATGGTAAAAACAAAATAACGTTTTCTCCAAATAACCACCTCCATGAGCCGAGTCAACAAATAATAGAATATTGAGGTAGTTATAACCTCCACATGTGCACTTTCCAAGATAGATAAATCTAACCAACTTTCGACTACTACACTTGATGTGTAAGGTATGAACAAGACCAATTCAAAGATGCCCCATGAAGAAGTATACCCCCAAGTCAATCCAATGCTCCAAAGGTACTAACTACAAATCCCCATCAATGTGATAGAAAATCACGAGTTTACTCCTCATACAATATGAGGGGTAACATAGTCAACCGATGTTCACTATAAGTATTAACTAGTTAAGATAAGATAAGATAAGATAAGATAAGATAATATAAGATAATTTCAATAATGTCCACAATGCCCAAGAAAAGACCACAAAAGTAGGTCAAAGGGATAAAATAATACATCCGGTGTTGGTACAAAGTGGGAGTGCCAAGACATCTCCTAAAGTAATGCTAAAAGTAGAAAGGTAATAAGATTGAAGATATAAGCACTAGCGAGGGACTAACCACTAAATGTCTAGCTAAAGAAAGCTAGAAAAAAGCTAAAAGAGAGAGTATAAGATAACATGTTGGTACAATAGAAGTGCTATAAATAGAAATTCTTTTAAAATCCTCGTACTAAGCCAAAAGCAAGAGAGAGGGAGGATGTCAAAGTTTGATGGAGTTGGTGGCCAAGGATGGGTGAGGAGGTCGAGAGGTGGGCTTGTTGTCCAAGTCGTGAAACACTGTGAAAGGGCTAATGCTTGGGAGTAGTCGGTATTGAGGGGGCTTGGCTGTATGATCTTGTTGGGGAGGGGGGGGCACAAGAATGAGAGAGCCCAACTCTCCTAACATCTGAGGCCTTCATAGGAAGAAACTCCTGATAGATAGGAAGAAACTCCTGATAGAAGCTGAGGTATTTCGCTAGCCTTGATGAATAGTTTGCTGGCCTGGAGTTGGTATGTCCATTGGTCTAGTGGTGTAGAGCTTGTGATTTGTAATGACAAATTCTCATAGGCCTCAAAGAAGAAATCAGTCGTCCCCTGGGGAAGGGTGTTGAGGGATGATGCAGCATCTCATCTATTTGATCCTTGAGGTATATTGGGTATCCCTTTGTTGTTTGTTGCTCCTCTCAAAGTGGGTAATTGGGAAAAATGAGGTGATCCTCTTGAGGGCCTTTGGCCAAGGCATGACCTGTAAACTAAGTTGCCCGGAAACGTGGGTGCGGGTACGGGTGCAGGGACGGGGACGCCACTTTTTGAAATAGGGTACTTGGGTTCGTCGGGGTAAAAACATGTCACATGCATATTTCTTCATAATTCAATGATTCATCATTCATTCAACATTCACATTGGAACATAAAATTTGATATAAAGTGGAAGTTATATTATGATTCCATTGTCATACTACATTCAAAATTTGCCTAATGGGCCAATGGCATTTCCAGACATGAAATAGAAAATACAAAATTCAGAAAACACTCAACAATGATTTCATTCAATGATTCTCCTTGCTGTAACAGTGTGACCTTGTCGCTATATTCAACTTGGAAAGCCCTTCACGGTTTCACCAAACACTGTCGCCGTGGAAAGCCCTTCACCAAACACTGCCGCTGCTGAATGAAATGATTATGAGATGTTTGAATCGCAAATTATGATGTTTGAAGAGTTTGGGGGTTGTAATTTTAGGTTTGGGAGGGGTGACACTTTCCCCCCCTTCCTTTTAAGCCAAACGAACCCATTTTTTCAAGCCGGTGTCTCGGGTCCTTCAGTCAAGAACGGGTTCGTATGGGCTCGCCAACCAAGAACCCGAACCCGAATCGGAGACGTGGGTTCGTGAACCCGGTGCGGGGACGTGAACCCTACCCCCGGGTATGCGAACCCATGCAACTAAGCTTGTAAACATTCGGATTTGTACCCTTAAACCTCACCTCTCTAACATAGAGAGCAAGGCATTGTTGGTTCGGATAGCGGAAGAAGGTGGAAAGGGAGCCTCCCAAATCTTGAAATAAATGGTGATATCTAGCTTTGTTCTCGTATAAAGGGGACACCAAAAAATGAGATGTGCCTTTGTCTTGACTCTTGTAAGTGGCAAAGTTGGCATATGTTGTCCGATCGATGAAGGTGGGAATTGGTCTCAAGTGAAAGATTGTGAGACCCTGTTGCCCACCGATGTGCACACTAGCAGCAAAAATATTTCGAAAGCTGTTTCCCAAGTGGGAAAAGTGTGGCCTTGGGGAAAGCAAAGAGTCAGGTGCTATCACCTGATCCCGACTCCTCCGTTTAGGCAAACTCCTAATGAAGCCAAGGGGGGTAGACCCTACAAAGAGTTTCTAAGGCTGCTGATTTTAAGTGTTTTTTTGTGACGTGTGATGAGGATGGGTGTTTTTTAGGAGTTTTTATGATTTACAATAACAGATTAATGATCCAAGCATGTACTTGCAAAATAGGTAAAGATACACAACCACTGATAATGACAATTTAAATATAAAGCATCCACAGTATGATATGATTTAAACAGATAAAACAAATGCTCCAGATAGATAATAAGCAAAATAAATACTAAATTGAAGGACCAGTGCCAAATGGAGTCAGTATAGTGCTTGGGATGCTTGATACATGTCTTGGGTGTGCTTGAGAACTGTTTTGCAAATGCTCATGGTAAATTTTATTGTAAATTTTTTGGGGTGAGGTTGATTATTAAAAGGGAAGGGGATATCCAAGATATACTTTTCAGTACTGGAGATATGTTCGGATAATAGTCTAAGTGGTTCCGTACAAGGACATGTTGGCTGGCCGGAGTCTCTAGAGCATGTACAACACTACACCAACCAGGGATGTAGTCTAACGGTGCCCTTAAGGTCTCGGTCCAGGGGTTCCAGCGTCCACAGGCAGAATTTGCCCACTTTTGACTATTTGACGATCAACGCTGAATTTTCGTTGGTTTATATGGGAGAGTGTTTTATTATGGTTGAAGTGATTTAAATGTGGAGAATTAATAAGTCTATACTGTTTCTGAGTATCCCACAAGTGGGTAGAGCATACGCAGTATAGTAAATGTAAATTCCAATTTTATTAGGTGTTGTGAACAAGACCATTGAGAATTCTCTGATAGAGAGTGCTCTTGATTCGCCTTATGGCGAGATTCAAGAGACTTATGAAAGATAAAAATGCTTGAAATAAACAAGAGAACTAAACTATCCAAGAATCTCTTTCAGGTCTAGGACCGTACTCGGGAGAGCAAGGGGGTTAGCAAAAATAAAACAGGAAAGCAAATGAACTCTCCGACAGAGAGCACTCTTGATCCACCTTTCGGTGAGATTCAAGAGATTTTATTTTCCTTTTAGCAGTTTATAAAAAGATGAAAAACTTAAACAATGAAACTAGACTAGCAAGCTAAGATTTAACAAATTACTTCAAGCAATGAAATTAATCTAAGAAATTTGAAGATGCAAATCAAACTAAACAACTGCTTCTAAGATCTAACAGTTTATCAAAATTGAAGCTAACTTTTTCTATGCTGAAGTTAACTACTCTAACAATTTATTGTGCAGGTATAAAGCAAAGCAAAGTGCGAAAATGGACAATGGACGATACAGGCTTCCCCCAAATGGGGGAAGTGGGGTGTGGGAGCCTTTATCCCACTTGCTCTTTATTAATTGTTACAATGCTTGTTTGTTTTTGTCTTCGCTTGAAAGCACAAAGAATAGATGGAGAGTTAACTGAGTCTTCTGGTAGGTAGGAGTGGTGAGGTGGCCTCCACCTAGGCAAGGCGCCCACCACTCTACCTTGGAACCATCACCCAACCATTAATTGGATGCTATCTCACAAAGTCGCCCAAGCTAGTGAAGGAGGGTGCAAATCCCAAGGCACAATCAACTGTAGTGCTCTGATTGCTGACTGAAATCAGTAGGTGATGATTGGAATATTCCTCTTTGATCCATGCCATGTCATCCAGCTCTTTACTTTATTCAATTTGGATTATTTTGGAGAGTTTTGGATTTTCTCCAATTTATTATTTTCTGATTATTTTTAATTAAATATTCCTCATTTATTAATTTTGAGAAAATATTTAATTAAGTGCAAAATAATCATCAAAAACTTAGGATAAATGGGTTTAGGGGTTAAATGGGTACTCTGGCTTAGAAAATGAGCCCCCATTTGTCAAAATCCACCCCCAAACCACTTATTTATTACAAATTGAAAATTTTCAATTAAACCATAGGAAAAATGGCTTAATTAATTGAAAAATTTAATAATTAAAAAATAAAAATTAAAAAAGTTGTGCACGTCTGCTAAATTTTTTTTCGGACAATGTTTTAGCACACCTAGGGACCTAGGAAATGACCACATAACACACCAATAGTGTCTAGTATGTTTATATTTTATAGTTGGACTCTAATAACCCCCCCAAGGCTTAACCACCAAATTCGGGCATTCCAACTTTGGAGGTGTAGGAGAAAAACTCATCGATTATTACTCGGCTAAAGGCAAAGCATAATCGACAAGGGAAAAAACTCCTTGGAATACCTTATTTGGTTGTCAAGTCCTAGGGAACCAAGCCACTCAAGACCACCGTACTAGCACACTTTATTACAAACCCCGTGGGGCATGGTCATTTCAAAACAAAAAATTAAAAAGATGGCCAAAATAGGCCAAGTTTGGAATATCTGAACCTCTGAACTCTGGAAATGAACATGGATCATGTTCAATAACTGGTGGCTCAATAGAAGTTCAACTATTGTACAAAATAGTTGGTAACAGACCCCACTAGAAATTGAATGTTGAGGGCATGCATTCAATACCTGTGCGTGTAAGGAGGGTTGAGAATAAGGCCCGTCCCTTAGCTCCATAAGGTGCTTTGGCTAAAAAATCATCTTTTGGCTGATGCCCTTTGAAGGTGCGATCCAAGTGGTTTGGATGTTTTGTTTGTTAAATCCTCACAAATATCCTGATTCATGTCCTTCTTAGATGTTAAGAGATGTCTCGACACATCTGGTGATTACTTAAAAGGAGGCAAATGCTCTAGAGAGATGGCCATAGATTGAAGAAAGCAATAAGCGTATGAGAACCTCAACTGTGGTTATGCCCGATGGGTTGGTTCAGGTGATGGCCTTAGAAGAACAAATTACGAGATAAGGATGTCGATCCCTCTTAGATATGGAGTTCCCCAGAGACTCGAACTTTGTGAAGGTAAGATACAAGAGGAAAGATGACCTCAAATATAAAGGGACGAGCTTTGAACTCTACCTGTACAATGTGGTGAGAGACATTGCTCTTGCATTAGAATATGTGTCTTAGTCTTGGCCCAATCGCGTTGAATTAAACTTAGCACCATTTCTTCTGTTGTGTCCTTGTAACATATGTTGTGCTGGGACACCTCGAGTTTTGTGCATTGTTCTTGGGTTGTCCTTTGGAAGTGGCAGGGGGTTAAGAAGAGGAAGCACATTTATTTCGATTGACTTGATTGATCTTAGGTAGCTAAGCTTCTATATTGGGAGCAAGTTGGAAGTTGTGCTCTAGGGAAGTAAAATAGAAAATTTTCAGTTCCTTCTTCAAATGTGGAATTAGCCTAGAAATGAACTTAACATAGACACTATCTTCAAAGTCTCTTACCTTAAGCTTGATGGACATTTTGTTGAAGATGTTAATACACTGTTGGGTAGGTTCCCTTGGGATTTGCCGAAGCTATAACCACTTTGTTAGCAAAGCATTTTTGTACTCGAATGGGTAGAGCCTCTTGTGAATGACATTGTTGAAGTCTCTTTAAGTGCCAATCGAGGGTTAGTTGTTGGCTCTTGAATATTGGGTGTGTGTTTGCAAACCTGTGAGGCTTTAGTTCTCCATGTGAACTTCAATGACTAAATCTTGTTAGCCTTTGTCAAGTTCGTCTAGGTTTTGAAATAAGCTTCCATGCTGCATATCTAAGAATTGAGCGTGTCGTTGTTGAGAGCCCTAGTAAATTTAGGCACCGATAGTTCGTTGTTGAGAGCCCTAGTAAATTTAGGCACCGATAGTTTGATGTCCAACTCAAATGTTTGCTGAACGATGGGAACCACTTGATGAATAGTGGGTTGATGTTTAGGATGTTGTTGTGCTTGTTGTTGATGGGTTATGAGTTGTTGGAAAATAGTCATCATATCATGCATCATAGTCAGCATATCATGCATCATTTTATCCCATAACTCCTATTTTTGTTGGGCCTACCGTTGTTGGGTAAAGAGGGTTTCCAGTAATAAGCATTCCTAGTCTTGCATTTATTGAACCAAGACTGGGGCAAGGTTGGAGTCTCAATAGTCTCCTAATCTAGTGGAGTTTTTATGGGAAGCCATGGGACTTAAGAGATGCTAGAACATATAAGGTTATACCAATGGAAATAGTGATCCACAAGCTACAAGAAAAAATGAAGGAAATTAAAAAATGAAGCACTGGAAATGGTAAAAACATTGGAGTTCACCACTTTGTGAAAATTTGGGAGCCTTTTTCCCCTTAGAACCCCCCTAGGGAGAAATTTCAACTTGAGACTGTATTCCCATGACCTAGAGAGCTTGAAGAAAGATTCCAGGTACGAAAAAATCCCATAGGAGATTGGAATGGAAAAACTCTGGAGAGACCCTAATCTTAAGGTTTTGATAGCAATTGATATGAGCACAATACTGATAATGTGAGAAGATACCCACACACACACAAAATTAGGAAGCAAGTATGAGGGGAGGATTGCTAACATAGTTGATATTAATAACGTTGATGATGTCTTGAAAAATCACAATTTTTTCGGGCCAGTGATTTTTTAATAAAAATTGGACATCATTGAGTTTTAGAAAAAATCACGATTTTTCCCCAAAAAATTGTGCCACGATAGTAAAAATCTCCATGTCAGCGAACGCGTGGGCATAAAGGGCGATTTTTTATTTCTTTTTGGTCATTTGTTCTTTTGGTTGAGGAGGGCTTGTGGTCATCATCACTCATTGTAGAGATAGATAAACAACCATGATTATCACCATCAAAGATTTTTTAGTGGAGCAAGGATTCAATCTCATTTGCCAATTGGTGTTGAATCTTCCAATCTTAGGTATGTATTTAAATCCCACCATGTTAATGCTATTTTTTCTATAGGTTTATGCATGGTTGCTTGCCTCTTTGCTTGCCTACTTTTGTCATTGTATGATTGTACATCTACCTCATGATGATGAGATACATTTATATATGTGATGTCATTTTGTATTCGTTGTCCACTTTTGAGTCCTTGATTGGACAACTATTAGGGTTAAGGATTCAATACCGACTTCGATGTATGATTTTTTATTTGGCATCCACTACATAATATATATCAGTGCTTTCTCCATGTTTATGTGCCAATGTGTTTATTTGATGTTGTTGTTGCTTTATATGTTTTAAATTTTGAAAAAATGACTATATTTTGTATTTTATAATGTTTGCTGCAGTTTGCTGATTCTCCCTTTTTTTTGTTGATGTTGCCGAGAAGTTGTATTCTAGACCCTCGTCGATTTTTTGCCGATGCACAACTATGATTTCTAGAACTTTACACATGTTGTACACTTATTTGTATTACTATATATAGAGTGCAAAATCGTGGGGAGAGTGATGAAATTTGACTAATTCTCCAATAAAATAAAATAAAGCAGGGGATTAAGTCACTCAAAAGAGATATGAATAAAGTACAAATTGCACTAAAGTACAAACTAGAAAAGTACAAATATCATACATGTTCAACATCACACATTCACTAGACTAAGTTTCATCATTTTAGCCCAGAGGTTGAATATGGGCCCAATCCTCCATATCTAGTTAGATGGCTTTAGGAAGGCTCTTCTTGAGGTCCACCTTTATGCATATCTTGGGTACATGCATATTGTTTCAACTTTGGTTCAACTTTGCAATTTATTTCTTTGATTTGTTGATGTGGCAACCACATGTCATCATTTTTGTGTAGCACTTGTTCATTCGTTGTCGGGGTCTTTTTATGCATCGATGCTTTTGAAGTGTCGGGTCAATTTGAAGGATTGACCCTCTTTTGAACCAAGGCCATTCACCTTTTACGAAGGAAGGAAATGAATTCCCTTCCACGAAGCCATCAACCTCTTTTCAACATCGAGCGCTTTCAAGATGTTAGTTCATTTAGAGAAAGACATTAGGCTCTTTAAGAATGCATTCATTTGAACACCGACCTCTTTCTCATGAAGACATCAACCTCTTTTGAAGGTTGGGTCCTCAATCACCTTCCAAACTTTGGCCATCAAGTCACTTTTGAACATTATCCATTGGCCTCTATTTGAACTTTGAAGGATGGGGCCATCTACCCATTTCAAAGCATCGAACCAATTTGGAGCATTGCGGCATCGACCACTTTTGAACCATTGGCCTATCGACCTCTCTCGAACCAAGGCCATTTGCTACAATTTTCAATGTTGGGCCAATGATCCCTTTATAAGGATCGACCCATTGACCTCTTTAAAAAGATCTTGTCATCACCCCCCTTTGAAACTTTGCCCCTTTTTGAACCATCAGGACATTGGAGCATCGACCCTTTTTGAGGTGAGTTTGAATGTTGGCCCCTTTTGAGCCGTTGAACCATTGCCTTTTCATTGCGACGGCTACTTCGATGCATAATAGCAATGTTGACCCTTTTTGAACCATTGAACCATTGCCTTTTCATTACGATGGCCACTTCGATGCATAGTAGCAATGTTGACCCCTTTTGAACCATTGCCTTTTCATTGTGACGATCACTTCGATGCATATTAGTAATGTTCAAGCACAAGTACGGATATGAATACGATTCGATACAATAAAAAAATCTAGTACAACTAAATTACGAAAGTAGAAATCTCATAAATACAAAAAAAAAGCATTTTAAAAATTTTAGAAAATTTAAAAATATATCTGCCCATACAAAATTTCAAAGTAACATTCTTTTTTCATTGTAAGCAACTCGAAACATATCTCAATTTTGAAACATAACATATGATATAACAGCGTGAAAATAGAGTTTAATAGCTAAGTATGGGCTGATGGCCTCAATTCAACATTCATAAATTATGTGGAAAATAGTCACAAATTTATTTGAAATGATTCTTGGGTTTGTGTGTCCAGTTTTTACTTTGTTTTGCTGTGCAAAATCATTTTTGCTTATGCCATTTGAGTTTATTCACCAATGTAGCCATCGTCTTGTGATTGTGAAATTACAAATAATATGAGACTGAGTTATCATTGGATATGTTGCTATTATAATTCCACTCTTATAGTCATAATTAATGAATAATTGAATTGTTAAAAGTTAAAACTGCAGCTTGAGCATTATCTATTCTAGTTGAAATTCCACATTTATCTTAACAATTAAATTATAATAGTAACATTTCGTCAATTTTCGAAAGTTTAAAATTGTAAATATATTTAAGCATTTAGTCAACTTTATCATATCTGTATTATGTCGAATATTCGCTGAATTTGAATTCCATCCGAATTTCCGTAGAGGAATTGCCAATATGGACGAATCTTGCTATTGTGTTTCGAAGTGTTGGCCAATTTCGAAGCATCGACCCATTGGGCCATTTTGAAGCATTTGGTCGATTTGAAGGGTGGAACCATCAGCTTTTAGGCCATCTAATAATAATTGTAGAAGGTGAATAGACATTGGGGGTTCAAAAAGGGTTTTCCTTGACTTAAGAAATTCATTGTGGGCCTTCAGCAGTCGGGCCATTGAAGCATTGGGGGGCAGGTATAACCGCTGCAAAGATACACAAGAAAAGGCCGTGGTTGGTTGACGACCTCACCTTTCCCTTGATCCTCTATGGAAATCATAAGAGAGGTCCCAATGAACCATTGACCCGGGTGGACCTTTGCGTCCTCTTTGAGCCTACTCTTCCTGCATGACTCAACTTCCATTGTTCTTGAAGTTCAAACATCATTTAGTGCATTAAAGGATTTCGCCAAGGGTGGTTGTTAATCATTCTATATGATTGGAACTATGAACCTGATTGAAAATTCCTAGGTCTATGCACATTCTGTGGGTTTGAAATCACAATCTCCTTGGAAGCTACTGGTCTTGTTACATTCCATGAGCATGCCCTTTGGAGACTTCAATATGGAGACTTGGTTAGATTTGAACCTTTGGCCTTTGGAAACAACATTAAACACACAATACATCTTACCTATATTGGCCCAATGCTAAAATTGAGCTCTAATACCAATCTATGACGTACGTGGATACTTGGATGCCTCCCTTGGCCATCAGGGCACTCAATTCAAAATCCCTTCTTCTAATAACCAACTATGAGGCCGAATTTGACCTCTAACATCCGTATAATCTGGGATTTATATGCAAATAAAATAGCAGCATTGCATATTCTGAATTCATTCATTATCTGTTGAATTTAAGGAATCACAAAACATAATCTAAACATAAAGCATTGCATATAGAGATAAAGTATGAACACTTATTTGTAAATGAAGGCAAGCCCACCAAATTGGTTGTTGGGGAGCGATTTACTGCTCAACTAAAGGAATCAACTATGTATTCCATCCCCAAGCCAGGCCATGATACCACTAGGGTGAAGGATGCTCATACAGAACTCTAATCTCACTCAATCCAGCCCATTACTCTTATACATAGCCAATCTGCTCACTATGGAGTGCTCCAGGTCCTCATCCAACGATTAGTCAGCCATGACACTCTCTTTCACTGCTTTTACACAACACAAGGAAGAGCTTCCCTTTCTTTGCTCAGTGCCTCAGGGATCTTCTTCCCTTCAATTGCTCTTCAGTGCAGGAAAAAAGAGTCCAAATTGCTGGTTGCCTTCTTGGAATAACTTGGAGGGGAAACACTTGGCCCAAATAAATCCATGAGCAATAATAACAAGGTTGTAGGTTTAATGGTGTTTGCTTTGGTTGCTGTGGGCATTCCAGACATGGTTTTTTCCCCCAAAACCATCCCATTTACTCATATTCTTACCAGCCACAAGTCCATGGGGTTCTCTTACCATTTGCAGGCATAACAACCATGGTTTCACACAGGTTCCTTGATAAACAAGAAGACGAAAATGCTCATGTTATGGGAGAGAAACACTGATTGCAGAATGGAAGAATGATCCATGAACAATGCTGAATGAAGCTTCGCTTAAGAACATTCTCAAGACATACTTTCCTTGCATGGCGAGTATGCTCTTCCAAAGAAGCAAGGGGAAATTTGAAAAGGACAACTCAAATCAATGGATCATCGAAAAAGGCATGGGCAGTGAGGTAGCACCTCCAAAGGACAAGTTTCAAGGTCAAATCACACATGCACACTCTTTCCTCTTCCCCTCTTGTGGTATCACAATTCCCTTGTTGCTTCTCAATCAACCTTTTTGGTGGATATTATCTTTTATATATTTCCTTTTTATAACATAAGCACACCATGAAAACATAACAACCACATCATAATCCTAGCCCACCTTTGGCCTTGATCCCCTCACTAGGAATCCATATACACACATTTACATTATTTACACACGTGATCATTTAACTCAGTCCACATGGCTTGACACACGTCACATAAGCCGCATCATACAAATAATACATGGTTTAACATACATATTTCAGGTGTCAAAATTGAGGTATTACACTAAGGTTTGTTGAAATTTATGTTTTTATAGTTGGAGTGAAGATTTTTCTCTGTTTTGAATGATTGATCGGTTAATTTTAGGCTTCTACCTTTAGGGTCGCCATAATTATTTAATGATCAGGCTTGTGGATTTTATATTTTGTTGGGATCTAGTGTATCTACCAAGTCTCTTATTTGTGATTTCCATCCATCTATGGATTGCAGTACTTGGTATTCCACTAGCATATTTGACACTCTTCCAAGTTAATTAATGGCCATTGTGTTTTTAGGTGGGTAACATTTTTCAGAGCTCTAATACCATTGTTATGGAATGATTTCCCTTGCCTGTGTAACAAAGTCTCAAAGATAATGATTGAAGATAGTTTAGGGTGTAATGCACCTACTTAGACTATAAAACAAAACTCCCAGGTGTCTCAAAGTCCCATTGTCAATGCCAGTTGACTGCACCACCACCTCTCATTTGACCAAAACTCACATGGTCCAGCTATTGCTCCATCAACTTACCATATCTATTCTCACCCAATACTTAAAATATAACAAAATGAAACCTCTGGTGATGAAACCCTTGGGATGAAGCTGAAACGAAAGATACAAGGGTGACCACTGAAACCTTTGGGGATGAAACCTGAATAAAAGTTAAGAGGATAAAATCTTGTAGAGTGAAAGACAAATAAAAGAAGGGAATGAAACCCCAACAAAAGGAAGTAAAAAAATTGATCTCCACTTTAGGCTGTGTCACATGGTTCATGTTAATGTTTGAATTTGATGACAATAAAATTCGTACAAAATTCACCATTAAATTCAAATAAATATATATTTCTTTTTCCACAGGAAAAAGTATAATGTATTACTTTTCAAGGTGAAAATTACATTACATTTAGTATTTATTTATGCTGATGGCATAATATCTGTCTGACCCACATGCTCTTAAAACTAGAACTGAACTGATACATCTACACAAAATTCTCAGACTGCCAAAAATAAACTAGCCAGCCTATACTGGTATGGAAACCATTATGAAACATTGAAACCTGAGTCAAGGTCAGTCCTCAGACAAACATAATAACAAGAGACAGTCCCGTCCAGTACCATAATCACCAGATATGACAGAGAAAAACTTCAGTGTCAGATAACAAAATCAGATAGAAGTTACAGGAAGAGAAAAGGAGTGACAGTGATTACTTCTTTCTCCTCCTGTATCATTATCATCCCAGCCTCTAATGTCACTCGCGCTTTGGAGAGAAGATATGCCTTGCTGTTGTGTTGTCTGAATATATGTGCGAAGGAGACCAAGTGGGATCTCTTTTTCATATCCGAAATCTGCTCCATAACTGCTTGAAGACCCCCATTCTGTAAAGAGGACTTGCCATTTAGCCAATCGACAGTAAGTTTGGAATCAGCGTATAAGACCTATAAATTGCTCACCTTCTTGTCAATTGCAATTCTTAGGAGGGCTGCTAAGGCTGATAACTCAGCCCAGCTGTTAAACCCTTCACCCAGTCCAAAGGAGAAAGAGATAAAATGTGACGAATTAAAATAGAGACAGCTCCCTGCTCCACACTTCCCAGGATTGTCTTGAGTAGCACCATTGAAGAAGCCCCTTGGGTGAGATTCATTTATCACTAAGGAACTGATCTGGTGCTGTGTAGTCTTCTTCATAGAATATTTATAATCCCTGTAACAGAATTGGACTCTGTAGAAAACTTGTTCAGGAGTATAGGAGGAATTTTGGAAGATAATCTCATTCCTGGAGCACCAAGTAGCCCAACTGACGGCAATAGGAAATGGTTTACATTCACTTACCTCCCCATCCTGATACCAGGCTTTGAAAGCATTTGACAGAGAGACCCCTTCCCATTTTCTTGCTTCTTTCATCAGAGTCAAAGAAGCTGCCCAGACCTCCTGGGTAACGCATCCTGCTAACAAATGATAAATATTCTCCTTGTGTTGCCTACACACTGTGCATATATCAGGTCCCTTCTTCCAGACTTCCTGCCAAGGATTGGTTTAGACAGCTATGTTACCAACTATTTTGTACCATAGTTGGACTTCTTGTGAGCCGTCAGTTTTATGAACATGTTCAATGTTCATCGTCAATGTTCAGAGGTTCGTCAGGCCAAATTTTTTGGTTCTTTGTAATAATTGCATGTCCAGACCCCCATGGGGGAATTGTAATAAGTTGGTCTAAGCATGATCATTTTGTAAAAGACTTGGCCTACCTTAGGTTTGGCTATCAGGGGGATACTCTAGAGTGTTTTTTCCTTAGGAATTATGCGTTATTCCTAAGTTTTTCACTCACACCTCCAAAGCTGGAGTATTTACCATGATGGTAGAACCTAGGGAGGTTATTAAAGTCTATGTGTCTATGTATTTTTTACATGCTAGCTATCAATATTGAGTCATATGGACATGCACTAGGTCCCCTAGGAGTTTGGTTTCATTCCGATAAAAATAAAATTTTCCGTAAAATTAGACCATTTTTTAATGGTTTAATTGGAAAAATTCAAAGTGTAATAAAAACATGGTCTGGAGGCGGAATTTGGCGCGGGGATGCTCGTTTTCAAGCTTAGAGCGTCCTCTTTAACCTAGGACCCACTTTTCCTGGGTTTCGGGTGATTAAATTGTCATTTGTGGCAATTTTTCTTAAAGATGCTACAAAATGACATTTAATTGTTAAATGTGCTACAAAATGCACAAAAGACAAAAATAAAAAAAATCCAAAAAATGATTAAAAAAACATTTGGAAAGGGTGGCATATTAATGTCATATGGAGGGCGACCATGTTTATGGAATAAAGCACATATCACAATAAAACTTTGGATAGCGAATGGTTATTTCAATTTAACTCATGCGCTTATCCTTCTTCCTCACGTGGGCGTCATCACCATGCGCATTGCATTTTGCAAGTGGAATGGGCGTTGGTTCCAAAGTGAGAGGGGCGCCCCTCTCATGAGGTGGCAGCCACCTCATCACATCCCAATAACCAAGCTCCAAGCTTTGTTCTACCACGAATCACTCCTTGATTTTAGAGATGCGCACTCCAAGCTCTCGCCCTCCTTCTCATGCGACCCTCTCCTCTTGTATGTGCTATATAAACGAGGCTTGCTCCATCATTCTATATGGATGCAAGGAACCTCTGCTTAACTTTTTAATGTATTGTGCTTATCATTATTGAATAAAGTTGAGACTTTGGAGGTCCATATGGTGCAAGAACTCTCATGATTGTGAGTGCTTGGCTTAAAATCGAGGTGATATTAGCTTAGTTGTATTTCTTTTTATGCAAGTTTGTAGATCTATCATTTAGCTTAGAAGGTTATATTTTAATCCATAGAGTAGGTGTTATCACACAACTTGTAGTTGCCCCTAGTGGTATCCCATCCGGGACGGTAGAGGAGGCAGGCAACTAAAGAGGTGACCCAAGAGATGCCGCGGTTCCCAATGCAAGGTGGGAGTCACGTCAACTGAGGCACTCTTCGCTTTAGGTCAGGGTATAACAAGACCTAGGGGGAGACCCTATGACCAATCACAGTTGATTGGATCCAAACAAAGGTTTCTAAGGTAAGTAAATGAGGAGTTACGGAAACCAATGCAAGGTTAAGTGGACCTAGAAGTTGAAGTATGGTTGAAGGTGTGTAAGAGACTGTTAATGTTTCAACCTATGTATGATTTAGGCCACATGATGGGGTATGATGACTAGGTATAGTACCATATGTTTACACAAGTGGATCTTCTTTTCTTGGGAAGTGTGAAATGGCCTTAAGTGGGCCCACAAGGTGAAGTTAGGTGCAATATTGGTACTAGAGGTTAGGTAAAGACTAGATCTATGGATCTAAGTTGATTCTAGGAGTACCCACATACTAGATCTAGGGTTTGACACAATTCCCAAGGAGTGCGACTTGCTTAGTGGAGGACTAGTGCCTTGTTTGATGGGTTAATGGGGTCAAAAAGTATGTCAAATTATAGATCGTGACACCTAGAAGCCAAGTCAAGTGGGCTAAATGAGATCTAATGGTTGGATCTTGCTAGATCTAGGTTTTCAAGTAATAACCTTAAGTGGACCACAATCCCTTGAAACAAGGAATGCTACCCCCAAGGCGGATCGTGACAAAAAGATAGTCTAGACCTAGGTTTCAAGGTATGGCCGTTCCAAATCTCCAAAAATCCCAAACACCCACTTCCTCAAAGTGGACAAACTCACCTTCCCTAGGTAGTGCGACTTTGCTCAAGGAGGGTTAAAAGGTGGGTTTGGTGGACCAAATCAAGTCCAATGGTCATCAAACTATAGATCCAAGTAGCTAGTACCCCGATCTATGCATGTCCCAAAAATCAAGTCAATCCAAGGGCTAGATCTTAGTAGATCTGAGTTTTGAGGTGCCAAGAAATTCAAAAGGGGGTTTTAACCCCTTAAAACATGGAAAGATGTCCACAAGGTAGATTTCACCAAAGTAAGAATCTGGGGGTAGGTTATCAAGTGTCTAGATTGCAAATCAAGTGGGATCTCACCTACCCATGTGTTAGATCTAACCAAACAAGCCTCACTAGGAAGTGCGATTTGGGTTCAAGAGGGCTTTTTGCCTTGAAAAGTGGGTTAATTTTAAGCCAATCACCACCAAACTATAGATCCAACTAGGGGTGGATGCTATAGAGGTGGGTTTTCAAAATCTTCTCAAAAACAAGGCTAGATCTAAGTAGATCTAAGAAATACCAAAATTGGGGTTTTAATGAATTAGGGTTTTATGACCAATGAAGATAGAATGGATGAAAGAGGCACATACCTTGTAGATTTTACCTCAATTGCTTGTGGCCACCTTGCAAATTGATAGCATTCTCCTATGTGTATATTCAAGAGTGAGATCCAAGAGCTCCAACCAAAACGTCCTTCTCCAAGATAGCCAAATCGTCCTCCTACAAGACAAGATCAAAGAAACAAGTCAAGCAAGATGATTATGAAAATGGTAGAAAGATGTAATAGAAAGCATCAACTACGTCACAAAGATACAATAATGATACTCCCTGTCACAAGATCAACCCAAGAGAGAATATGTGGATCCCTCCAACAATAACCCTCATGAAGTCGCCCTCCTCTCCACCAATTCGACTTTCCTGTCAAAAGATTAGTAGAAGCACCAAAATCCACAATGATACATAGAAGAGATACTGTATATTCAATATGCAAGAGAATCCACAATATAAGAGAGATGTGCTCCACAAAGAATTTTTCTATTCCAATATTCCAGAGCTCCAAAGGTGAGCTATACAATGGGGGGTCTCCTCCTTATATAGGATAATAAAGACCAAAACCCTATACCACTCCACAATACTACATCAAATGAGTGGTTGAGATTAAAAGATCTCATCCTACAATCAATGGCTAAGATGAACCATAACAATATATCACATGGGTCACTCAATATAACAATAGCGCCCCCACTAAAAGGTACAATAAGAGGGTGACGTCATCCACTAGAGAAACCTAAGTACCAAAATCCACCTCATGGTGACTAGGACATGTCAATATAAGCTCATGGTGGGGCTAGGAGGCATCAATCCTTACTAGCTCATCCCCAAGGCACAATAAAATAATAAAATATGTCCAATATAATATAAATGACCAAAACTGTCCTCAGAATCCATGACAGTCAAGCAGTAAATGTCCTCCTGTGATCAATCTGGGCATACCCACATGGTGAAAACTGATTGGAAGATAGTGATGCCACCCTGGAAGACCTCTGTGAAAACCAAATGCCAAAACCTTGCCTCAATTGCCCAAATCGATTTCCTCAGTGACCACTTTATCCCATTTTTTAACTGCCTCGGGAACTATGAAAGTGCCAAAACTGCCTCCCAGGGTGCTAGCGCTGTCCATCTGAGCCCACCAGGCTCTCCAGAAGGGGGGGTAAATGGTAAAAACAAGTGGCTGGACCACCCCCTCCATCATCAGCGCCCTAGGTGAACTGGCCTCTCGGGGCCCCTGCTGCTCAGGCTGGGAAATCAGCCCCAAATCTGGTCAACAAGTGTGAAACTGCATCAATCACTGTCAGAAGTGGCCAGAACTGAAAGATAAGTGTCTCATTGGATCCAGAAGACCCAAATCCACTAGGAATGTGTACTCATACACCATGGGTTGCCCAAATGGGCCAGCTGTAGGGTCCACCATATATGGACAATGCATAGTCTGCTGATCTGAAGAAGTAATAAAACCTGCTGAACTGGATCAATCATCATCTGCATCATATGTCCATCATATGATATCATCATCAAGCATGTGGGACCATCAATCATCATCAATAAGCATCTATACATGGCCCACATCATCATAGATCCCAATAATATACAACCAAGGATAAATCACATCAGTAGACTAAGACATGCTTCTCTAATCATTTTCACAGCTAAGCTCAAAGTATAAATTCCATTCAATGGCATTAATCAAGTTAGCACATTCCTTGGTCATTATATAAAATAACTTGCACAATAGTTCAAATAACAAACTCACCCATTGGACATGGTCAAACTGCTAGTGAAGGGTGAAGGCTAGGAACAAGGTTGGGCCAAGGGTTTGACTTATCTAACTTAACTCAAAAATACTTTGGACTGGGAGAAAGGGGGAAAGCTACAAACTCTGTGCTGGACAAAAGAACACGGGGGATGGCTGTGCCTCACAAATGGATAAGTTGTTTAGAGAGTGTTTATTCAACTTAGGCATCATGTCTACATCAAGTTGATCCAGGTTCATTAGGATCATTCAATTTTATTCCATGGCCTTTTTGGCCTACATAACCCTTCGGATTTCAGATGTGCTGAGAAGCACAACTAGTTGCAGCTTGCATCCAGGGCATGTTTTTCAAATATTTATAAGGTCAGCAATTGTTTAGATATAGCTTTTAAGAACCATTGCTTTTTGGACCTTTCTTATACTCTTCGAGGAGTATTTTTAGCTGTTCATCGCTCTTGCCCTTTTTATTTGTTTCCATGGGCAAATTTTTGAGTTTCCATAGGTAGAACATGAGCTTTCAGTTTTAGCCAACAACATCTCAAGTGACTAGGGGGAGTTCGAGCTAATGCCAAACATCGGGACAACCGACCAGAATGATTTAGGCCTACAATCCAACTCACCAAGGCAAGTTTTGTCACCAACTTAGAGCCGAGACACTGAATATACAGGGATGCGGTCCAAACACAGAGGTAGAAAAATGGGGAAGTCCTCAGTATCAGAAAGTCAAATGAGACAAGTCAAGGTTTAAAGTCAAACAGGAAGGTCATGTATGGATGGAGTCAAGTGAATATGGAGCCTACACTAGCAGACAACTGGTGTCGGGAAAGACCATATCTATGTAAGGTGAAAAACCAGTGGGTTTTGTTAAATGACCTAAATGTGCAAGCAATTGTCCACTTTATGATTTACAGTTCATTTTAAAAAGTTTGCCACATCAGGAATAATATACCAAGCACATGCTGTAATCATGATTAAATCAACAAGATAATAATCCACAGTCAGTGATAACATATCCATAGATCATACAACATCATCATAATAATAATCATCATGTATCATCTGAAACACTGCTGCAATACATCTCTAAGCACTGGACTGAAACTGTATGGGATAAAGGGTCACATCGGTCGTCAAATCTGAACTCTCAAGGCTCAGCCTTGACACAAGGTCAAACATACATCTGGAAAATATACTGCTCTGATCATGAGTGATCCAAAATATATAGCCATGCTCTGGAATAATGGAAGCTCTGGAATGTGCAGATATCTGCTGAACAAGAATAGTAGCCCTGCTACTATGGTGTGATAACAGTAGGCATTTGAAGTCTTCAATTTGCTTGCTTGTGTTAGGTTCTCTAAGATTTGAAAGTAACAAGTTGTAGTCAGTCATACTAATGTTCTTTCAATCTTAGTTTATTTATTACACTAGATTTGATCTCTTCTTGTTTGAAGTTTTGTAGCTTTGTAGAATCACCAAAAGTTGAAGGCAATCTTGAGCTCGGTTGCGTCTTTTTTACCTTCGATACAATATTTTGGATCTAACGTTTCTTCTCCTATAGGATCTCCCATACCTCAACAATATTCAAGCTTGAGCTTGAGCCCTTTCTTCCTTCTCTTGAAAAATTTACTCTTTGGTTACCTTTCATATGATCTTTGCTTGTTTACATGCTAGATCTAAAGTATCTTTAAAATTACTATCTCATGCTTAGATCTAACAATATTGCTTTAGTACTTGAAGTAGCCAAATATTTCCCATCTTTTGGAAAGTACTAAAGAGTGTATTTTTATGTATTTTTGGACTAACAAATACTTATCTTTTACAAGTTTTGTTTGCTGGTTTAGTGTCTCTTTTATAGAAAAGCGAGGAAAATGAGCGAAATTTTTAAGCATAAAAACATAAAAAAATCCCTCTTCTTCAATCCCCTTGCTATCCCTTTGCCTTTTTAGGCCTAAAGTCTCTTGAATCATGCTGCATAAGCGGATCAAGAGCGCTCTCTATCGGAGGGTTAATAAATTTTTTGTAATAAGATTAATAAAATAGCAAGTGGGATTACGATGTGAGATTTTCATTTGCTAGAAACTAGATTCATAAGACAATTTCACATGGAATATTTCAAACAATGAGAGAAGAAGAATAGAGAGAATAAATTGTGGAAATCACTCTGTATCTTATTCATTGATATGATAACAATATATAATACATCCTCCATGGAGAAAATCGAATTCCTTTGAGGCAATTTGGAAAGAGCAAGAAGAAAAGGCTTAGAAAAGACAAAACACCCCCTATGTGGCAAAAATAGTTTCCAAAACTGTCCTAGAGGCTCACGAATTTAGTAAGTATGGTATGCAAGCTCATGAGTGAGGTAAATAGAATGTGTTGATGGCTTTAGAAGTTTAGATATGATGTGGAGGTCGAATTGGTCAAGTGGCAAAAGATTCTAAGTCAACTAGCTTTACCTTTTCCACTAGAAAGTAGAAAAAACAGGACAAAGCTAATAAAATCAGGGAAAGCACCTTCTAAACCAGAAATGGAAAGAAATCAGATAGAATCCAATGAAATCTTATCCAGAATCTTCTCTAAGGCTCCCTAATAACTTAGGATGGCAAGTGGTCCACTAAAAGACAAAACTGTCCTATTTTACCTAGTCAAAACTCAGGAAATTAATCATAAATGATTAATTAATTTATCTTAAGTTTAGAATGACATAGTGGGTTTTTTAAATATTCCAACATACGGCTCCCACACCCCTTTTCCCCCATTTGGGAGAATCCTGTATTTGTCCCTTACTTGTTTAGTGATTTTTGCATAGTTAGATCAATAGCATGCTAGATTAAATTTCATATTTTGCAAAGTTTTTTTTTTTGACAAGAACGGTTAGGTTGTATTAATCTGCATTCTGGCAAGCCAGAACCAAAAAGTTACAAATCGGAAGAAGGTTGGTGACCTCTAACAGTGCTGCCAACCTTCTTGTGAAAGTCTTGGGAGACAAATCCCATCTGTTTCTTGAGCTAATTCGAGATACTGACAAAAGGAGCTTACAAGGGTAAATTCTCACAAACTGTGAGCAAAGTAGAAGACAAAAGCAAAGCATTTAGACTCAGGGGGATGAAATTTGCCCCTTAAAGTAGGGATCCAGCTTTTTCTGAGATCCAAAAGAGATGTTGGAAGCCGTCTCCTTTTCTCTGCGTGCCTTGTTGGTCCTTCGCCCTCTGGTAAGGGGTGGAGACGGGACTGAATTGTCTTCAGGTTCAATAATTCCCACAGAGCCGCTGGAGGGGACTGAAACAGCCGGACCTGCAGGGGCAGGTTGTTCAGGATCTGAAGCCCTGGCTTCCTTCGCATCCACTGAGCCAGGTAGGGCAGGATCCGGAAGTCTTTCGTCTACCGGAGGGTCTTCCATAACTGTTGTTGCTTCAGGGTCAAGGGCTTCTTCTTCTTGCAGTGCTTCAAAGCTGTTTTTATTTTCAAGAGTTGCTTCCGCTGAAGGAGTGACCTTCGGAACCTGGGCTAGTGATTCCTTTCTCCTTGGCTGCCTTCGCCGGTTAGTTACTGGCTGAAAATCATCTCCTTTAGCTGGTTCTGCCACTTCTGAGGCTTTGGGGCAGCATTTTGCGAAGTGACCATAAGTATGGCATCGAAGGCACTTAAAAGGGATCTGCTCGTAGTCCAGCTCTTGGATATGGCGCCATTCCCCCAGGGAGAGCTGAATGGCTTCCGGGAGTCCTTTCTCGAGGTTAACCTCAACACAAACACGAGCACAGGTAAATTGATCCCCTTTCGGCTCCACACTGTCCAGGAAACGCCCAAGCTTATTTCCAATGTCCTCCAGAGAACTTTTCCCCCATAGATGCAGGGGGAGATGAGGCAGCCTAACCCAAACAGGGGCTGCAGTGATCTCAGCTCCGGGATTAAAATCAAGAGTCCAGGGGGCTAAGAACAGCCCCCTCGGCCCCATGAAATAGGGACCAGATCTGAAAACTAGATCTCGATCCACTTTGCTTGAGAAGCTGAAAACAAAAAAGCCCCTGCCTACTGCACATAGAGAAACGTTTCCATGTATCAGCGATTTCCAGCGTTCTTCCATCCAAGCCTCCACCGATTTGGGGCTAGGCCATAACCCCGTGAACTTTCCGATGAGGGCTTTTTCTGCTAGAAGGAGGGCAAGATTGCATGGCTCTTCTGGAGATAGTTCCAGAGAGGGGATCTCCTCCATCTTCTTAACAAACTTGGACGAGAGAGAAGGCTTGGCTTTAGGTCCTGCCGAACGGACTAATGCTGTGAAAGCTTCCAAAGTTTCTTTTTCCATCTCGGCAAACCTGTCTGGGGCCATCCTGGAGGCGGCGACCACCAGCAATGAGGCGGCGAGCAACAAAACGCAGGCAAACTTCTGGCCCTGCAAGCATAGGGGACGAGGCGACCCTGCAAACGAAAACGTAAACAGCTGCGACCCTGCAAACGAAAACGTAAACGAGGCGGCTAGGGTTTAAGCCCTAGCCGCAGAGATTCGCCGGGAACGCGAGCTCTCATTCTGTCGATTTATATTTTGCAAAGTTATCATTAAAAGAGTTAGTTAAAAATTTCCTTTTTGCAAAAATTATTAGTTGCAAGTTTTACTATTTCAAGTCTTTGCATCTTTTTGCTTTTATTAAGTTCATATACAAAATCTCTTGAATCTCGCCATTTGCGGATCAAGAGTGCTCTCTGTCGGAGAGTTTCTTTTTGTTCATTTTTAGCATACTAACCCCCTTGCTCCCCCAAGTACGGTCCAGTACCTGAAAGAGATTCTTGGGTAGCTGTTAGATTCTTTTTATAAGTTATATGCTTCTTACAATTTATCATTTTTGTTAAGTCATAAGACTTTCTCAAAATTTCTTGAATCTTGCTTCAAGCGGATCAAGAGTGCTCTCTGTCGGAGAGTCAATAAAATTGGAACGAATATTTGAAAACACCGTGTATGCTCTACCCATCGCAGGCTATTCTGAGCTTTGGGATATCAAAAGCGGTTGTTTTCACTTTCTTAAACTCTCACATTTAATTCACTCACTAATAAAATCAAGTCCCCCAAACCAACGAAAATCCGGCGTTGCCTCGAAAGTAATTGAAAGTGGGGAAATTTCGACTAAGGAAGCGGGGAACAACTGGGAGGCGACCTCAGAGCACAGTTAGACTACACCCTTGTTGGTGTAGTGTTGAACACTGCTCTCGAGACTCCGTTCCAACCCACACGTTTCTTGTATGAAGCCACCTAGATCACATTCCGGACATATTCCCTATACCGCAAGGTATATCGGGAATACCCCCATCCCACAATAAATCAAACTCATTTTTCAAAATCTATAATAAAATAAACCAAGAAGCATTCGCACAACAGTCCTTTAGCACTCCAACAGACAGTGACTGGTAGCACTGGTCTTTCATTAGCAACAATTGTTCAAGTTTTTGCTTTTTATCTTTCTTGAATTGTTGTTCATCTTATGATATCATGTTGTGGATGTTATTTTGATTAAGTTGGCAAAGCTGTTGTTGTCGTTTATTTATATGCTGTGGATGTGCCATTGATTTAATTTGGCGAATGAAAACTTGGTTTAATTTTGCATAAATCAGAGACTTGGTTCCAATTTGTCTCAAATTCAAACAACTCCTAAAAACAACACTCTTTCTAAATCACTGAACTTAAACTTAAAAAAGCCTTAGCAACCTTTTTTAGTAGGGTCTACCCCCCTTGGCTTCGTTAGGTTTTTGCCTAAACGGAGGAGTCGGGATCAGGTGACAACACCTGACTCTTTGCTTGCCCCCAAGGCCACACCGAGCAGCTTCGAAAGATTTTTGCTGTGCTCCCCCCTAGGTGGGCATCTCGGCGACAACAAGCTGCAAAAAGCATCACCAATGGAGTAGATGTTTTAACTATGGAAATGATCTCGAAGATCCAAAGACAGTTTGATGTTACCTTTTTCTCCCACCCGTGGGTATGCCCCCACTCTCACTTTCTTGCCATCCACAATTCTGCAAGCCAGCCATTATCCTATCAATGGATATGCTTCAACTAGAGCTTTCCACACGATTGAACAATTGTGATGCGTCTTCGGCTCCTTCCAGAACCACTCCTCAAAGGATAGAGGCTTAATATATTTCATTCCCATGATTTCATGCTGTAGACCTTCTCCCTTGAAGAGCCTCCATAGGCTCTTTGCTGTGAATGCCTTGCCAGAGATTTGAATGTTCTTCAGACACTATCTCCGAAGTTTCTTGGGCTTTGGGAGTCTTCTCCAATTAACCCAGGCCATTGCATCTTTTTCTTTCCTTCCTCTCCAGAAAAAATTGAAGACTTTCTTCCTTTATCTTCTTTTGAATCCTGAACGGTATGTGTGCAATGGAGTGCCAATATACTAGTGTTGCTTCCCATACAAATGTGACAAGGGTGTGTCCTCCCTCTAGGGATAACTATTTATTGCACCAAATTTCTAATTCTCTTTTCTAATTTTGTATATAACGATATCCAATTGTTAAACCCATATTCATTGGCCTTCAAGTTGAAACCAAGATACTTCAGCTCCTTCTGGAAAGTTCTCTGATCTGCAGGATGTTTTTGGGGAATCTGCTGTCCCTTGGGGATCTTGTGCATTACAAGAGATGACTTTTGCACATTTATTTGCATTCTTGTTATCTTCATATGTAGCCCTAGAATCATTAAAGCCATATTCATGGGCCTTCAAGTTGAAACCATGATACTTTAGCCCTTTCTGCATAGGTATCTCTATGAACTGTAGGATGTTTTTGAGGAATATGCTCTGCCCCTTAAGGGTCTTGTGCATTGCAAGAGATGACTTTTTCACATTGATTTACATTCCTGTTACCTTCATTATAACCCTATAATCTCCCGAATTTTTATTGCATCCCCAATTGTTTTGTTTCCAAACAGTGATACATTATCTACAAAGAGTAAATGAGTTAAAATATGTTGTCTTCCCAGTCTTATACCTGTTAGATCTCTTACTTTGGAATGAATCAAGTACCTGCTTAAAACTTCTGCTACTAGTGGGAATAAAAGTGGAGCTAGGGGGAAATCCTGTCTAAGCCCTTGGGATGGCTTGAAGAAGCGTGCTGTTGAACTATTAATGAGAAGTAGAACTGAAAAAGAGGTTGCGTTTAAACACCCCTCTATGCAGTTGACCAAGGGTAGGCTGAAATCCATATGAATTAAAATTAATCTGATATATATACATGAGACTATCATATCCTTTGGAAAGATCCAACTCTATGATGAAGGTGGGTACTTTCTTTTGTCTTGATTGAGTGTAGGGCTTCTTAGGCCACCCCAACCGCATCATGGATATGCTTCCCATTCAAAAAACCAAACTGTTCAGAAGATATAGCTAATATTGGCTTTATCCTTCGAGCTATTACTTTGGCTATGATTTTGTATATGGCATTGCATAATGAAATCGACCTAAATTCCTTGAAGGAATTTGAATCAACTTTTTTAGGGATCAACGAGAGGAAAGTAGATTTAAAAGCTCCTAGATTCCTCTACAACTGCCAACAAGTCATCCTTGATAAGTTTATAAATCGCATATAGAGTTCAAGAGGCCAACTGTTTGGGATGGCTTGAAGAAGCGTGCTGTTGAACTATTAATGAGAAGTAGAACTGAAAAAGAGGTTGCGTTTAAAGTTTAAACACCCCTCTATCCAGTTGACCAAGGGTAGGTTGAAATCCATATGAATTAAAATTAATCTGATATATAAACATGAGACTATCATATCCTTTGGAAAGATCCAACTCTATGATGAAGGTGGGTACTTTCTTTTGTCTCGATCGAGTGTAGGGCTTCTTAGGCCACCCCAACCGCATCATGGATCTATTTCCCATTCAAAAAACCAAACTGTTCAGAAGATATAGCTAATATTGGCTTTATCCTTCGAGCTATTACTTTGGCTATGATTTTGTATATGGCATTGCATAATGAAATCGACCTAAATTCCTTGAAGGAATTTGGATCAACTTTTTTAGGGATCAGTGAGAGGAAAGTAGATTTAAAAGCTCCTAGATTCCTCTACAATTGCCAACAAGTCATCCTTGATAAGTTTATAAATTGCATATAGAGTTCAAGAGGCCAACTGTTTGGACCAAGACTTTTTTCTCTTATAAATCCCATATGGAATTCAATAGGTCAACTGTTTGGACCAGGGATTTTTTCTTTTTGTAATGAGTACACTACCTCTTTCAACTCCTTTGATATTGAATCCATCGAGTGTTCATTTTGGTTGTCCTTCACGGACCTTGGAAGGAAGGAGGAGATTCTAATAATTTCTGCTATATTTGCCCCTTCGGTTCCTTTAATAAACGCTAGAAATGTGCTGTACTTACCTCAAAAATATGTTGAAAACTTTTGACTCTTATTACCTCAACATTTTGTACCTCCAAGATTGTGTTCATATTTTCTCTCATGTTTGCAAAATTGTGAAAAAATATGGTATTCTCATGTTTAACAACCCAAGTGGCCCTTCCTGTCTCCATTGAGAACTCTCCCAGTTTAGTAATGCCCTTCTCGAGTCCTTCAACCTCTTTAGGGTTTGCTGTTCATTTTCACTGAAAATGCCACTAGTAGTTTGAAAAATATCTAAGTTGTAGGAAACTCAGGTCTGGCACCTGTTTCACCCTCGGAAACTCGCTGAAACTCGGAAACCCGTATGGTACTTGACGGAAACTCGTTTCCGTCCATATGAAACACGTTTCCTATATGGGAAACGTGTCTGTAATGACGGAAACACGTTTTCGTCACGCTTCCTCACTTGTATGGTGCGTTTCCTGTCAAATAAAAGTCCGTCACTTAAGAAACCAACCTGTAAAGTCTCTTTCGGCCCAAGGATTTCAATAATTAAGGGTTAATACATCAAATTTTAAAATAAAATTTAATTCTAGATGCTTCTAATTAGGTTGAAGAAACTTATAAAGAGAACATCACTTCATTCTCTCCTCACACAAACGACTTGAGCACTCAGGGCCCAGAATATAGCATTGGGCCTTGTGCATATTGGGATGTCGAGTCAGAATTTGTTGACTTGGACCTCTTTCTTGCTGCACTAAGTAGTGACGAACCTAGAAGTGGAATTGGAAACACTTCTTCCACTCTACATTTTATTGCTGAGCGTGCTTCTTGTTCTATTTTTGAGGAAGATTATGAAGATGAGGATGATGTTCAGTATGAGGTCATGTTTGACTTTTATTGGTATGTTAGTATGTTCATTGTTCAAAGTTTGATACATTGTACTTGTAGCCTCATACATAAAGGCTAATTTTGGATATATAGTATATAGCCTCGTTTATAAAGGTTGTTTTTGGATATTACTACTTGCATGAATGAAATGATATAGTCTTGGGTTCATGAGTAAAATGTGATGTTACATGTATGATTTAAATTTTATCTGTATCATTTAACATTTATCACTAGGTAATGTTGCTTGCAGCTAAATGTAATTAATAATTTATGGTTTATGTTTTATAATAATTATGGTTTATATATATATATCGTGTTTCCCTGTTTACAAAATTTGGGGGGTTGCGTTTCCTCGTTTCCCCGTTTCGTCCCCGTTTCCTTGTTTCATGCAACTTAGAAAAATATATATAATATATTAATACAACTGCTATTTTTTTAATTTTATGTATAGATATATGGTTATATTATATAATTTATATTATATATAGATTAACTATATATACTATAGATTAATATGAACTTTGTATTAATTTGAAACCACTGTTGATGAAGCAATCGAAGGGTGAGAACACCCATCGAGGTCCCGTATACCTATGAATGCTTGTCAAAGTCTGATATGTCAGTGAATGCACATTGAACTCCCATATGCCAGTGAATGCCCGTATGCCAATGAATGCCCGTTGACCATTCCCATACGCTGGAAAATGCACAAGCCACAAGAGACACTGATTCCGATGCAAAGAAGTCAGAACATATGTAGAGCACCAGTGATTCTTATAGGGCAGACATTCCATGACCGGTTTAGGGAGAAAACCCTCAATAAATAGTAAAATTCAGGGAATAATAATTAATTTATGGCAGCTTGGCTCTTATGAAGGTAAGAAACAAAGTCTCTCTGTTTTATTCTCATTAATATTCAGCAAACTTAGCCAGATTTTATCAACATTTTTCATATTCGTTCATTTTCGAATTTCTTATTTCAAATCCGACGAATCATTTGACTTAGACTTTAGGTATGAAAACTTGAACATAGGAAATACTTGTTCAAGAAAATAGGGTATTCCACACAAGTCAAACACCTTAAGGCAACCACTTACACAAACAGATCAAAGATCAATACACCAGTGTATTATGTGGTTAAAATCCTCAGAGAGGGAAATGATCCACAACCCCAACCAACACAACAACTTGAGGCAATATATTAATGCAAAAGGAAAATATTTTACATATGAATTTCTCACAATTGATCACCAACAAATGACCGTCCATGCTCTTTGAATAGAGATCATGGATCAATTGGGTGTTAAGCGACGGATCAATTAGCCATTAGTATCGAGGATAATATGAACTGTTAGAGAACTTTCTGTCTAGAACATATCATGACCATCGGATGAAATAACTACAAATGCATACTAAAGACACATTAGACCAAGTCAATCTTAACTAACTCCCAAGTCTAACATCCCCCATTAAGAACAACTTGGGATAGGATTGAAGCATTTACAGAGGTGATACAATAGGAGAAGGAATGAGGCATAAGAGCCTTTCCCCCCTTAATGACAACTTCCTGAATTCCTAACATAGATCAAAGTTTGGAAAACTTCGCCTCTATAAGAGTCTTTGTGAAAATGTTTTCAACTTGTTCATCTATAGGGCAAAAGAGCGCTTCGAGAAGGTGATCTTGAATAAGTTTTTTGATGAAGTGCACGTGTTGCTCATTGTGTTTGTTGCGTTGACGTTGAACCAGATCTTTGGCGAGCTTGATGGCACTCTAATTGTCACACTAGAGCATGGTCAAATGTTGTTGTTGGAATCCAAACTCTGAAAGGATTTGTCTAAGCCATAAGGATTCTTGACTTCCATTAACTATGGCTTGATACTCTACTTCTACTGAAGAAAGAAGAAGAGCTTGTTGCTTCTTACAAGCCCAAGTGATAGGTCTACAACTAAGGCTTAAAACATAACCTATAGTAGACTTCCGATCGTCAAGGTCGCCAGCCCAATTAGAATTAGTGTTAAACCAATCAATAAAGGAGCCCCCTTGAACTATAATGTCTCCTTAATTGAATTGTACCTAGAATATACCAAAGTATCATTTTTGCTGCTTTTAAGTGTCTCATGGGGTGTTTGCATATATCGAGCAACGAGACTAACAACAAAGGAAATATCAAGACGATATGAGTCAAATACAAAAGGCTACCAACTAACTGACTGTACATAGTGGAATCTACTTCAGGAGTAGTATGGGTGGCAACAAGTTTGACTCTAGGCTGGAAGGGAGATGGGGCTAGTTTACTATGTTACATATGAAAGTGGCGAAGAAGAAGACATGCATGTTGAGATTGGGAAAGGGAAATTTCTTTTTTGGTTTGCAAGACTTGGAGGCCAAGAAAATAATGAAAATATCTTAAGTCTATCATTTCAGATTTCTTCTTAAGGATGGATTGTTCATGGGATAAAATTTTGGGGTCATTACCAGTGAGAATAAGGTCATCAAGATAAAGAATAAGTATTATGAGATGGTTGCCTATTTTCTTGGTATAGACATTGAGGTTAGAATGACATCTAGAAAAACTGGTGTCAAGAAGAAAGCTATCTATTTTAGCATACCAAGCACAAGAAGCTTGCTTCAGACCATAGAGAGATTTCTTAAGGCGACAAACAAGGCTAGAGTCATTTTGAGCGTAGCCACAAGGTTGTTCCATTTAAATTTCTTTTTGCAAATCCCCATTCAAGAAGGCAGATTTGACATCAATTTGATGGGCCTACCATTTATATGAAGCGATAAGGGCTAGAATAAGGAAAATGGAATTTGTTTTGGCTATGGGGGAAAATGGAATTTATAGTCAATCCCTTCAACTAGAGAAAATTCTTTGGCAACTAATCGAGCCTTATGACTTTTAACACTTCCATCTGTTGCATACATAATTTTATACACCCATTTACATCTGACAAGTTTTCTTCCTTTCAAAAGAGGTACAAGATCCCAAGTGCCATTCACTATTAAGGGACGATATTCTTCATTCATCGCTATGTTCTAGTATAAATGGCCAAAAGCTTTTACAAATTTTTCTGGATAATGAGTTTTTGAAAATTGAGCCAAAAGAGAGGAGGCTTGCTAGAATCGTGAATGTGTACTGATGCTGATCTAGTTGCTTCTTATGTTGTACGAACCCATCTAGGAAGTGATGGTGCTAGTGCAGGTTCATGTTCAATGGACCCAATTCTAGGAAGGTGAGCAAGCGGAGGTGGATTTTCATCCTCATTGTCATCATCTGAAGAAGAAATGATAATAGGATCACTAGTAGAAAATTTGGGAATAAAAGATGGAATGATCGCTGAAGATGGCTTGTAGGTCGAAGATGGCACAAACACCGAACTTGGCTTGTAGGGCTGAGATATTTTCATCAAACTTAACATCTCTCCTAATAATAATTTCATTGGAATGAGGTTGAAGAAGTCTACAGCGTTTTACATATTCAGAATATTGAACAAAAATGCATTTCTCACTCTTAGGCTATAATCCTTTTTTTCATCAGGAATGTAAGCCCATGCTTCACTACCAAACACATGAAAGTGGTTTACAGTTGGATTAATTTTACTCCATGCTTCTTCCGCTGTTATATCTTTAAATCCTTTGTAGGAGTGTGATTGACTATGTAATTGACACAATTAATGACTCCAAGATGCAAGAGCTCATCCTGCTCTCTAATCAAGGAATCACAAAAGTCTTCAAAAGTGGGTGTTTTGTAAGTAGACCTGTTATCACATATATAGTAGCCGGGCTACCATACATTATTTTTCTTATTCCAGTACACTATTCAGCCAGTTCCCTTGCATTTGAGATGCTGAGATGAGCATCTATTGTAGATCACTATCAGATTTTGGATAGTATATATTCCCCATGCCATGATTGAGTCTCAGGACACTCAGAGAGATGACCGATGTAGCTATTATACCATTTGTACAGAGCAGTCAGTAGTGCCCAGAGTTACAGTAGCAGTTTCAGAGGACAGATGATGGTTCAGAGGATGAGTATTCAGGTATACGACTCAGCAGGTATATCATGGTGTTGTGGTTATATTGCTTTTATATTCATTCTTATGGCATGTCTTAGCATTTAGTGTCATGATCTGGCGATCATATAGATATGTGGACCTGGTTGATCTTGTTATATATATTATATTGTCCCTACTCAGACTTAGAAGTTCACTATTCATACTCATTGATTTTACCCTCCTTAGGGAGAATAGAGGTGATCATTCTACCATACCTTGGCTTGCTAGTGTTGGCTCCATTATTCATTGTCTTCATCCATCCATTACCTACCTTTTAGTCTATCACCCTGACCTACTACTTGATTAGTGGCATGGAGGACTTTTCCCTGCTGTAGCCTCTGTGTTGGATGAGCTTCCCTGTTTATTGTGTCTCGGCTCTGAGTTGGTGACAAAACTTACCTATGGTGAGTTGGATTTCCTTGAGAAGTCCCCCTAGTCACTAAAGTTGTGTTAGCTAAACCTGAAATTTTTAGTGCTGCCATGAATACAAAGTATGGGAAATGAAATGTTATATCATGTATGAAAAGCCCATTCATGCAATGTGTTTCTAAACACACATGAATGAAAGGCAAGCCAAATGAAAATGGCTATGAAATAAAATGTTATATCTTGTGAAATGTAAATACCTAGGTAAACAAGCTGTTTGTGACACACCTAGAAGTGCTCAGGTAAACAAGTGCCTTAAAAACACACCTGCAGCAAAAAGCCTAAATAAATGTAAATCTATGCAATGTGTTTATAAACACACATAGATCAAAGGCTATGGAAACTTTAGGCCCAAAAAGCAATGGAACTCAAATGCTATATCAAAAAAGATTGCTGGCCTCATTTGTATTATGGATTGTGCGCATCTGTTAAAGGTGAATAAATACTCTTTGAACAACTTATCCATTTGTGAGACACCGCCATCCCTTGTGTTGTTGCTCATTCAGTATATGCTATGGTGTGTATTTCCCTTTCCCATATCCAAAGTGTCAAAATGTTGAGTAAGTAAGTCATCCCTTGGCCTAGCCAGTTTATTTTGAGCCTTCACCCTTCACTAGCAAATTGATCACAACTATGAAGTGAGTATGGTCTTGAAAGTCTAGTCTGAGCCATAATAATAATTAAAGACATTATATATTTGTTGGTAGATCGCCAGTAATGATTACTTTTTGTTATAATTGCTATTTGAATGAATTGTAGAGCATGCATTAACCTTTGACACTTTGCAGCAGCTTCTGATGATAGTCTAAGTTATATTTGGTCATGTTGACTTGGTCAAACCCAGTTTGACCAAGGTCAACCACAGGACATGAGATGGTTGGACCTTGTGATGATACAGATAGATGATATATGGTCTATGTACATGTACATGATGGTTCTATGCATCAGATGCAGGTTTATGATGATGATTTATGGTTTTCAGCATTATTTGATCATTTACAGATTATTATTATTCCACCTGTTCGGGCATATTGGATATATTATATGATCATGTAGAGATCCATATGGTGTATGAGTACACATCTTGGATAGATTTGGACCTTCTGAGTCCAATGAGACAGTCTACTTTTAGTTCCGGGCAGTTACAGTGATGATTGTGCCTCAGTAGGCTATCCTAGTGCAGTTTTGGTCTTTCGGAGACCCTGTCAGAGCAGAGATGGATTTTATTTGGTTCACCTAGGGCGCTGTGCATGGAGGGGGTGGTCCAGCCACTTGATATTACCATATTCCCCCTCCCAGACACACTGGTGCCCTCACCTTGACAACGCAGGCACTCCAGGAGGCAGTTTGGGCAGTTTCACGCTTCCCGAGGCAGTTCAGGATTGGTAGAAATGGCTACAGAAGAATTCGATTTGGGCTACTGAGGCAATGTTATGGCATGGGATGATCAGTGATGATGAGTGGGATGTCTCCCACACCACCTCCAGCAGTTTCAGCTTCATCGGAACCCACATCCATCACTTATGCCATTTTCTGATGATTTCTGGAGCCTCTTAAGGCTCACGATTTGTCCATAGAGGCACGATTTGGTACTTTGATGACTATTTTATTATTATTGTGCTATGGCGATTGACCAAGGGTGTCTAAAATTACCCCTTGGACCCACCATGAGCTAATTGTTATATTTTGTCATCATGATTTGGTGGGATCCCCTCTCCTAGGGCGATTTTGTCCACTTATTGTTATATTTTATTATTGATCCATGTATTTTATTGTTGAGCTCATCTCAACCATTGATTAGATCTTTTGATCTTTTAATCTTAGCCACTCATTCAAAAAGTGGTTAGATTGTGGACTCTCTCCCTCCTATTTAAAGGAGAGAGCTTTTCATTGTAAAGGGGACTTTTGGCTCTAGATTATTGGAATAGAAAATTATTATTGCATCTATCTCTAGTGTTGTGGTGAATGTTTTTGGTGTTTGTTCGTTGATTCTTCCTTTGCACTGAGTTATTGGAGATATTGTCTTGCCATATTTTTGTACCATTTTTTTGCATCTACAGGTGGAGGTTGAATTCATTCAAGGAGGACGTATTGGTAGGGGAGGACCCTCCCTACTTCTTCTTTGGGTTTCTTCGTTGGTAACAGGGAGTATTACTGTCCCAGGACCTTCTATTTCATGTTACTTTTGCACTTCGCTTGTATTTCCTCCATACTTGACCTTTCTGATTGAAATCGCTTTCCTTGGATTGACAGGTAGAGGAGGTCGCACTTGTGGGCTAGGGCATCATTTCGGCAAGCAAATTCAACAATCTCTCATTTGATCTCTGCGGGAGTCTTCCTCAACAACAAGGCATCTCATTCACTCACTCAGGTATGATCTCAAGGTAATTTCTTTCCATGAACTATCCATTTGTCTAAGTTACTTCAAACCCTAATTAATTAAAACCCCCATTTTACATTTTTTCAGATCTACAAAGATCTAGTGGCTTCTTGGGTAAGACATTTAAAACCCACCTCTATAGTATCCACGACATCCCGGATCTATAGTTTGGTGAGGATTGGCCTCCATTTGACCCCCTTCCCAAGGCAACTTAGCCTCTCCAAGTGAGGTCGCACTCCTTGGTTTGGGTGAGTTAACCTAGATCTAATACGTGGGTAGTTGAGATTTCACTTGATCTGCAATCTACACATCCAATAACCTACCCCTAGACTGTCACTTTAGTGATTTCTTCCTTGTGGGCCCTATTCCTTATTTTAAGGGTTAAACCTCATTTGGACCACTTGGTGATATCTTCAATCTCAGATCTACTGAGATCTAGCCATTGGATTGCCTTGATTTTCTAGATCCACATCGATATTAGCATAAACTACTTGGATCTATATTTTTGTGGCCATTGGACTTGAATTGATCCCGTTTATCATACTTTTGGCCCTCCTTGGGCAAGGTCGCACTCCTTGGGGAATTTGATTTTGTCCACTTGTAGGACGTGGGTAGTTGAGATTTTGGTGGATTTGGAATAAGCATTCCTTGAAACCTATGTCTAGTATGTCATTTTGTGAAATCTTGCCTTGGGGGTAGCATTCCTTGTTTTAAGGTATTGTGGTCCACTTAGGTCATATCATGAACTATTAGATCTAGAAAGATCCAACCATCATACTTTTAGTAGCCCACTTGTCTTATGGTATAGGGGTCATGATCTACAAGTTAACCTCTTTTTGACTCCATTTGCCCCAATTCCCAAGGCACTGATCTTTCTCCAAGCTCATTCGACTTTCCTAGATTGTTGGGTTAACTTGTGGTTAGATCCCTGTTTTGGTTGCTTGAATCCCTTGACATTGTCATACCTTATAATCAAGCTTGTCATTGGTATTGGTTAGCCCCAATTCAACCTTTAAACTACCCTGCATTGGACACGGTTCCCAAGGCAGTGGATTTTCTCACAATTGACTAGTACTTTAATCCTAGATCTCATTTCAAATACTATAAGTCACTCTCACATCAACAATGAACCAAATCTATACTCATTAAACCCCTTATTTATCTTGTGACTTTATCCTTAGATCTCGGGTACACCATACACCTTATGTACTTCACTTATACTTGACTTGATTTGGTGTTTTGGTTTGATCTCTCCTGTCAGGAGTAGATTTGGGTCTCCCCCTTTGTTGTCTTGGGCTAGATAACATAAAGTGAAGGTTACCTTGATTGGCGTGACAACCATCCATTGGAAGTCGAGGTGATCGTGGTTGCACCTTTTGAGTTGCCCTTCCCTCCTGCCATCCATTAATGGATCCATCTATAGGGGTAACTACAAGTTAGGTGATAACAAGACCCTAGAGCTTCTTTTGTGGAGTGAAAAGTAGGTACAAAAACAAAATAGGCACTACCAAGGTTAGCAAGAATAACATTAATACATCGGTCACCTTCTTTGATATTTTACATTCTTTAAGTAAAAGTTTAATTGTTTTAAGCTTAGATAGATAATCTTCAATGCAAGAGAAATCGCTGGGATTTAAAAAATCAACTAGTTTTTGATCTGGTTGGCTTGAATCTCATTGTGTTTCCAGAATCCAGTTTCCATCTTTGTCCAAGCTTCATCCGGTCTGTCAAGTCCTTGAAGGTGAAACTGTAAATCATTAGAGATGGACATTTTGATTAATCCACGTGCTTTGTCATTTTTATTATCCAATTTAGCTTTATTGATGCATCAATAAGGGTAGTTTATTTTCCTAAGGTAGTTTGATAAAGTCCTTTATTTTGTAGTACATCCTTCGTACAGGATCCATGAGAAGTAGTTTGTGGTACCGGTCAGTAGGGGTTCACGTAGACTAGCCATATCATAGTATGTAAGTAAGATGTCTCCAAAAACAGAGACTGATGTCTAGATGGTGTTATCCCCCCATTTGATAGGGGTGTCCACAGGCCTCACTTAAGGACAGGATGAAACTGTTGCATGAAGAATTCAATGGAAGAGTTGGCAAGTTAGCCATGATGATCAAAGAAGTATGGCAGCGTAGGTATAAAAGAGAAAATGAACATGCAGCGGATTCGGTGACAGCATCATCAACTCAGATGCTCCTTCCAATAGCAGAAAAGGGATTGTGTTTTCCTATCACTTCCGTCCTAGTTTTAAATACATATTTGCTGTCCTAAAAATCACAGAGATGAACAACAGGAGTTGTAGGTCAAGCTCAATCGTTAAAAATAAAAAGAAGATCAGGTTGCATGTGATGATACAGTGGGAGATCTTGTTATAGCAATTCAAAGGCATGGAACTTAAGATAATAATGGAATAACTATTGGCAAAGTTCAAATTATTGGGGTTCAGGGTTTTAGAATGGCCATAGACAACAATAAATGGCATGCCCCAGTCGCAAGTATGAAAGATGTATTTGAAGCGGCCAGACGTGACCTTAGCAAGTCCTCCATTGATGCTGAAGTGGTGCAAGCTGTTTGGGACAGAGTAACTCCTCGAGTGGCAGCATAAATCAGGATATTGGCAGAGCATGACAGAAATACGATATGGACAACTATATCTAGACTTCTATATAATGTTAAAACTGAGGTGATTTGTTAGCTGATGAAGATCAACTAGGCTCACCAGAACCCATGCCTCGGGTTTCTGACCTTTCTGTACGTGACGAGTCCGATAGTGCCAAACATGGAGACCCCCTTCGAGCATTGTGTTGTGAAGGTAGAGCTATTGAATTGCTTGAAGCTTTGGAAGCGATGGAAAGAGACAATCAAACTATAAACACCAAGATCCATGATTGTAAATTGAAAGGGCGAATCTCTAATCTAGCCGGAGATGTGAAATTCTTAAAAGAGCGGATGGATGGAGATATAACTGAAATTGCAAATGGATATTTAAATCTAAACCATCACCGTTCAAACTGCTGTTTGGGTTTCCGAGGAGTCTAGATGGCATCGGTATACTTCTAGCAACTGTTTTCACGCGGTTGGTGGATCATCGTGAGTGCGTCGAATCGATGAATCGGTTTGGAGGCATATGGAAGATCTCGAGGGGGACTTAGAGTCAATGCTTGGTTAATTAGCAAGCAACAAAGGTTAAAACTATCAATGATCATCGCCAGGCGGCCATCTGGTTTCGAGGTCGTATTCATGCACAGTTTCGACAGCTGTGGGTTCTCTTTATTAAAATGACACCTCTCGAATTACGGGGTGATCTCCGTGGATTTCGACAGCTAGCGTGGTCCCCATTTTTTGGATTTTTCCTTGGATCCGGGCCGCTATCAAGTCATGTCTGGTAAATATTGTGACACCGGTAGTCATTACAGCAGTTCAAGACGTGTTCATATATAAAAAAAATCGACACAGTTGGAGTTCCACGTGGAGTTTGAGAAGTCGATGCATGAAGATTTGCCCCACGGGACCGAGTGCCGTCGATTACATTGCCAGCCAAATTTTTATGAAAGTTACATTCAAGGCCAAGCTCGGGGATTCACGCTATTTACAACTCGAGTTACATTGGTTTATATTGATTTCGAAGGATTTGGTTAGTTTAATTATTGGGTGAAGATTGCTACACAGTGAGCACTTGCAGACTGCTATAATCCCTGCGTGAGGAGAGCCGTAACTTATGGAGCCCGTCCACCATTGCCGATTCGAAACTTGAAATCTGTGGTGTACCGCGTGTCTTGTGATTGACGGCTGTTTGTTTTTCTTGCTAGTAAACGCCTATCGGATTGTTCACCACACCGTGGATTTTCTTGAGAACTCGGCTTTCAAACAAAATGTCAATCAGGGCACGGTGGTGTTAAGCCGATCGAAGGTCACGATTTCCCGTCCCTGAGTTTGATGCCAAGTTACATTTAATGAACTCGGTGTCCAACGATTTCTTCAGCATGGTGGAAGCAGCAGTGGTCACTTCGTGGGGAAACCTGCGTTTACAGTTAAAGACATTCTCCTTTGGCAGCCGAGTACATCCATTACTGACAGCCGATTTTGAGATGATCAAGTATTGCAATTACAAGTGACAGTCGGTTACCGAACACATTGTCTCCTTTCCTTCACGCTGTTGCCAGCCAAAGCTTTGGAGTGGATTGAGTGTCACAAGTGGCAGTCAAATTTTATTATTGACAGTTTTGGAGTATTCATTTTTAGTAGGGGCAGAGTTCGCTTTACACTATTTGGACTTTAGGGAGAAAAAAGTGGATCTGCACTTTTTTCTTCATTATTCTATTATTTTTGTTCTTTATTTTTTGGGCCTATAAAGAGGCCAGCTTTATCTATTGTAACGATGGAAAATTTTTGGGGTTTCTTTCCCTTTTGAGCTTAATGAAAATATCAGCTGGGTTTTCTAGGACAGATTGAGTATCTTCATGTGGTGGTGCGATGTATTTTAAGTTGCAGAACAAATCTAGCTTGTGAGGGCTTTTTTAAGCACAATAGATTAGCCATTTAGGTTTAAGTTGGTTAATTATGCTTAACGATTAGTATTTCGATGGACATCAGTATTCGGTTGTACGAAATGTTGATTAAGATCGATTGTTTGGGCATTCTAGATTCGTCTCACTTTTATGAAGCACAAGGCCTCCATGAGTCCTCTTTTGACTCCATTTCCCCTTCTGGTACTGGCACTGGTCTTTCCCTGAGGATTGATCTTCCCTTCTTTTCCATCACCCATTTAAAAACTCATTTCTTTGTTACATCTGTTTCTCTAAGGCAGCCCCTTCTTTTCACTTGGCCTGTTTACTGTACCTGCCTTAGCGATCCTATTTTAGGGATACCCGCCTAGAGTTGGAGAAGAGCCAACCTGAAGCGAAGAGGAGAGGAGTGTGGTGACATTGGCCTCTCTCCTGAGAGAGTTGTCATCCAGCTGGTGTGTTACATTTTGGGCTTCAACAACACGCATGCCATTTTGGGAGACAACAGATGGAAAGCTCTCTAAAAAATAGACAGTAAAAAAAAACATTGCTTAAAACGGACTCTAGATGTCAAAGTTATTCCCTTTTAAAGAAATGCATAAAAAGTGCCATGTGGCAGGTAGAGGTTGGCCCACATTGTGATGGGTGCACAATGAGGTTGTTGGGTAAAACATTTCCATCCCATCTCTAACTTTGCCTATAAGTTCAGTGGCTCACTTTTACAAATAAGTTACCGTTTACAATAAATTAAGTGAGTCACTTTAATAAGTGACTCACTTTTACAATGAAGTTACCGTTTACAATAAATTAAGTGACTCACTTTAATAAGTGAGAAATACTTTGACAATGAAGTTACTTTATAAATTAAAGTTTCATGCAAAATGTAACCTAAAAAAATAATATTATATTACTTTATACTTATAGTGATTCACTTTTATAACTTAAGTGAATGAAACTTTACAACAAAGTTATGTGATAATTTAAAGTTGCATGAACTTTTTCAAAAAATAACTTAATAAAAAGAAAGACATGAACTCAAGACCTCTTATCCAATAAAGTAACTTTCAACCAAGTGAGTTGATGCAAAATATATAACAAATTTCATGATGGAGGAGGGGGTCCTTTTTTTAAAAGATGAAATTGGTAATACTTTTTTGCATCTAAAGGCATGCTTACCCTAAAATCCCTTATTTTTGCCGACAAAGAGCTTCAACACTTGCACACAAACAAGTGAAATTTTGAAAAACAAATTCGAAACTTGATAAGATCTGTGTTAGATCTTAGTTAGCCTACCTGGAAAATGCAGTTTTTTTCACTGTTTTTGATTTGCTGTGATTGCATACAGTGCAGGGCAAAGAGCAAATGTAGAAAACAAAACACTTTCTGCTCAGTTTCTAATTTGTCGAGATTGCAGAAGGTGCACGACAAAGAGCATACGCTAATTGGAAAGTTAGTGAACTGGAAATATAAACAGAAAAAGAAAAATATTAACACTGTAAAAGAATTAAAAACGGTAATGAAACTTTATACCTTTGGATCTGATAAAAATGGCTGTATTTTGGGCAAACAAAAACCTTTTCAGCTGAAACAAAAAGTGTTTCCCACTGAAAGGAGTGCTTTGGACACAATGGAATAACTCTCTCGGCCCATAAATGCTCAGAAACAACAGAAATCAGAAGTCCTTTGATGCATGTAGTGACATAGGTTCAAGATCTTGATCAACAACAAGAGTGGGTCTTCATAAGTGCTCTAATACCATGTTTGACAAAATAGAGTATTCACACAGGTTGAACACTTTAAGGCAACCCCTCAAACAAATAGATCAAAGATCAGTACACCAGTGTATTACGTGGTTAAAACTCGCAGAGAGGAAAATAGTCCACAGCTCCAACCAACACAGCCACTTGAGGAAATATATTAATGCGAAAGGAAAATATTTTACATGAGTTTCTCACAACTGATCATCAACAAATGACCCTCCAAGCTCTTTAAATAGAGATCATGAACTAATCAGGTGCTAAGCCACGGATCAATATAGCTGTTAGTATTGAGGAGAAGATGAACCGTTGGATCACTTTATGTCTAGAACATATTGTGACTGTTGGATTAGATAACTAAAACTGCATACTAAAGAAACACACTTTACCTAAAGACACATTAGACCAAGTTGATCTTAACTAACTCTTAAGTGTCTAGACTCCAAATATCTTAACAAGACTAATATAGTAATTGATTACTAGTGACTACAGTAGGGCCAAATATTAAGGCTTATGAAGATACACGCATTGCACGTAGATGCAATCGAGGACATAAAGTGATTAAACAAAAAGTGTCTTCCTTATCAATTACAGTTATAATTATATAAAACTAGAATAATAAAGTAGCAACTTTCACAAGACGTTCTTCAATGGGATAAAGATGCTGAAATGATGTATCTTTTAGCAAAACTGTTCACACTGAATTCTGTTCGAGTTGGTGATGTATCTATAAACGGCAACCTGCAATTATACAAAATATTTTTGACTTTGGGGAGGTTATGGTTGTTCAAAGTTGCAGGCTGAAAGCTCAAGGGATTTCAGAAATTTTCAGAAATTGAGATTTCGATTGTTTAGGCTTGCTTGTAATTTTGGGCTGTAACAATTTGCTATTGGGACCTTAGATACCAAATGTGTTACTAGTAGATTTGCTTGTTTATTTATTTTCTATTTTTGCTTGAGAAATAGTTTCATGCAAATTATATACCACCCATCTTTTGGATTGGGGAAGGGAATGAATGCATAGCAGACCATGATGTCTAGAGGATACCGATTGCTTATTTTTTCAAGATCTCCAAGTTTGATTTTCCTTTACCTTTGATCAAACTCTTTCCAAGAGATGCTTAAGTTTGAACTTTGAAGTGCAAATATTTTGACTGCATCTATTGTTTCAAGGTTAAGTCACTTATCATTTGTATTGTTTGACTTGCAGCACTATCCTACAGGCAGATGTAGTTGCTCATGTTAAAAAATGTCCTTTTCTGAAGCAGATTGAGGAATTGAGATCTAAACCATACTATGAAAAGGGTATCAATTCTGGCAGTGATGAAAAAGATAGCTCAAGTTTTAGAAGTCTCTCTGAAGTTCATGAAAAGTGTTATCCATCAGGAGAAGTTAAAGGAATTCAATCAGGTGATATTGAGTGCAGTGCAACTTTCAAAAGTAACAAAGACATGGATAAGGTTGATGACAAGGAGCCTACCTTCTCAAAAAATTACAAGAGTTCCTCTTATGCAGATAATGATGCATGTTCAGAGATGAAGCGCAAGGCCATATTTGCAATGTCAGGACAGGAGTTCCATGCATTGCTTGAGAAAATTCAGTCAGCTCACAGTGCTATTTGTCAAAACAACATACAAGACTCATATTTACTGCCCGATGCTTGTGACAAATGGTTCAATGCAAAGCTAGATAGGTGAAACTTATTTTTAGGACATAAATTTTGCAGTAGTGTGTTGGTAACTGGGTACTAGAATCATCTGTACTTAAGCTAATTCATTATCTTATTTTCGTGTTAATACATTCATGTTTCTTCCGTTTTTGCTTTGAAGGGAAGATTAATGTACATTGTTTTGTGTTAAGTTTGTTTTGGAGCCTTGATTGTGGGTTGTGGGGAATGCTGCTGAATATCCTGCTTTTTGTCAATAGAATATTCTGTCAGAAGAAATAAAATTGTGTTTTGTGAGTACAAGATTTTTGCTTCAGTCTACCGCCATTCGCTATGCCTTTGATATCTTGAAGAACCTTGGATCGTTTACTTCCCTCTGACTTCAGGTTTTGAAAGAGAACCAGCTGTGCTATAAACTTGCTGTAAAAAACTCTAGATGTAAGCTCTATTTTTTTCTTCAGAAATGAGACATATATACATACTGATTGATGGTAGAAAGTAGGAATATGCATAGTATGATTTGTTACTGGAAAATAGAACACGAGAGTAATAATTTGAACTATAGTTGTTGTTGAAGGCTGGCTGTGGTGGCTTTCTCGCTGATGCCCCATCCAGAATCACACCTCGGAGGGTTGGATTTTGATGGCGCTGCCAGGGGGGTTGATAGGGATCATAATGACTATGTATGTAGTATGTACTCATCTATTCAAGTGTCCTAGGTTTTTCTTCAAACATTGTTAGTGAATCTTTTGAGCTATTCCAGGGTCTGGCCATCGGCAGTGGTCATATGCCTGATGGACTTAGGTATTGAGGGCTATTCAGTCTTATAATAAATGGAGTAATAGGGGAATAGATTTTGCAGGACATGTTATATCAAAGTAGGAGCCTCATTACAAAGATTCCTGAGGTGAAGAAATGTCATGTAAAAAGGGAATTGAATAAAGTTGTTGATAGAACAATGAATTGAGGTGTCCAGTCAGCTGCAAGGTAATTGCAAACAATGTGTTCCAAGACATGATTAAAGACGAGGAATTTTGTTCCAGGACTTGATTAAAGGCTAGGATTATTTGGTTTGTACAGCTTCAAGAATGTAATGATCATCACTTGTAGTCTGCCAGACTTTTGGTCACTAAAGTGTTAAAATACAATTCAGATTGTGTCCAAGCAGAAGCTCTTTTTGTTTTTTTTCCTGAAGAAAAAACTATATATTTCGAGATGAAAATCAAGTTATATTATGCATGTGCTGAACCACCCCAAAAAAGGATGTCCTGATAAGAGACCATGATAGACTACCTATTATTTCTGAACTTATCTCAAAAGGAAAATGCATTTAATTGGCTCAAGCCTTTTTATTCCCAGGAAAAAATGTGCATTTTATATTCAAAGAAGAATATAGAACACATTCTTCAGGTCCTGTAGCACATAATAATCGGCTTAAGTCTTAGATCATCAAACAAAACATTTTTAATGTGACTGTCCTTGAATTTAAACTGCTATGATCATTATCTACAAAAAAAGGAGAGGCAACAGCTACTGTCTTCAAGAGTCCAGACAGCTACATGAGCATAAATAGAAAGGCCCTTAGAGGCCTTCCTGAGAACAGAAGAAAATCATGGACCATAAAACTGGGGGTGGGTCCGTCCCACGTTTGAACTCTTCCACTAGAAGGAAACCTGTCTGGCCAGCCACTGCCAAATTGGATAAACGGAAACCATCAGCTTCACTATTGTACTGTCTTAAAACATGTTTGAACTTTGAACTTTAAAGCTGATTTCGGCAATATTTCCAACAGCAGATAAGATCTGATCCAGCAGAGATCTCTTTGTGAGAGTTTGAAGCTTTAAAGTGCCCTTTATCGATTCAATAACCAGCCTTGAATCACCCAGAATCTGCAATCTGTCAATGCCTTTTTCCAAAGCAAGCTTCCACAAAGTTATAACTGCAAGTAACTTGGCCCATTTGGTTGTCTTCGTTCCTCTACCCAGCAGCTACAGTTTGTAAGAAAAGGAACTACAGTCAGGCAGGTATAATATCCCTCCAGCCTCACATGGGCCTGGCTTTCCTTGACTAGCAACATCAAAGAATCCCCAAGCAAATGATTTGTCTATCTCAGGGGTTCACTCCTTCGTGGAACCTTCAGAACTGTTGACTGTTCTATATCCTCATAAATATATTTGATGCTGTGAAAAACCTCCAAGGGTGAAAAAGATTTACCTTAACACAAAATAACATTTCTTGTGATCCACGAGGGGCCAATGATACCATACAGGGAATGGCTTTGTGGTCTGATAACAAGGGGTTCTCCATCCAGGACTTAAATCTGTCTATAGAGAATTTTCCTCCCTTCTTCCCAGCACCGCCAGTTAGTCTGAGCGTCTCCTTCCACACTTCTTTTGCAAATTGAAGAGGAGGAGGACATCTTGCCTTTGAGATAGTGTTGGAGGGATTCTTGCACTTGAAGGAGGTAGGGCTTGTTGACTAACCCTAGCTAGGGCATCTTGAGTAGTTGGATTTTGTCCTAGCCTTGAGAGGATGCTATGGTATGTATGTACTTCATTCATTGAGCACACATAGATGTGATTTCCATCTGTCCACATATTTTGTATATTGTAGGTTTGATTTCGTCATTTTATCTTCTTGGAATGGTTATTTCCAGCTCTTAATTGTCTTGCTGATTTGACAAACTTAAGAGAAAGCTGTTAAGGGACTTAACACTAAGATTGAAGATAATAGTACAACCATCTATTGTTGTTGTGTTTACTGTTATAATATATGCTGTGTAAGAAGTGTTTTTAGATTTGGTTTATGCATGTGAAGTTGCCTTAGAGGGCTGGAAAGTTGAAACTCATTAGAATGATGGTATTTTTTTAACTTGAATTGTTGTGGATTTTGGGGCTACTAGAAGTGAATTATTATGATCGTCTTGTTGCTATTTTACACATTAATTTACAATAGTCTTAAAGGCTAAATATTCTAGGGTTAAGATATGAGGAACCTTCTTGGAACAAGGTATTTTCAGATTTGCATTAATTGCCTGGTGCAAATGAAATTTCAACAGATTTGAAGTGTAGGGATGAGTTTGATGATCATTAGAAGTTGGAATCTTGATCCTAGTCTAGTTTTGGCCATAAGAGTCAGGGAAAGTAGCCTTTACAGATTGCTAGTAGATCTAGTGAAGCAGAGAGCCTTGTTGACGAGCAGTACAAATCTGTGCAAGCTTTGGGATAGAAGATTTGGTCACTTGAACTATGGTTCCTTACCTCTTCTGAAGGACATGTTGGTTAGATTTCCCAACTACAAGGTGGAGAAAAAAAGAGTGTGCAATGGATATGCACTCGACAAGCATGCCAAGGCTGTTTTACCAAGTAGTGAGCATAGATTAAGAGGGATTCTTGATCTGATTCATCTAGATGTTTGTGGATCCATGTCATCACGCTGACAAGTAATCTTTATTATGTTACTTTCATAGATGATTCTTCCAAAAAGACTTGGATGTATTTTATGAAGACCAAGGATGAGGTCTTTCATAGGTTCCAAGAGTTTAAAGCTCTTAGTGAGAACCGGATAGGTAGGAAGGTCAAGGTACTGATATCGGGCAATGGAGTGGAGTATACCTCCAATGAATTTGATTCTTTTTGCAGAAAAGTAGGGATAAAGAGGAGGTTGATAGTAATTTACAACCCGCAACATATTGGGGTTGCTGAGAGAAATATGGTTTATGACTTAGATTTGTCCATGTTCCTTTCTGTAGATTGTAGAAGTATGTTGTATTGTAGTCTACATATTGAACAAAGTCCTCATAGGGTGTCGAAGGACAAGACTCTAGAGGAAGCCTTCATAGGGGAGAAACTAGATGTTTCTCATTTCAGGGTGTTTGGGAGTTTGGTTTACATTCATGTTTCAAAGCAAAAGAGGATGACGTTTGAACCCTCCAACTTGAAAGGTATCCTAGTTAACTGGCTATAGTGAATCCTCTAAGGCTTACAAAATCTATGTTTCATCTCAATGGAAGATAGTAGTAAGTGGGGATGTGAAGGTTGATAAGGATGCATGGTTTTCCAAGTCCCAGTAGTTCCCAATAGTGATTTAGGAAGAGATAACACTTGTTGCTCCAAGTGTTGATCCACAATTTCAAGGAGTTCAGGCTTAGGTTAGACAAGTTCCAATGCAGGTATAGTGACAACTTTATCATCCGGTACAACCAGGTGGCCAAGGTGGATTAGATAGACACTGTAGGAGGTAGAGGAGCATTATAGGAGGTAGAGGAGCAAGTTGGTGCTCCAAAGACTTACAGGTAAGCCATCCTCCTAGGAAATTTCCCATTTATATTGTATTGATGTTTTCCATCATTCATGTCGAGCCTTCTAGATATGAGGAGGTAGTACAAGGTGAAGCATGCAATTGATGGAAACAAAGATAAGTACAAGGCTTGGTTTATAGCTAGAGGATTCTTCCTGAGAGAGGTAGTCAACTATGAGGAGGCCTTTGTTCTAGTTGCGAGTATACTTCTATCAAGACAATTACGTCTTTAGCATCTATTTTTGGTTGGTAGTTATATTAGATGGATGTTAAGACAACCTTCCTTAAGGGTCTAATTGAGGAAGAAGTATACATTAATTAGCAAAGAGGGTTTGAGATACCCATCGGTGTAGGTTGAAAAAATCCCATTATGGGTTGAAGTAGGCACCTTGTGCTTGGTACTCTAGGATTGATAGTACCTGTTAAGGTTGGGCTTCACCAAAAAATTTTTAGATCCCAATTTTTTATATTTATTTGATAAATCTGATCTACTTGTTTTGGTCTTGTATGTAGATGACCTAATACTTAGGAGTTTAGAGAAGCTCATTGCAGGGTGCAAGGCTAAATTGGCACAAGAATTTGAGATGAAGGACATTGGAATGATGCACTATTTCTTGGGTCTAGAGGTGTGGTAGAGTACAGGTGAAGCTAAGATACCAGACATGCCCAAAACACCCCAAGTGTTTTGTGTCATGGTGTCGGACACGAAAACGGCTCGGACAGGTGTTTTGACCAATGTCCATTTTTGGGACATGGTCAAAACACATGTCCGACACGGATTGGACCGTATCTCGACTTGCGCATGACGTGTCCTGAAAACAGGACACAAATCCAGCGGAAAAGATGCCCACAAACGCTTAAAAGTCGATTTTTCCCTCTTTCTTTTTCATTTGCAAGTGAAGAGCAAGGGTTGAGAGTGGTTTGTTTTGCAAGTTAAGAGCATTTGAAGGATTTCCAAGGGCTTGCAAGTGATGTGAGGGTGGATTTCATTGGGAGCATTGCAAGTTTACCATCAAGCAACAAGAAGAATGTCTCAAATTCTCAATTAGCTAGGGAAGCTGGTAAAGGGCCAAGGAAAGCGAGAAATACCCCAGTTGGTGTCTCCCCTCCTCCTCCAAGCATAAGTTTATCTACTCCTACCAATGCTCCATCTGCTGCTAGTGGAGCTCAAGCTCCATATAACCCTGTATTAGCAAGACAATAGGCCCAAGAGAAGAAATACCCTTTGTGGAAGCATGTGACAAGGAAATTAGGGCTTGGCCAAAGCTTGGTGGGGGAGGGAATGTGATTTGGACTTGCAATTTCTGCAAGAATGAGTTCAAGAGCACCTATTACCGAGTTAAGGTCCATTTGTTGGGCCTTCCTTGTGGGCTTGCTGCATGTGAGTGAGTTTTACCCAATAAAGGGAGATGGAAAGAGAGGATCATGTTGGCTTGGGGAAGGTGACAACAACAAGTAAGAAACAAAAGAATGAGGATTCTCTTCCATTCTTGAGGAAACCCTCTAGCACTAGGCCTCCACCTAGCAGATATGGGAGTGAGGTTGATATTCAACCAACAAGAAAGAGGCCAACTCCAAGTGGTCTAATGGATAGGATTTTCCAACAAGAGGCACGATATGAGGTGGACCTTGTCACCATTTCATTCAACTTCTTTCTCAATTTCATTTCATTCAATGTTGCATGGTCACCATTGTTTAATGAGATGTGTCAAAGTCTACTTGAACGAGCTCCAACTGGTTATGTGCATCCTGGTTCATAGAAGCTTAGAACCACATTGTTGGTTAAGGCAAGGAAGGAGGTGGATAAAATCTTAGAGCCAATTAAATCAACATGGCCCTCATCTGTTGTTAGTATTGCTTTTGATCGATGGACGAATGCAACACGTTATCCACTCTTAAATTTCATGGCGTCTTCCCAAAATGGACAGGTGTTCTTGAAAGCGGGGGATGCTCTTGGGAAATACAATGATGCATAGTGTATGGGTGAGTTGTTCATCAAAGTCATTGAAGATGTAGGTGTTGATTCTTGTGTACAAATCATCACAGATAATGCACTTGTTTGCAAGGTTGCTAGCAAGATTGTGGAAGCTAAATATCCACAAGTATTTTGAACACCTTGCATTGTTCATTCTTTAAATTTAGCACAAGATTTATCTAGGGGAAAGGTCATTTTAAAGATTTGAGTTGTAGACTCATTTATACTTACTTTTATTGCTCTTACAGATATTTTGGACACCTTGCATTGTTCATTCTTTGAATTTAGCACTCAAATCTACTGCTTCAGATGTGACATGGATTGGCAACATTATTGATGATGCACGCCATATCCGTAATTTTGTACAAAACAACACCAATGCCCTCACAATCCACAAAGAGTACACACATCTTTCATTGTTGAATATTGTAGATACTCGGTTTGCTTCCTCATTCATCATGCTTAGGTTGAGGGAGGTCAAAACCGCTCTTGGGTCCATGTTTATTTCAAAGTTTTAGTCTTTTTGGAGAAAGACATCAAAATGCTTCAAAAAAGGTAAAGGGCACAGTGCTTGGATGGTGGGAGAGGGTAGATCTTACCATTAAGATTATGGAACCAATCATTTCTTTGTTGCGGTTTGTAGACATGGCCAACCCCTCCTAGCAAATGTTTATGATGTTAGTGTTTGCACTTTAATTCAATTATGTTAGATCTTTAATCTGAAAGATAGACAAGCACACCAATACACAAGAACACAATAATTTTCTTCGGGGAAACCATAAAGGAGAAAACCCCGCAACTTCTTCAGTAATAGATTCGTCACTTAGTACAATATCAAACCAAGATAGAAAACCCAAAGATAAGATGACTCTTGCAGCTTCCTTCTTCTTCTTCAACGAACTTGTCTTTCTCTTCCTTGGAGTGAACTTGCTTGTTGGTGTGTGTCCAAATGAGGGAGAGCACCTCCCTATTTATACTTTATGTGTGACTGACCTGTTATCACACAACTTGTAGTTGTCCCTAAAGGTTATCCTATCTAGGACGGTAGAGGTGTTGGACAACTAAAGAGGTGACCCAAGAGATGCCACGGTTCCCAATGCAATTGGTTCTCATGCTAACCGAGGCACTCTTCAGTTTAGATCAAGCCTAAGCAATATCAAGGGGGAGACCCTAGCCAACCTATGAAGGCTAGCAAACTACTCAAGACCTCCTAGGGAAGTGTGAAAGATGTAGTATGAGGAGATCAAGAGAGATAGATCTAGATCTATGATGGATAAATGGACCCAAGAGGCTAGGGCTTGGTTGAAGAGGCTTATGACAAGGACAAATGTTCAACCAAGTGAAAGATAAGGTCACTTATGGATTAGGAATAGTAGATCTAGATAGATCTAATGCCAAGATAAAAGATCCAAGTGGGGCCTGTTGTCCTCCAATATGCACACCAGCAGCGGAAATCTTTCGAAAGCTGTCTCTTCACTACAAGTGAGAGAGGTGTGGCCTTGGGGGCAAGCAATGAGCCAGGTATTGTCACCTGAATCCCCGCTCCTCCGTTTAGGCAAACTCCTAACGAAGCCAAGGGGGGTAGTCCCTAAAAGAGAGTTTCACTAAGGCTCTTGTATTTATAGTGTTTTTTGGGTGTTGTGATGCGGATTGGTGTTTTTTAGGAGTTTTTTGAGATGAGAGACAATTTAAAATTAAAATATAAGACAAGATAACGCAATCCACGTTGCAAATACGAGATGAAAGATACACTTGGGCAATAAACAGATCACTTCACGTAAATATAAGCAAATACTCCAATGTTGATACTTAAGCAAGCAAAATATAAGATGAAGGACCAGTGCCTTATGGAGTCAGAAAATAAAAGTGATTGTAAACTTGACACAAGTGCTTGAAATGGAAAGTTTGTGAGAACGTTGTGCAACTTATCTTAGTAAATTCAAAGTTTTAATTGTCTTGATTATTAGGGCTAAAACCAAGGGTATTCAAAGAAAGTCCGGAAAAGACAATATCAAGTGCTTCCGTTCAAGGACCTGTCGGGCCACCCAGTGCTCTAGCCAGGCCGCGCAATGCAAGCCAGCAAACTAGAGGCTGAACATGGAATCCCGACGCCCTCACTAAGAGATTACGCACTGAAATTATCTTATCAATCAACTCCGGATTGGTTGGTTATGGGGGTGAAAATTTTAATTAGATTTTCGCTTGTAGATTAACAAGTCTTCCACCTTTCTGAGTACTAGCCCAACCTTTTCAGGTTGGCAGAGCATACGGGTGTAGGACAGAAACCAAGATAAATTAATTAAGGGGTGTATGAGTGGAAATTTTTATTATTAGAAAACCTTGTTCAACTCTCCGACAGAGAGCGCTCTTGACTTGGTCTTATGACCACAGTTCAAGAGACTTGCTATATTAACAATGCCTAATGCAGGGAAATGCAAAAAACTAAAATGCCCTCCGATAGAGGGTGCTCTTGACTTGGATTTGGCCAAGTTCAAGAGACTTTGGTTTATTTTAAAGAGGCAAATGAATTGTAAAAGCAGTATATCTTAACTTGAAACAAGATTTAAACAATAGTACTGATCAACAAGATATGAATACTACTAACAATAATATTTGCGAAATAAAATGAAACTGAGTAAATCTAGTATTCTACCACACAAACTTTAATCTACTAGGTGGGATTGATCTCCGAACAAGATCAACCACTAGAACCGCCTGCACTTGAGAACCTCCAGCTAGCTGAAAGCTCTGCCAAGGAAACCGACGGGGAAGGAAGAGTAACCACAAATTATGTGGTCCTGCCCTTGAGACAAAGTCTCAAGGATACTACTTCCGGTCGAAGTTTTTGGAAGAGAAAATATGAGATAAAAATGACAGTAAATCTAGACTACCCAAGAGTCTCTTTCAGGTCAAAGACCCTACTCGGGAGAGCATGGGGGTAAGTAAATATGGAAGATAAGCAAAATGACTTATTTGAAATAAAAACAAACTAAACTAAGAGCATATGAAAAGATCTAACTAAGCCAATCCACAAAACCCAACACTCTTCCCCAAATGGGGAAGAAGACCAAAAATGGAGGACCTCTCCACTATGAGTTTTTATTTATCTTTTACAAGTGCTCCAAGGGAAAATCCTTGAAAGGTCTTTAATGACTACCTAGAAATAACTTATAAAAATTGAAAAAATTGAAGCCCTTAATGGCTTTTACAAAGGATAAGAATGATTTAGCTTTGTTTTTTGTCCTCTCGTGTTCTTGATGGCTTCTCGATTGGAAGTTTCTTGAATTTTACTCCCTGAAAAAAGTCTATAACAAGCTAATCGCTCCAATACCCATTAGCATTAGTAATTTAAATGACAAATTGATACTAGCTTATAACCCTTGATCCACAAACTACATGTAAACAAATGATAAAACAAAAATTTCCTTTGAGATGTAAGTGCAACTATTTTGAAATTTAAACCATTTGCAAATGTTGGATTGACCAAAATGAAGTGGCAGCCACACGTGTGAAGTTTTAGGACAGTCAAACAAAGTTTAAAGATGGCAGCTACATGTGTGAAGTTCAAGACAATTATATGACGCTCTAACAGTCCAAAAAAAAGAATGTAGATGGCAGCCAACAGGTTGATGGGACAGTCAACAAATAATGTTCTAGTTTGGCAGCCCACAAGCGTTCATTGACAGTCCAACAAAGGTAATGACAGCCCACAAGGTGTAGATGGCAGCCAATATGTTTTTAACAGTCCTCACAATGCCAACAAGGCAGTCAACAAATGGTTTGGGACAGTCCAAACTATAGTTTATATGGCAGCCAACGAATCAACAAAATATGGAATTCAATGGTTTTGCATGTTGACAAGATTTTAAACTAGATAGTAACTAGGAAAAGATCTATGATAACTACCTTAAACAATGCAATTAACTATCAAAGTTCCAACAAAACTAGTAGCTAATCAAGATGTCATGAGATATGGATATTTAACTTTTTGAAATGCCAACTAGCTAGTTTAAACAAACTAACTATCAACTAACTAGATTCTAACAAAAGTAAATGCTACAAAGTAAGATCTACGATGAAAAAACTAACATCTAGCTAACATCTAATCACTTGCTTGTTTTTTGTTGTTTGTTTTGATGTGTTTTCTAAAGGTGGACGAAAGCTAGAAGTAGGGCAAAACAAAAGTGGGAAAGAAGGGAGAGTGAATGGAATGATGGCAAAGGAAACTCGGATGAGATGGATGAAGGGAGAAGATGAATAGGAGGAAAGCCAAAGGGTGAAGGATCTAAGGCCTAACTCTAGTAACCAAGTTTGAAAGTGAAGTTTTTTGATTGATGAGAAACCTGAGAAGAGCTCCCTAGCTTTCTTAAGATGAAAAGATCTTGAGATTATTGTAGATCCTGCAACCACAAAGTGTTAGGCCAAAACTTGAAGATGAACAAGGGTTTGATGCAACCGAGCTTTTACCCCTCTTCACTTTTAGCAACACCTAATCACAACCCAAACCACTCAACCAACAAGTGAGATCAACAATGCTAGTATGCTAGAAATATCAAGATTAGATCAACAATTTGTATAACCAACTACTCATGTCCATTTAGATCTTGATAAACTATGCATAAATAACCAACTTAAATTATAAATGGTTACTCTATTGTACTAAAAATAGTCCTCACAAGCTAGCCATTGATCAAATACTATGCATAATCAAGAGATGGGTTTAGAAAAGATGTCACCTCAACAAGAGATGAATTCACACCAAAGATTGAAAGCTCATGGACCTCCAAAGTCGAAATCTTTATTGAAAATATTAAGCCAAAGCATGTTACAAATTTGTGTAGAGTAATCTTGCATCAAAGTCTCCATGAGATAATAACCCAAATGGGCCTCTCTTTATAGAAGAAACTAATAGCTAGCCCTCGGTCGAATTGGTGATGAGCATGTAGGTCGAATCTCAATCAATCAATGGCTTGGCACAAGTTAGAGTCGAGTTTGAGGTTGGTAGGAGCGAATATGTGGCAGACTCGAGTGGTAGATGGCGTGGGAAGTATCAACCAACGAATGGGCAAGCTACAACAAGGAAGTGCGAGCTAGTAAGAGGATTGACGTGAGCTAGGGTATGAAGGGCATGAGCTTGTGGTAGGTTACGAGCTAGTTCATTGGATGACAAGTGGAGAAGGTAGATACTAACTCGAGTTTTAGATGAGAGCCAAGTCAATCAAAGATTTCAATAACCAATAAACACACCCTAACTAAGATCCACGTGAGGGCAAAAGAGGATTGACGTGAGGAAGGTAGGATATGCGAGTAGGTTGTGGGGGATATATGTGGTAGCTAGTAGGTGTAACTCGAATCACAAAGGGAGCCAAGCTTTGGTGGGGTGTGGTGAGTCATAAGGGCGCCTACCACAACATAAATGCATATCAACCAACCCAATAATCAAATGCCATGTCAACAAATCGATTTTTACATAGGGAGGGCGAATTTACTTGAGAGGATAATGATCTGGTGACTGGATGGATGACTGGGAAGGCTTGGAGTTGATTGGAATCTTCCTAAATGCTCATTGCCATGTCATTTAGCCCTTTATTTTAATCAAATTGATTAATTTTGGAGAGATTTGGATTATCTCCAAAATATTCAATTTTATTATTTTAATTAATAATTTCTTTGTAAATGACTTTTCGGAGAAAATATTAATTATGAGGCTGAATCGACATCCGAAAGTTGGGTTTAGCTGCTCCATGGGTCATGTGTGATTTTTGGCTTATGAAACGAACCATCAAACACTAAGTTCGGACCCTGGATGACTGACATAATTACAGACTCAAATTTCTCTATTTAAACTATAGAGAAATTTAATTAAAATTTTAAAAATAATTAAAAATTAAAAACCCCAATTTCGACGCGTCCGGTAAAATTTTTTCGAAATTTTTTCTGGGGGTCCTAGAGACCTAGGACATGACCAAAACCTATTCTAATAGTGTCTAGTAGGTTTATACATTATAGTTGGACCCTAATAACCCCCCATGGCCAAATTTCCAAAATCGGGCATTCCAGCTTTGGAGGAAGCGGGAGAAAAACCAAGAGATTATATCTCGCCTGAAGCAAAGTATAATCTGACGGTGAAAAAACTCCCTGGAATACCTTAGTTGTTTAATCCAGTCATGGGGAACCGAGCCACTCAGACCCTACTAGCACACTTTGATACAAACCCCCATGGGGCCATGGTCATGTCGACTCAAAAACAAAACTGGCTAGCCAAAACTGGCTAGACCCAAATATAATGAAACCCAGATACTTTGGAAGTGAACACTGATGTGTTCCAACACTGGCGGCTCAATAAGGTTTCAACTATTGTACAAATCAGTTGATAATAGGGCCCACCCTTAAAATATGGAAAATGGTCCAAATGGGGCCCACAAAGTGAAAATTGAAGTGAGATGGCACTAGGGGGTTTGCAATTGAATGGATCTAATGATTTGACAAGGAATGAGCAATACCCATGTTTGGGATCTAGCAAATGGCCACCTACCCAACAAGTGCGACCTCCCTTGGAGAGGCCCAGTGCCTTAGATCGAGGGGTAAATGGAGTCGGATGTCCACCAAACTTTAGATTGAGAATGTTAAGATGATTATTAAGGTGGGTTTTAATTATTAAGCCCAAATGTTTGCAAGATCTCCATAGATCTGAAAAATAAAAATACAAGGGTTTTAAGATTAAGGGTTTTGATGACCAATTGGATTAAAGACAAGAAAATGGATATGTACCTTGTAGATCTTACCTCAAATGATTGTAGCTACCTTGCACATAGATGATCCTTGCATTTCGTTACAATTCCAAGCTAAATCCAAGTGATTCCAAGCAAAACGTCCAAGCCCAAGGAGGAAAAACGTCCCACTCAACCTGTAAAACAAACTACAAAAAGTTAGATTTGATCCACAGATGAAAGTGATCGTAACATGGCATATCAAAAGAAGCAAATCAATGGACAAAGCACAATTGAAAAACTCCCTTCAAGATGAAAACGTCTTGCCCAAGGGGGATGTGAGAAACCCCAACAATCTTCCCTTCAAGCAAGTTGCACCCCTGCAACAAGTCAATTCGGCCTCCCTCTGTAGCTGTCAAAATCACCTGTGAAAAGCCAAGACGTCTAAAGCAAAAGATGTATAATCATGCACAAGAGCATCCCATCAAAGCAAGAGAAGAAGATCCACAGAAATAGTATTTTATTGCAAGTTTTCCAGAGCCAAAAGGTGCCTTTACAATAGGGGGGTCTCTTCCTTAAATAGGATGAGGGAGACCAAAACCCAAAACCACTTTTGAAAACTAGTGGTGGAGATCAAAAGATACAACAATACAATCAACGACTAAGATGAGCCGGTACAATATAACATGGATCACTCACATGAGGGGAGGGCGCACTTCACTAATACGCCCTAGGGGATGGCGCACTACATAAAAGAGGATAAATAACAAGTGTGCCACATAAGATGACTAGGACAAGTGACTAGGAGCACATGGTGGGGCTAGGAGGCATTACTTTCCTTCACTAGCATGACCCCATGGCACAATAATATGACATATGACTCAATGACATGTCCAAGTGAACAAATGATCAAATCCTGGCCCCCTCAGCAGAGAGAAGAATACATCAAAAGACCCCTTGGAGATTGTGTGGACCCCACTGAATGATGCAAACTGATTTGGAAGGAGCAGGATACACCATAGATGACTTATGAGCAGACCACATGCCAAAACCTTGCCTCAATAGCCCAAATTGATTTCTTTAATGACCTTTTTATCCCATTTTTATCCCACCTGAAAATCCATCAAATTGCTTGAAAACAACTGCCAAGTGCCCGAGCACAAAATCGGATTGCACCATCATGTCTGGAAGGGGGGTAATATGGTAATAACAAGTGGCTGGACCACCCCCTTCCTTTGTAGCGCCCTAGGCAATGACTTGCCTCCAATCATCTGCTGGACGGCCCAACTCAGCATGGCCAAACTGGTCAGAAAGTGAAAAAATGCTCATATCATCCCTAAAAGTGCCTGAAACTAAAGATAGAGTGTCCCAATGGATCCAGAAGACCCAAATCTACTAAGGATGAGTACTCATACACCCTGTGGCATCCTGTAAGATCATCTGTAGCATCCACCATACTCGGACAATAATAATATAATGGTCTGGAGATAATAATAATCAATAAAAAAGTACATCAACCATCATCTGAAAACTGTATCCACTGTATGGAACCACAATAAGGTGTATCAAGGACCATAGATCATCATCATACAACATAACTGGCCCAACTCATCACGGATCCCAAGGTTGATTTGGTCAAACTAGGTTTGACTAGGTCAAAACTGATCAGAATATGACCTAGGCTAGAAGAGCTTGATGCTGCAAATGCAATTGGTTAAGACATGCTCTTTTAATCATTTTCACAGCAAGACTTAAAGCATTAAGTATCATTTCACTGGAAGTTAACATTTCATTATAATAGTTTATCCATTTAAATAATATTTTACTCACAAAAGAACCTCGAGAATATACTCATTTGTAGACATGATCAATCAAGCATAGGGTGAAGGCTAAGAATTCAAGGCTAGGCTTAGGGGCAGGGGTTAACTTTGATGGGCACCCTTACCCATCAACAATTTTTTTTTTGACGGTTTTGTTCCCAAAACTACCCGGCATATAACTTTTAATAAAAAAAATTACCCTTCAATTGAAATTTATTCCTGAGCAGCGAAAAAGTTGTGAAATTGGGAACTCCTATTAAGAATTTTGGGAACTCAGATATAATGCTCTCTTTTTTGGGAACTCGTTTACTGCAGAAATATCAACTTTTACTAGTTTTTTGTTAGATATTGATATTTTCTTAAGTCCAAAATTGTCTTCGCAAACAGTTGATTCATTACGTCATGTAGATGGAAAGCAAATCTGCTCATTCTATCCACTTGGGATTGTTGTTTTCCAAGAGATTCCATGATGCTTTGTAGTGTTTCCAAGCCTTTGGCCACACTACACACGATCCATTGTAGCAAGTAACATCACTAAATACAAACATCATAAGAACTAAAATAAGTCCAACCTAGATATGTCGATATGTGCCAAATCATTATTCAAATGGAGAAGTAATCGTTTTTCCATTTTTTAACATTACAATAAAAGATTTAGCATGGGAACAGCAAGGAGTTACCTCAAAAATCCCAAAAACTTCCCCAAATTTGGCAGGGAATGGGGTAGGTACAGCTAGAAAGTTCCCGAATCCCGCTCGTTTTGGCAAATTTCCTCATAGTACAAAAGGACCCAAAATGCCAGAACACTGGTTTTAAAGGCGGGAAAGGGTCCCGTGCAACATAGAACTCAAGTTCTTTGAAAACCTCACTGAAAAATTGATCTTTCGGTACCCACCCAAATTGGTTTTATTTTGAGCATATTGTGAATAAAAAACATAAACATGGACAGAACTTTTAGATAACTACAGGTAACAAAAACTCTATCTGGAAGATAACCCCTTTTTTAAAAACAAACTTTCAAGGTCACCCCTATTGAATTTTAAGATTATTGAAAGCCTTCTGATTGAAATTTCTCTCTTTGAGTACCCCAATTTATTTATTTTTCTTTTGATATTGTAAAACATAAACATCAACGAAGATATGCGAATCCCGAAGTTCGGACTGATCATGATTTCAATTTAAAATACAGACTTTCCGGGTTCCCTCTTACTTTGAAAAACTCAAAACAAAAATTTCCACTCTTTTGGGCACCACCAAAATTTATATTTTCAAATTTCACATTAAAAAAACAGAACATATGTCAAACCTTGTAACCTCCATACCCTAATGAGGTGGGTTATTTGACCAGAAATGGATGAATTCAACATACCCTCTTGTCGACAGTAGTAGAGTGCCCCTGCTGGAGGAACTGTTGCGCCGCCTACATCCCTTCTCTTCTTTTGCAGATTATCTTCCCTTTTACTTTTCCTGATTTCTATCAGATTATCCTCTCTTTTGCGGCGGGCTTCGTCTGCATCGACAAATGACTTGTAGTTCTTCTTTCGGACCTCGGTCCGGGAATTGGGTCGGAGTGACATGGATGGAAAGGAAAACAATCACAGAGTCGAAAACCCCCGGAAATTGACAAATGAAACCCTATAAATCGATAAATAAAATCCTACAGAGAGGTTTCCTCGAATCAGTGTCACATTCAAAATCCGAGAACTGGGTTTTACAAAGATCAGATCTAAAGCTGAATCTGAATCGTATTCGGATGTGTGAGCAATCAGACACTATAAGTGTTCGAGAAGAAATGTATGTTGATTGACGGAAATGTGGGTTCCCATCAAATTGAAGTGGGTTTCAAGATTTTCTATGACTTAACGTTGATGTAACGTAAATCAAGTTTTTATTAGACATGCGAGTTGCAACAGTCCACTTATAGTCATGGAGTCCAACGATGGCACTTTAAGTTTTGCATCTACGATGGCACTGGGCATTAAATGATACCCAACAACTCTATTTCCGGGATCATCTAAAAACCATCGATTTAGAGGGTAGTCTCCCAAGGGACCATGCTTGTTTGCCAACGCTGAGACGACTCTCACTCTTATATATAAATTTATAATAATATAAAATTTACATACGGTTAATTTTTTAGAACGCCCGTCAAATTGACGGCTCCCAAAATAAACTAAACTTCACCGATGACGTGTATATTCCAAGTGGACCTGTATTTTACTGGGAAAAAACTCAAAAACGGGTATACGGGCGTCAATTTTAACCCCTGCTTAGGGGGATGACTTGATAGACTCAACACTGTGATACTTTGGATAAAGGATAGGGTATTACACACTTAAGCATGTGTTGGATGAAGAATACACAAGGAATGGCGGTGTCTCACAAATGGATGAGTTGTTTAGAGAAGTGCTTATTCAACCTTGGCAAAATGTCTACTACTAGAACCGCCGTGAATTGGATGCCCGACTAACCGTAACTTGAGGTTCTAGGGGACACTTTGAATTAGCTGTCCCTTTGCTCCATTTCACATCATAACCCGCAGGCTCAATGAGGAAAATTTCACTTAAGGTCAGCAGTCTTTAGATTTGGCATATACTTAACCACTGCTTTCATTTCATTTCATTTCCCTGGCCAACAATCTTTATATTTAGCATACATTTATCCATTGCTTTTAGGCCTTTAGGACCTCTCTGGGATTTTGCATGTGCTTAGAAGCACAACTAATCGAAGCTTTCATCCGGGGTGCATTTACATTTCATTGCATTTAATTTCACAACCCTTTTCATTGGGCTTTACAAAAGATATAACAATAGTTTCCATGTGTAGTACAATTTGCTTCAGGTTTTAGCCAACACAACTCAAGCAACTAGGGGGAATTCCGCAATCAGAACCACACATTGGGACAACCGACTAGAGTGATAAAGGCATAAAATGCAACTCACCAATGGTAAGTTTTGTTGCCAACTCAGAGTTGAGACACAAAACTAACATGGATGCTGTCCAACACAGAGGCAAAAATGGGGAGGTCCTCCATATCATAGGCTGAGGTGTAAGTCAAGGAAATAACCAAAAATGTAGGGAAAGTAAGGGATGGATGGTGAAAGTGAAGGTGGTGCCTAAGCTAGCAAGCCATAAGAGGCCGGGAATGATCATGTCCACACTCCTAGGAGGGTAAAACCAATGAGTATAAAACAAGAGCTTCTAAGTGCAAGTAATACAACCATGTAGATATTGAATAACAACCATTTTCATTTTTATATAGATAGACTGCCAGATCATGATTACTATATACCAAGTCAAGCTATCAAAATGACCAAAACAACAAGATAATAAAAACCAATGCACACACATACCTGCTGGGCCATATACCTGTATATACCATCTGAACCAACTGTAATCACTGAGAACACTGCTGCTGAAGCTACAAACACTGTATTGCATCTGTATGGGATAAAAGGTATCTCAGTCATCAAATATGAGGTCAAGAGGCTCAGCCTTGGCATAAGGTCTACTTCATGTTTGATATAAGGATGCTCTGATGTGAGAGTGATCATAAATAACACGGCTCATCATAGCTGATCTCATTGGAACTGTGCAAAGGCAAAGCTCAAAAATGTGTAGATGGCTGCTCTGCAATCATGGTAGCTCGACTACTATGGATGTGATAACATGACCTAAATCCCCAATGGGGCCGACTTCCTCAACTAATTGGGCTGACCTCTCCTAGGGAGACTCAAAATTTCAAAAATACATTTTACATTTATCCTTTTGGGGACTATTGCCCCGACTTACAATGGAGGTTTTACCTCGATATTCTTACATGACCAAATACAATAATGACATCCCCGAACGGAGGAAAAACATCTCCGACGGAGGTACAATAAAAGTACAATAATAATATAATAATAATATACAAAAGAATATCTTCCGAAGTTACATTTACAACAACATATGAGGGGTGGGATTCCATGATCGAGTCCATGAAGACCATCGTTATGGAGAATGGGTGGGTGTCCTGAGTATGAGACATTGACAGAGAACTTAAGGTCCACCATACAAGATATTCTTATCTTTAGGTGGGATAAGAATTACACACCTTTGCATTGCTTGGCCCACTCATTGAATCCCAAGTTCTACAGTCATGAATAACTCAATGGTGGGCCTCACACTGAGTCCCTCCTTACATGGATGGAGAGATTTCATAGGGGAGGAAGATAGCATTTAGACGGTTATATCAGGATAGAGACTCACTTACGAGGTGGAGGAAGGCTTTGTAGAGTTTTCCACTACCGGTGGGAGATTTGGAGGCTATGATGTGGTTGGAGACAGGGGGTTAAGCATGGGGCAACATGCCCCATCCTACAAAAGTTAGCCTTGAGGATCATCTCTCAAGTTACTTCATCCCCTAGTTGTGAGAGGAATTGGAGCACATATGGGGACTTGTACGGTTTGAAGAAGAGTAGGCTTGAGCAGTCTAGGGCAAAGACGATGGTGTATGTGCACACCAATCTTCGTCTTACTTACATGAAGAGGGAGGAGTGGGTGAAGGTGTTACCAACTTTTTTGTACCATAGTTGGATTATTTGAAGAGCCGCCATTTGACAAACATGATGAGCGTTTGTATTCCAGTGTATCAGATGATCCATCCTTTGTGCCTAGCCAGTTTTGTTTTTCGGTCGACATGACCATGGCCCCACGGGGTTTGTAATAAAGTGTACTAGTAGGATTTTGAGTGGCTCGGTACCCCATGATTTGGTTAAGCAACTAAGGTATTCCAAGGAGTTTTTTCCCTTGTTAATTATACTTTGCCTGTAGCCGAGCTATAATCAATGAGATTTTCTCCCGCTTCTTCCAACGCTGGAATTCCCGATTTTGAAAATTTTAGCCATGGGGGGTTATTAGAGTCCAACTGATGTATATAAGCCTACTAGACACTATTAGAATAGGTTTTGGTCATGTCCTAGGTCCCTAGGACCCTTAGAAAAAATTTTGAAATTTTTTTTACTGGGTCCTCTGGTTTTGGGTTTTTAATTATTTTAATTTTTTAAATAAATTTTTCCATAGTTTAAATGGAAAAGTTTCAATTTGTAATATGTCAGCCATCCGGGATCCGAATTCAGTGATTGAAGGCTCCAACCTTAAGCCAAAAATCATTCATGATCCCCGGACCAATTTATCGTAAGTTTCGGATGTCAATTCAGCCTCATAATTAATAATTTCTCAAAAAAGTCAGTTACAGAGAAATTATTAATTAAAGTTTTAAAATTGAATATTTGGAGATAATCCAAATCTCTCCAAAATAATCCAAATGGATTAAAATAAAAGGCTAATTGACATGGCACTGGGCATTAATGAAGATTCCAATCATCTCAGTCATCATTTAGTCAACTATCCAGTCACCAGATGAGATCTCCTCCAAGTGAATTCGCCCCCTGCATGCAGAAACTTGATTTGGTGATGTGTTATTTGTTTAATGGGTTGTTGAAGTGAATTAATTGCAAAGGTGGGTGCCCTCCTAAGTTTGTGCAACCACCAAGGCATTGGCTCCTTCTAAACTTATGGTAGCATTCAATGCAACTCATGCATGATCTCCCTCATATCATTCACGCCTCCCTTCACTAGCTCACGTCAACTTCCTTTGGAGCTCTAGTTTGCCAGATGGCAAAGGTTTATTTGAGGGGTGATACTTCCAATGTGGAGATGAGGGGCGCCTTACCAAGGTGGAGGCCACCTCCTCATCTCATTCAATACAACTCGAATTGTTTGGTGGAGTTAGCACTCCAAGGCTTGGCTTGACATCGGTGTGATTGGGTTTTTGATGGAAATTTCGATTTGATGACCAGTGCTATTGGCTTCCTTTGAGCCAATTCGAATTAGGGTAGATTAGGCTTTAGTTTTTGTATAAGTAGAAGGCTCTTTGAGCTCTCTTCACATGGAATTTTTGTGCAAGATTACTGTTATCACATATATAGTAGCCGGGCTACCATACATTATTGTTCTCATTCCAGTACACTATTCAGCCAGTTCCCTTGCATTTGAGATGCTGAGATGAGCATCTATATTGGATCACTATCAGATTGTGGACAGCAGTTATATTCCCCATGCCATGACTGAGTTTTAGGACACTCAGAGAGATGCCCGATATAGCCATTATGCCATTGGTACAGAGCAGACAGTAGTGCCCAGAGTTACAGCAGCAGTTCCAGAGGACAGATGATGGTACAGGTTGATGTGCATTCAGGTATATGACTCAGCAGGTATATTACAGGTGTTATGGTTAGATTGCTTTTATACTTATTCTTATAGCATGTCATAGCACTTAGTGTCATGATCTGGCGATCATATAGATATATGGACCTGGTTGACCTATTATATTATATTATACTGTCCCTACTCAGACTTAGAAGTTCACTATTCATACTCATTGGTACATACCCTCCTTAGGGAGAATAGAGGTGATCATTACACCATACTTTGGCTTGCTAGTGTTGGCTCCATCATTTCACTGTCTTCATCCATCCGTGGCCTACCTTTTAGATTATCACCCTGACTTACTACTTGACTAGTGGCATGGAGGACTTTTCCCCGCTGTAGCCTCTGTATTGGATGAGCTTCCCTGTTTATTGTGTCTCGGCTCTGAGTTGGTGACAAAACTTACTTATGGTGAGTTGGAGTTCCTTGGAATTCCCCCTAGTCACTAAAGTTGTGTTGGCTAAACCTGAAACTTTTGGTGCTGCCATGAATACAAAATCTGGAAAAAATGAAATGTTATATCTTGTATAAAAAGCCCATTCATGCAATGTGTTTCTAAACACACATGAATGAAAGGCATGCCAAATGAAAATGGCCATGAAAATAAAATGTTATATCTTTTGGAAAAATAAATACCTAGGTAAACAAGCTGTCCATGACACACCTAGAAGTGCTCAGGTAAACAAGTGCCTTAAAAACACACCTGCAGCAGAAAGCCTAAAGAAAAAATGTAAATCTATGCAATGTGTTTGTAAACACACATAGATCAAGGCTATGGAAACCTCAGGCCCAAAAAGCAATGGAACTTAAATGCTATATCTAAACAATTGCTGGCCTTATTTGTATTATGGATTGTGCGCATCTGTGAAGGTGAATAAACCCTCTTTAAACGACTCATCCATTTGTGAGACACCGCCATTCCCTGTGTTATTGCTCATTCAGTATATACTATGGTGTATTCCCTTTCCCTTGCTAAAGTGTCACCAAGTCAAGACAGTTAAGTCATCCCTTAGCCTAGCCAGTTAATTTAGCCTTCACCCTTCACTAGCAAATTGATCACAACTATGAAGTGAGTATGATCCTGAAAGTCTAGTCTGAGTAATAATAATAATTAACGACAATATATATTTGGATGTAGATCGCCAGTTATGATCATTTTGTGTTATAATTGCTATTTGAATAAGTTGTAGAGCATGTATTAACCTTGATACTTTACAGCAGCCTTGGATGATGGATTGAGTTATATTTGGTCTTGGTTGGACCTAGTTTGACCATGGAGGACCATGGGACATGAGATGATAGACCTTATGATGATATGGATAGATGATATATGGTCTATGTACACATACAGGATGATTCTATGCAGCAGCTACAGGGTTATGATGATGATTCTTGGGTACAGCAGTGTTGGATCATTTACAGAGCATTATTATTGGCCTTGTTTCCGGTATATTGGATATTTATTTTGATCATGCAGAGACTCATATGGTGTATGAGTACACATTTTGGATAGATTTGGACCTTCTTAGTCCAATGGGACAGTTTGTTTTCAGTTCCGGGCACTTACAGTGATGATTGAGCCTCAGTAGGCTGTCCCAGTGCAGTTTTGGTCTATTGGAGGCCCTGTCGGAGCAGATGAGATTTTTATCCGGTTGACCTAGGGCGCTGATGATGGAGGGGGTGGTCCAGCCACTTGTTTTTACCATATTACCCCCCTCCCGGACACATTGGTGCCCTCACCTTGACAGCGCCAGCACTCCAGGAGGCTGTTTGGGGCAGTTTCACGCTTCCCGAGGCATTTCAGGATTGGTAGAAATGGCTATTGAGGAAATCGATTTGGGATACTGAGGCAAAGTTATGGCATGGGATGATCAGTGATGATAGATCGGGACCTTCCACACCTCCTCCAGTAGTTTCAGCTTCATCGGGGCCCGCATCCATCATTTATGGCACTTTCTGTGGATTTTTGAGGTCTTTTGAGGGCCACGACTTCACTATGGAGGCACGATTTGGTACATTCATGATTATTTATTGGTTATTGTGCTATGGGGATTGACCAAGGAGGGATAAAATTACCCCTTGGACCCACCATAAGCCTCTTATGATATTTCATCATCATGATTTGGTGGGATTCCCCTCTTCTAAGGCGATTTTGTCCACTTATGTTATATTTTATGTGTGATCCATGTATTATATTGTTGAGCTCATCTCAACCATTGATTAGACTTTTGTATCTTATAATCTTAGCCACTCATTCAAAAAGTGGTTAGGGTTTTGGTGCCTCTCCTTCCTATTTAAAGGAGAGAACCTCTCATTGTAAGGGGTCTTTGGCTCTTGGATTATTGGTATAGAAAAATATTCTTGTGGAAATTCTTGTGGTCTCCTTTGCATCTGGTGTTCTTAGATGGTGATTGGAAAGTCTATTGCAACCTAGCATTTGGAAATTGTGGTAAGATCTATCTTTTTTTGGAAATCATTGTTTGTCTACAGGAGGGCGACTTCAACAAGGGCGATTTTGCAAGGCTTCTTCAAATCGACTTTCTTGGCATTCGCTTGTATCAGGGGGTTATCATTAGTATCATTGTGATCTATGCTATCTTTCTGTTACTTCTTTTGTGGCATTAGTCTTATCTCTTGATGCATCAAATCTGATATTGTTGACGTTTGTTGTGCAGGAGAGAGGGCGCATTGGCTTCTTGGACAAAATCGATTTGCATAGAAACTACCTCAAAGCTTCCAAATTGATCGGGATTGCATAGATCATCATCATCAAGGCATCTACAAGGTTACCCAGGTAAGATCCACAGGTTTGTTTCTCTTTCCTCTATCCAATCCATTGACATAACTCATAAATTGTTAAAACCCTAAATATTTCAAAACCCCCATTTTACATTTTCTTAGATCTACTTAGATCTAGTGGGTTGTTGGGCATGATATTGAAAACCCACCTCTATAGCATCCACGGCATCTCGGATCTATAGTTTGGTGAGGATTGGCTTCCGTTTGACCCCTCTCCCAAGCCAACTTAGCTTCTCCCAAGGAAGGCGCACTTCACCATTTGAGCAAGTTGACCTAGATCTAGTTGATGGGTGTTTGAGATTCCACTTGATTTGACATCTACACATCAAATAACATACACCCAGGTTGTCCCTTTCTTGGAATTTACCTTGTGAGCCCCATTCCACATTTTAAGGGATTTAATCCCCATTTTGGACCACTTGGAACACTTAAACTCAGATCTACTAAGATCTAACCGGTGGATTGCCACGAAATTACAGATCCATACTCCTACCTGACCGATCTACTAGGATCTAAAGTTTGGATGCCATCCGACTTGTCTTGACCCACCTAAACCCCAATTTAAGCCTCCTTGGGCAAAGTCGCACCACCTTGGAGAAGTGAGTTGACTCACTTCCAGGAACTGGGTACTTGAGATTTTTGGAGATTTGAAACCGGAATAATTCAAAACCTAGGTCTAGACTGTCACTTCGTAAAATCTTGCCTTGGGGATTGCATTCCTTGTTTTAAGGGATTGTGGTCCACTTGGGTCAAACCTAGATCTAGACACATTCACCTATCAAGACCTTAATTGCCCACTTGTCTCAAGTGCTAGGAGTCCTAAACCACAAGTCAACCCTACTTTGACTCCACTTCCCAATTCCCAAGGCACTGGTTACTCTCCAAGTTAATTCAACCTTCCTAGATTGTTGGATTGACTTGTGGTTTGACTTTTGCATGGTGAACCAAACCCTTGAAGCTATCATGTATCATGGTCAAGCTTGTCACTAGTACTAGTTAGCCCCAATTCAACCTTTAAACTACCCTGCATTGGACACGGTTCCCAAGGCAGTGGACCTTCTAACATTGAACTAGTACACTCATCCTAGATCTCACTTCAAACATCATAAGTCACTCTCACATCAACTATGAACCAAAGCTATACCTTTTGAACCCCCTACTTGGCTTGTGACTTTATCTTTAGGTCTAGGAAAAACCATACACCTAACTTCACTTGGAAATACCCTGATTTGGTGTCTTGGTTTTGATCTCTCCTGTCGGGAGTAGATCGGGTCTCCCCCTTTGTTGTCTAGGCTAGATAACATAAAGTGAAGGTTGCCTCGACTGGCGTGACAACCATATATATTGGAGGTCGAGGTGATCGTGGTTGCACCTTTTGAGTTGCCCTTTCCTATTGCCATCCATGACTGGATCCATCCATAGGGGTAACTACAGTTTAGGTGATAACAATTACTCTGCTCATTTTGTAATAATTCTTAGCTTTGGCTATTTGGAATAAAATCGACTTTGGAGGTCTACATGGTGTGCACAATATGTCCATGAGAATTTGTTGAAGCTTTATTGAGGTGATGTTGTTTAATTATGCTATTTCATCTATAATGTTTTGATCATGCTTCTAGCTTAGAAGTCTTTTTTAAGTCCATGGAATGAATATTTGGGTTTCAATTTATTCATTGATGCTTGGTTGATTAAGATTTAGAAGTAGCAAACTGTAGTCGGTAATACTTATGCTCTTCTTGTCTTTTTTTAATTGATCATACTAGACTTGATCAAACATTGTTTGAAGTGGCTTGTTTTGCAGATCTCCTAAGTGCAAAGTGGGATCTTAAGCTTGGTTGCTTCTTCCTCCCCTTTGTCATCATTTTGCTAACTTTTGTGCATTTCAGGGGTCTTCAAAAGATCGATTCGTGCTTCAAGGTTGAGTTTGAGAAGTTCATAAAAGATCCATCCATTATTCAAAACTTCAAATTGGTTACTTTGGTTCTAAAGGCCCTCCTCTTCAAGCCATCATTTTTTCTCTTTGAAGCTTTTTCCCTTTGATTTGCTAAACCCTTGCCTCTCTAAAAAACCTTCTCCTCTTTGTTCTCGTCCACCCTAGATCAGCCTTCCTCTAGCTCCTAGATCGTCGTTTACCCTCTCTTCTCCCTTTGTTTTCCCTTAGCCTCCTACCCTTCCTCCTCTCCACCTTGCTCTCGTCCCTCCTTATCCCAAAACCCCTTTGCTAGCTCTCGTTTTCTTCCTCTCCTCTCTCCTCTCGTCCACCTTCAAAAGAGCCCTAAAAATACAACAAATAACAAAAACGATTTGAGTTTTTTAAAAGTTTTGGTTAATAGCTTTTAGTTTCATGTTTTGAATGGTTGCAAAGTAGGCATCTTAGATCTCATTTCAAGATAAACTTTGCATTCATTTTGTAGTATCTAGTTTCTTTTAAGTGCATCTTAGTTTATTTTGGTTGAGTAGTTGCACCTTTGCATAGATAGATCTCATAAAAAAGTAAAAAAAAACTTGCATTTGTCTTTCGAAGCATTTAGCCATTTGCATATTAGAAGCTCTTTTCTATGTTATCATAGTTTGCTTTTAGCTTTAGTTATCATTGAGTCTTTAGACTTAGCTAGTTTCAAAGTTTATTTTGTTTTCTCCAACGTTAAAGGGTGCATTGTTTAGCTAATTTGAACTTGTGTAGGTGTTTCAAAGAAGAAGAAAGTCAAGGAACTTTGAGAAACAAGGTGGTCTTTACCCAAAGAAAACATCAAGCAAACCATAAGGATGATCCAAAACAAGAGGACCACATTCTCCTTTTGTAAAAGCTCCTAAAAGCTCCATATTGTTTTTTCATAGTTATCTTATCTTTCATAAAAGACCTTGCAAGGGTTAAATTCCCAAGGCACTTGTAAATTGATTAATAAAAAGGCTAGGTGGGATAAGGCCTCCCACACTTTGTTTCTCCTTCCCCATTTGGGGAAGACTGTTTCATGCATGCTTTAGTTAGACTTGTACGAATTTTCTAGATTAAAGTTTATTTTTGTACTTAGATTAACTCTCTTCCAAGTTTTGCCTTGAGAAAGTAGCTTGGGATTTGATCCCAAGTGCCACATAGTTTTGTGGCTACTTCTCTTTCCCCGTTAGCATCCTTGCGGACATCCAGCTAGCTGGAAGGTTTTCGGGACTAGCGGTTCTAGTGGTCATCTTGTTCCAAGGTTGATCCCACCTTGTTTGTTTATTTCTTGGTTAGTTGTTCAATTTGGCCTTAGAAAGTGTGCATTTGTTATTTTCTCTCATTACTTGTTTACTTCGGAAAACGTGCTTTTTCTTTGCATACAATCTGCCTCTATTTTTAAAAAAGAACAAAGCCTCTTGAACTTGCAATAACCCAAGTCAAGAGAACTCTCTATTGGAGAGCATATTTAATTTGCATTTTCCCTGCATTAGGCATATAGAATAACTAAGTCTCTTGAACCTTGTCATAAGATAAAGTCAAGAGCGCTCTCTGTCGGAGAGTTGAACCGTGTGCTCTAATAATAAAAACTACCAGCTCACACCCCCGTAATAATTTATCTTGGTTGCTATTCAACACCCGTATGCTCTGCCAACCTGAAAAGGTTGGGCTAGTACTCAGAAAGGTGTTGGATTTGATAATTTTCGATAACATAATAAAACTTTCACCCCCACAAACAACTAATCGGCGTTGTTTTTTCAAGACATACTCAGGTAGTGGGCAAAGTTCCTAAACCTGGTGGGGCCGGAAATTACCGCTGTCTAGACATCAGAGTGGTTAATTATTTAGACACCTATTCTTTGAAATCTGGGCGGTCCGTCTTACCATCAGAAGGGGAAGCCACTGAAAGTATACCTTTCCGGTCTTTTGATTACCTTGTTGTTCTTAGCCTAATAGTCAAGACCATTAAAACTTTTAATTTACCAAGATAATTTGCACAACGATCTCACGAACAGCTACTATTGAGACTTGCATTTCAGCATCCCCAAGCACTACACTTGTTTGACTCCATTTTGGCACTGGTTATTTTATATTTATTAAGTTGGGCCATTTGTCCATTGGATTTTATATTACATATCTGTGGATGCTTCTTATTTTCGCAAAGTCTTCATATACTGTTTCGCAACGTGGATTGCATTTTACCTTGTGTTTCATTTAAAGTAAATTTGTGATCTTTCATCTTTAAAAACTCCTAAACAACATCCATCCGCATCACCATACACCAAAAACATTAAAACACATTGAGCCATAGTAAACTCTTTGTAGGGACTACCCCCCTTGGCTTCGTTAGGAGTTAGCCTAAATGGAGGAGCTGGGATTCAGGTGACAGTACTGTTATCACACAACTTGTAGTTGCCCCTAGTGGTATCCCATCCGGGACGGTAGAGGAGGCAGGCAACTAAAGAGGTGACCCAAGAGATGCCACGGTTCTCAATGCAAGGTGGGAGTCACGTCAACCGAGGCACTCTTCGCATTAGGTCAGGGTGTAACAAGACCTAGGGGGAGACCCTATAGCCAATCACAGTTGATTGGACCCAAACAAAGGTTTCTAAGGGTAAGTAAATGAAGAGTTACGAAAACCAATGCAAGGCTAAGTGGACCTAGAAGTTGAGGTATGGTTGAAGGTGGTGTGAGAGATTGTTAGTGTTTCAACCTACGTATGGTTTAGGCCACATGATTGGGGATGATGACAAGATGTAGTACCATATGTTTACACAAGTGGGTCCTATTTTCTTGGGATGTGTGAAATGGCTTTAAGTGGGCCCACAAGGTGAAGCTAGGGATGAAATTGGTACTAGATGTTATGTTATTAGTGGATCTATAGATCTAAGTTGATTTTAAGAGTACCCATGTACTAGATCTAGGGTTTGACACAAATCCCAAGGAGTGCGACTTGCTTTGAGGTGGACTAGTGCCTTGTTAAATGGGCTAATGGGGTCAAAAAGTATGTCAAAATGTAGATCGAGACATCTAGAAGCCAAGTCAAGTGGGCTAAATGAGATCTAATGGTTGGATGTTGCTAGATCTAGGTTTTTCAAGAAATGACCCTAAGTGGACCACAATCCCTTGAAACAAGGAATGCTACCCCCAAGGCAGATTGTCACAAAAAAAATACTCTAGACCTAGGTTTCAAGGGATGGCCTTTCCAAATCTCCAAAAATCTCAACCACCCACCTCCTTGAAGTGGGCAAACTCACCTTCCCAAGGGAGTGCGACTTGCTCAAGGAGGGCTAAAATGAGGGTTAGGTGGACCAAATCAAGTCCAATGGCCACCAAACTATAGGTCCAAGTGGCTCATGCCCCGATCTATGTGGATCCCAAAAATCAAGTCAATCTAAGGGCTAGATCTTAGTAGATCTGAGTTTTGAGGTGCCAAGGAATTCAAAAGGGGGTTTTAACCCCTTAAAACATGGAATGACGTCCACAAGGTAGAATTTACCAAAGTAAGAATCTGGGGGTAGGTTATCAAGTGTCTAGATTGCAATTCAAGTGGGATCTCACCTAACCCATGTGCTAGATCTAACCAAACAAGCCTCTCACTAGGAAGTGCGATTTGGGTTCAAGAGGGCTTTTTGCCTTGAAAAGTGTGTCAATTCTAAGCCAATCACCACCAAACTATAGATCCAACTAGGGGTGGATGCTATAGAGGTGGGTTTTCAAGATCTTCTCAAAAGCAAGGCTAGATCTAAGTAGATCTAAGAAATACCAAAATTGGGGTTTTTAATTAATTAGGGTTTATGACCAATGAAGATAGAATGGATGAAAGAGGCACATACCTTGTAGATCTTACCTTACCTCAATTGCTTGTGGCCACCTTGCAAATTGATAGCATTCTCCTATGTGTATATTCAAGAGTGAGATCCAAGAGCTCCAACCAAAACGTCCTCCTCCTACAAGACAAGATCAAAGAAACAAGTCAAGCAAGATGATTATGAAAATGGTAGAAAGATGTAATAGAAAGCATCAACTATGTCACAATGATACAATAATGATACTCCTGTCACAAGATCAACCCAAGAGAGAATATGTGGATCCCTCCAACAATAACCCTCAAGAAGTCGCCCTCCTCTCCACCAATTCGACTTTCCTGTAAAAAAGATTAGTAGAAGCACCAAAATCCACAATGATACATAGAAGAGATACTGTATATTCAATATGCAAGAGAATCCACAATGCAAAAGAGATGTGCTCCACAAAGAAATCTTCTATTCCAATATTCCAGAGCTCCAAAGGTGAGCTATACAATGGGGGGTCTCCTCCTTATATAGGATAATAAAAACCAAAACCCTATACCACTCTACAATACTACATCAAATGAGTGGTTGAGATTAAAAGATCTCATCATACAATCAATGGCTAGGATGAACCATAACAATATATCACATGGATCACCCAATATAATAATAGCGCCCTCACTAAATGGTACAAAAAAGGGGGGGGTGACGTCATCCACTAGAGGGGTAAAAGTACAATGATCCACCTCATGATGACTAGGACATCACAAAATAAGCACATGGTGGGGCTAGGAGGCATCAATCCTTACTAGCTCATCCCCAAGGCACAATAAAATAATAAAATATGTCCAAGATAATATAAATGACCAAAACTGTCCTCCAAATCCATGACAGTCAAGCAGTAAATGACCTCCTGTGATCAATGTGGGCATACCCACATGGTGAAAACTGACTGGAAGATAGTGAGATCACCTTGGAAGACCTCTGTGAAGACCAAATGCCAAAACCTTGCCTTAATTTCCCAAATCGATTTCCTCAGTGACCACTTTATCCCATTTTTTAACTGCCTCGGTAACTATGAAAGTGCCAAAAACTGCCTCCTAGGGCACCTGCGCTGTCCATCTGAGCCCACTAGGCTCTCCAGAAGGGGGGGGTAAAATGGTAAAAACAAGTGGCTGGACCACCCCCCTTCATCATCAACGCCCTAGGTGAACTGGCCTCTCGGGGCCCCTGCTGCTCAGGCTGGGAAATCAGCCCCAAATCTGGTCAACAAGTGTAAAACTGCATCAATCACTGTCAGAAGTGCCCGGAACTGAAAGATAAGTGTCTCATTGGATCCAGAAGACCCAAATCCACTAGAAATGTGTACTCATACACCATGGGTTGCCCTAATGGGCCAGCTGTAAGGTCCACCATATATGGACAATGTACAAACTGCTGATCTGAAATAATAAATAAACCTGCTGAACTGCATCAATCATCATCTGCATCATATGTCCATCATATGATATCATCATCAAGTATGTGGGTACCATCAATCATCATCAATAGGCATCCATACATGGCCCACATCATCATAGATCCCAATAATATACAACCAAGGATAAATCACATCAGTAGACTAAGACATGCTTCTCTAATCATTCTCACAGCCAAGCTCAAAGTATAACATCCATTCAGTGGCGTTAATCAAGTACACATATTTTGTTGTTGTATAAAGTTACCTGCATAATAGTTCAAATAACAAACTCACCATTGGACATGGTAAAACTGCTAGTGAAGGATGAAGGCTAGGAACAAGGTTGGGAAAAGGGGTTGACCTGTCTAACTCAACTCAAAAATACTTTGGACTGGGAGAAAGGGGAAAAGCTACAAACTCTGTGCTGGACAAAATAACACGGGGGATGGCTGTGCCTCACAAATGGATAAGTTGTTTAGAGAGTGTTTATTCAACTTAGGCATCATGTCTACATCAAGTTGATCCAGGTTCATTAGGATCATTCAATTTTATTTCATGGCCTTTTTGGCCTACATAACCCTTCGGATCTCAGGTGTGCTGATAAGCACAACTAGTTGCAGCTTTCATCCAGGGCATGTTTCATACATACAAGGTCAGCAATTGTTTAGATATAACTTTTAAGAACCATTGCTTTTTGGACCTTTCTTATACTCTTCGAGGAGTATTTTTTTAGCTGTTCATCGCTCTTGCCCATTTTTTTTGTTTCCATGGGCGAATTTATAAGTTTCCATAGGTAGAACATGAGCTTTCAGTTTTAGCCAAAAACATCTCAAGTGACTAGGGGGAGTTCGAGCCAATGCCAAACATCGGGACAACCGACCAGAATGATTTAGGCCTACAATCCAACTCACCAAAGGCAAGTTTTGTCACCAACTTAGAGCTGAGACACTGAATATACAGGGATACGGTCCAAACACAGAGGTAGAAAAATGGGGAAGTCCTCAGTATCCGAAAGTCAAATGAGATAGGTCAAGGTACAAAGTCAAATAGGAAGGTCATGTATGGATGAAGTCAAGTGAATATGAAGCCTACACTAGCAGACAACTGGTGTTAGGAAAGACCATATCTATATAAGGTGGAAAACCAGTGGGTTTTGTTAAATGACCTAAATGTGCAAGCAATTGTCCATTTTATGATTTATAGTTCATTTTAAAAAGTTTGCCACATCAGGAATAATATACCAAGCAAATGCTGTGAACATGACTAATTCAACAAGATAATAATCCACAGTCAGTGATAACATATCCATAGATCATACAACATCATCATAATAATAATCATCATGTACCATCTGAAACACTGCTGCAATACATCTCTAGGCACTGAGCTGAAACTGAATGGGATAAAGGGTCACATCAGTCATCAAATCTGAACTCTTAAGGCTCAGCCTTGACACAAGGTCTAACATAAATCTGAATAATATACTGCTTTGATCATGAGTGATCCAAAATATATAGCCATGCTCTGGAATAATGGAAGCTCTGGAATGTGCAGATATCTGCTGAACAAGGATAGTAGCCCTGCTACTATAGTGTGATAACAAGTACCTTGCTCATTGCTTTCCCCCAAGGCCACACTTTCCCCACTTGTAGTGAGGGAACAGCTTTCGAAAGATTTCTGCTGCTAGTGTGCATCTCGGCGGACAACAGAAGGAAAAGACAACGACATGGGATGTGTTTCCTGATGATATGGTTTTAGATAGCAGTTTTGAGTTGGCATTAGCCAACGTGGATCTTAATGATCCAGTGCTAGAGCCGGTCACTTTTGATGGTGGTGATCCTTTGGAGGGGTCATCGTCCACACCGGCAGATGCAGATCCTGAGATGGGTAGAGAGGTGGAGGAGGAGGAGGACGAAGAAGAGAGCAACGATGAGTTTGTTGATTCAGGCATGGAGGAGGACTATTGACAAATGAGATCCTTCCATGTTGATCTACCCCTTTTTGTATTTACTATTTGCCAGTGGCATTCCGACATCTATGTAATACATTTTGATTTTGATGACTTAATGAGAAATATGGTTCCGACATCTTGATCTATCATGTATGTGTCTCATAATTCATTGTGACTTGTGAATGTGTAATGTGTATTGATTCTAATTTATATTGAATATTTGTAAAATTTGGATCTATATATATATATTTTGAATATTTGTAAAATTTGGATCTATATATATATATAACACGTCCTGATTTTGGGGGTCATTGTGTCCATGTCGGATACTTGTATTTCCATGTCCTTCGTGTCCTGTGTCCTCGTGTCAAGTGACTTGAGGTGAGGTTTTCCTTGGGTAGGGAAAATACGTAGTTGAGATCTTGAAAGGGTTCCAAATGATGGGTTGTAAACCTATGACTACTCATATGATGTTGAATCTGAAGTTGCAATTCAGATTTGGTAGATCCTTTGGTGTATAAACAGTTGAGTGGATTCTTATTGTATCTAGTTTACACTAGACCTGATATATGTTTTGCACTGAACACTTTGTGCCAGTTCATGGTTGAGTTGAGGCAGATTCACTGGATAGCTGCAAAGCACTGCTTCAATATTTGAACTTGAAGGGCACAATACATTATGGTTTGAGATATTCAGGAGATGGTGAGTTTATGCTACATGGATTTGTTGATCCTGATTGAGCAGGAGATGTGGGTGATAGGAAGAGTACTTCAAAGCGTTGCTTCAGTTTGGGTTCCAGAGTGACTTAATGGTTCAGTGGCATTGGCTTCAATAGAGGTAGGGTACATGGCGGCCAACACTGCTAGACGTAAAGCCATCTGGCTTTGCAAGTTGATTGTAGAGTTGACAGGTGAGATGTTGGAACCTACTGTGGTCTACTGTGACAATCAGAGTTGTATCGAACTCTCTGAGAATCCAATATTCCATTATTGTTCTAAGCACATTGACATCAGGTACCATTTTCTCAGGGACAAGCTTCAGAAGGAAGTAGTTACCTAGAGAATACTCAGACAGATTAGTAGGTTGTAGATATTTTGACTAAGACCCTGGCCAAGAGGAAGTTTGAGATGTTTAGGGAGAGACTTGGATTGGTGGAGAACACTTTCCTTGGTAAGAGGGAGGGGGGAATATTGTACCTTGGGATAGTCTTCTTCACCTTTGGCACATGTGTGGCAATCTTGAGCACATGTTTGAGCTAGATCTGGGCGCTTCAGTTGCAGCAATTTGAACAGGACAGTAAGGGCTCACTTCCCCTTTCCAGATTCAGCGGTATGGTGCATTAACTATAAGGGAGTGATCAGTTTAGAGTGTGGATTGCTGTTCTATTTTCAGCATTCTACTTCCAGCAGTTTGCATGTGTTACTTCAGTTTTATTCTAGCAGTTTGCTAATTATGACTTAGTCTAACTCTAGTTTAGATAGGGGTGCTTAGTTGAGTTTTATTCTAGCAGTTTGCTAATTATGACTTAGTCTAACTATAGTTTAGATAGGGTGCATGCAGTCTAGTGGTAGGGCACATATCTCAAGAAGATCTTATTTCTTTGGAGCGCACTAATTAAAGACTGCGGTAGACCATTATGCAAAGATAAGGCAGAGATCCCAAGACTGCAGTGGTTCTAGGAGTCAGGTCTAATTTTGTAAATGTAAAGCAACCTTCTTTCATTATATAAGAAGGCTGGGGTATGTGTTTGATTCATTCAGTTCAGCAGAGAGCAGTGAATTAGTTCTCTGCTTTTTCCTGTTGCAGATTTCTTTTCAGAATTAATGAGAAAGTGGTAGCAGGTTTTGACAGTCTGTTTAGTGGGTTTCTATTATATATTTTCCGCCGTATATGTTTGTAGATTCTAGCATTATTAGAGTTACAGTTTTGAGTGGCTTTCAGTGTTTCAGCAATCTAGTTTTTTCTAGGACTTCTTTTAGTGCAGAGTCTGCTTATCATTGTCTAGAAAAATTAACAAATGGAAATCAGGAACTTGGTGATGCTGTAAATTTCTGTGTAAATATTTGGGTGCAGGATGGACTTGACATATATTTGTTGACTGTTAGCAGTTTTATGTGCAGGAGGTTGCCCTTTCAAGAGAAGCATGCCATACAACAGGCATCCATACTTGGAAATCTTGAAAATCTGGGAATAATTGGGGGTCCTGAATCCATTTCAAAGGCAAACTTGCATTCTGAATATATGAATGGTAGTGCACACGGGGAAGAGAGAGAGCAGATGAAATCCCATCTAAAAGTTGTAGAGTTTGGGGCCGGACGAGGTTATTTAACTCACATGCTTTCTGACTGTTATGGCATTAAAGACATAGTACTAGTGGAGCGCAGGTCATATAAGTTCAAGGTTAGCAATACCTCTTAAAACTTTTGATTTGTGGTATCATTTGTCTCGAGTCTTGCTATTCCTGATTAATGATTCAGAATTGGTTTGGAAACTTCAATTGGAACAACATTCCAAATTTATTGTCTTATTTTGTGCTGTTATACATTAATATTAATTAATCTATTTATTATTATTATTATTTTTCTTGTATAGACATTTCCTCAAACTGGACAAATTACTGGGAGCACTCTCCTCCTGTACTTTAATTGGCATTAAGGAGCAGCTGCATATTGTTTCCTGTGTCTTTCTAATTTTGTTTATTGCTCTCTGTGTCATACTGCCATATTGACTACAGAAAGTGATGCACTTCAAATAGGTGTGATACTGTAGGTTAGGAAACTTTTTGTCAGCTTTTTAGATTGGTACTCTGCAAGAGTTAAGACCTCACTTTTGCACCCTGTCAGAAGATTTTTGTAGACGCTGTGCTGGAACCTTTCAAGTTCCCTTTTGCTTCATTAAAAGGCTAGATGGCAACCCATGTTATAAACGCTGATGAAATTTAATTTCTTATAAGTTATAACCCATGTTTCAAGAACAGGTTTACAGAATGTATTTGTAGGGATTGTTTAAACATGGCTCTTCACTTAGTTCACATAATGTAGATTCTGAAACAAATGCATCTATTCTTTAGCTTGGAATTTGATACTAAATGAGAGATAACGTTTGTTAGTTCCATACTGTTGGAACTTGGAATAGCACTATTATATTCTCAACAGTAGTCTCCAAAATATCCTATTTTATTGGAAGGTTGAATGGAAGTCGCAAAAACAATGATTTTCTTTCACCAGTATGCTACCATAAAATGACTTTGTGGTAACTGTTTTTGCAGGTCACTTCACATACAACTTGAAAGTATTTCAAGACAATAAATCTCTATCCCATCTGAGCTTGTTTATTAGTTTTAGAAGAGTTATTGTGTCGTGGTTGAATTTTTCAGGCTGATCGAACTTTGAGGCAGATGGAGGCTGTTACTTTGGAGCGCCTGAGAATAGACAGTAAGTGATCACTAATAATTCCATTGAAGGTTTTTTGTCTAACTTATGACCTTTTTTTTCTTCTTTTGGTGAAATGCTGCTATTTGGTTTACTTCACAAGATGGGGCATATGCGATACAGTGTTTGGCCTGCTTTATCTGTTGAATAATATGACCAAGAAAGCCATGATTAGAACTTCAAATTTTCAATTTGGGCAGCCCTCTACTAATTAATAAAGTGTTGATTGTTGAACCAAAGAAACATGGTGCGTTACCGGAGACTATACATCCTGTCCTTGAAGCTTTATACTCTTAGTATTGACATCATTAAAACCTAATTGTTGCTAAGGAAGTTGGAACATTCATACATAGGCTTGTTGCCCGCCGATGTGCACACAACAGTGGAAATCTTTCGAAGCTGCTTTTGGAATGTGTGGCCTTGGGGGAAAGCAAAGAGTCAGGTGCTGTCACCTGATCCCGACTCCTCCGTTTAGGCTTAACTCCTAACGAAGCCAAGAGGGGTAGACCCTACAAAGAGTTACTAAGGCTCTTGAAGTGTTTTTTGTGGATTGGGATGTGTGTTTGTTTAGGAGTTTTTTGACAATTTACAATAAGATTTTGATCAAGTATAGATTTGCAAATATAAGACACATCCACAATATATAATGATAACTTATAAAATTAAAGAGGCATCCACAACATTTACTCAAAATAGTGCAATTGTAAGATAGATAAATTATGAAATAAAAGAGACAATTGCTTGCTTTAAACAAAGAGACCAGTGCCTTGGAGTCACTGTCTTTGAAGTGCTTGGAGATGTTTTGCAAATGTATCTTGATAAATTTTATTATAAATTTTGAATGTAATGTGGATTATTGTGGGAAAAGGGGATCTCCAAGATATACCATTCGGTACAGGAGATATGTCCAGAATGCAGTCTAGGTGGCTCCGTACAAGGACATGTGGGATGGAACAGAGTCTTTTGAGCTGTTCAACACTACACCAATAAGGATTTAGTCTGAATTTTTCTCCGAGGTCTCTTCCCAGTGGTTCCCGCATCCCCAAGCAGAATTTGCCCACTTTAGACTACAACGTTTCAACGCCGGATTTTCGTTGGTTTATATGGGAGTTTATTTTATTAAAGTTGAAGTTGGTTTAAATGTGAAAAAATTAAGTAGTGTTGCAGTTGCTTTTGGTATCCCACAACTCAGACGGACTACTGGTGGGTAGAGCATTCACAGTGTAGTAAATGATTTGTTCCAATTTTATTTTAGGCGATGAAAATATGAGCCATAGACTCTCCGACAGAGAGCACTCTTGATCCGCCTTATGGCGATATTTTGCAATACAAGCTAAACTAAAACATGAAAGGAAAATCTAAAACAACTAAGTACAAGTAAACTCTCCGATAGAGAGCACTCTTGATCCGCCTTATGGCGAGATTCAAGAGATTTTGGGTTTTTTGTAAGTAGTATATAAAACAAGAAATATAACTAAGACAGAAAGCAAGTAAAAACCTCTCCGACATAGAGTTCTCTTGATCCACTTTTCAGTGAGATTCAAGAGGCTTTTTGTTCCTTTTAACAACTTTATATCAAGCAAGAAAGTAAAATCTAACTAAACAAGAGCTAAAACAATGAAAACTATTGAAACTAATCTAGTAGTTTGTTCTACTTATGCAGATGAAAAGCAAATAAATGACAAACAAGGACGATACATGCTTCCCCCAAATGGGGGAACAACGGTGCGGGAGTCGTAATCCCGCTCGCTTTTTATTTATGATTTGTACAAGAATTGATGTTAGCTTCCTTATGAAGGCACATGATAGAAAGGGGATGAAGAAGGGGGAGAGTAGAATTTTTGTGCTTTTTGCTTTTTCCTTAGCTCTTCTCGCTTTGTCTTTTTAGCCTTTGGGCTATTGCTTTGCCTTGCTTTCCTGTGGATAAGAGCTTGTTGATGTATATGTAACTTCGGAATGTATTTCACATATATGTATATTGTATTCCTATAGAGATGTTATTATTCCTCTATACGGAAGTGTCGTCATTTATATTGTAAGTGTCATAACTTATACTTGATGGGTTATTAGACCACCTTGTTGGGGTCGGCTCTGTATAAGTCATGTGGGTCAAAGGGTTATTAGACCACCCTATTGGGGGTCGGCCATGTGGGTCAAAGGGTTATTAGACCACCCTAGTGGGGGTCGGCCCAGTCAGCATTATGTTAAGTGGTTAAGTTGAGGCCGACCTAGTTGAGTAAAGGTCAAGTCAAGTTAGTGTATAAATAGAGAGTGTGTCTCTCTCATTTTACACATTCTATTCTCTCACTCACACTTTGGAGAGTGGCGCACTTGTGGAGGAGGAGGCTCTGCTGCTAGGAGAAGACTATCTCTTGTATTCTGGTTCTATCATTGCTCTATCTATCTCTGAGGAAGTTATTGGGGTTTTTCACCTTTATGGTTTTCCACATTGCCCGAAAAAGTGACCTTCTTGGGAGTTTGAGGAGTGAGAGGAGTGGGTGGACTAGGCTTGGTAGTACATGCAGGAATAGGTGCTTCTAAAGGCTTGGTAACACATGCAGGAATAGGTGCTTCTAATGTTTTCAACAACTTTTCCTTTTGACCAGGAATCTTGTAGAGTTCATTTATGGGTATAGGTACCTTGGTAGTATTGAACCAATTACTCCAATCAAAATTTAACTTACTAGAATCTGTTGAATTATTTGGAATAATTACCTTGGGAGGTTTTATAGCAGGTGCAGGATTTGATCTTCTTTGGTATCCAACCCCTTTAAATCTCTGCATATTTTGTAGCTGTTCATTTGATGGTCTTCCTCCAAAGTTTTTTGTCATGTTGTCTGGCTCATTTTCAGCATGTTTCCATTTTTCTTCGGGAATATTGCAGATGTCTCCTACAACATTTATGTATTCAGGCTCGCTTGATGTTGGATTACTGGTACCTTCCCCTTCAGGATAACCATGTTCTTGTACAAAGTTTGCAAAATAGCAAGCGAATTCCTCATGGAAATCCTTGCAAGCTTTGCAAAATGGGATGTACACCTCATTTGCGTTGGCAGCCTCTATTTGAGTTGGAGGCCTCTTTTCATTTTCGGGAGCTTTCTTTTGCCAGTTATTTTTGGGAGGGTAATTTCTCTGAATTGGTTGAGTTTGTTGAACTTGTTGAACTCGTTGGACTTGTGCCCTTTCCATGTTTATTATCTTGTTTTGTACTTCCTTCATTTGGGCTACATGTTTCTGCTCAGCTCATTCCATCCTCTCACACATATCCATCATCTTTTTCTCATATGATTCTTTCAAAGCATCCAAAGGATCTTTACCTTTAGGCTCAGTTGTTTTCAAAGGAGTTTGAGCTCTTGAATAACCGGGTAGGTTTGACTTCCCAGAGGACTGCATGTTTCTATCAATCTTAGTTGCCATTGTTTGTGCTTCTAGCAAAGTAGCAGGTTCTTTATCCCTAAGTTGATATTGCATCTCTCCACTTAAAGCTTCAATGTAGTAAACCAGTATAGTATGTGGAGTTGGTTTGTAATCTGTAGGGATTGCATTGTATAAATCCATGAACTTCTTGTTGAAATCCTCCATGGTTTCTATCTCACTTCTTTTAATGTTTGTTAGAGCAGCAAGTTGATGACGTGGCTCTTTTTTCTCACCATACTTGTTGGTGAAAGCAGTTGAAAACTCAGCTAAGGTGGCAAAGGAGTTGGCTGGTAAGCCGATGAACCAGTCACCAGCAGCTCCATCTAAGGATAAGGCAAACAACTTCATGTACACATCTTCATGCCTATGAGCAGGCTCTCTGACATATCCACTTTTTATTCTTGAGAAAGCAATGAGGTGATGTGCAGCAGTAACAGTATCAGTGCCGGTAAAGGTTGGAAGTTTGTCGATGGCCTTATCTGGAAGATCATGTGGTTGACCTGCAATCTGAGTAATGTTGAGGGGGGCGAAAAAATCACCCATTGTATCGGAAAAACAATTATTACTGTTTTCAAAATTTTCTAAGTTATTTTCCTGAAAGAGACTATGGATGTCAGAAATAGACCGAGACTTAAGTTCTTCAAGGATTTTACGAGAAGCTAGCTTGTTCAGTCTTCTCCTATAAACCTTTTCAGGTTCTGGGATGAAACTAAGCAAGCCTTCAGAGTTTCTTCTAGTCGAATACCTTGAGGTGTTAATTCACAATGGAGTTGCCAGGTGGTTTCAAGTCTAATTTCTGAGAGTGATTGAACTAAAAGACTACCAAAAAAGGAAAAAAGGGCAGTGGAGTCGCCAGACAGATTTGAGAATCTATCAAAAAGGTAATAAAACTAGAAAAAACTAAGGTCGTCCAGGAACAAAAAGATTTGTCCCCGGCAGCGGCGCCAAAGATGTTGTCCGCCAAACTGCACACTAGCAGCGGAAATCTTTCGAAAGCTGTCTCTTCACTACAAGTGAGAGAGGTGTGGCCTTGGGGGCAAGCAATGAGCCAGGTACTGTCACCTGAATCCCAGTTCCTCCGTTTAGGCAAACTCCTAACGAAGCCAAGGGGGGTAGTCCCTAAAAGAGAGTTTCACTAAGGCTCTTTGTGTGTTTAAGTGTTTTTGATGTAGTGATGCGGATGGGTGTTTTTTTTAGGAGTTTTTTGAGATGAGAGACAATATAAAGATTAAATATAAGACAAGATAACGCAATCCACGTTGCAAACACAAGATGAAAGATACATTTGGGCAATAAGTAAATCACTTTTCACGAAATATAACAGATAACTCCAATGTTGATACTTAAGCAAGCAAAATATAAGATAAAGGACCAGTGCCTTATGGAGTCAAGATTTAAACATGAATTGTGAAAACTTGATACAAGTGCTTAAATTGAAAATTTGTGAGAACGTTATGCAGCTTATCTTGGTAAATTCAAAGTTTTAATTGTCTTGATTATTAGGGCTAAAACCAAGGATGTTCAAAGAGTGTCCGGAAAGTAGTTTTAAGCAGCTCCTTTAAGAGACCTGTCGGGGCCTGTCTGGAATCACGGCGAGGCGTGCAATGCTAACCAGCCACCGTGTCGCAGATTGGGCGGTCCGGCGCCTCCCCTGAGAACTGATTAAAATACTTTATGTCAACGCCGGTTCGTTGGTTATGGGGGTGAAAGTTTTAATTAGATTTTCTCTTGTAAATTAACAAGTCTTCCACCTTTCTGAGTACTAGCCCAACCTTTTCAGGTTGGCAGAGCATACGGGTGTAGGACAGAAACCAAGATAAATTAATTAAGGGGTGTATGAGTGGAAGGTTTTATTATTAAAGAACCTTGTTCAACTCTCCGACAGAGAGCGCTCTTGACTTGGTCTTATGACCACAGTTCAAGAGACTTGCTAGATTAACAATGCCTAATGCAGGGAAATGCAAGAAACTAAGATGCCCTCCGATAGAGGGTGCTCTTGACTTGGATTTGGCCAAGTTCAAGAGACTTTGGTTTATTTTAAGAAGGAGATAAAAAGTAGTAGCAGTGTGTCTTAACTTGAAACAGATTTGAACAATAGTGTTGATCGACAAGATAAAAATTACTACTAACAATAATGCTTGCAAGATAAATAAATCTAGTGTTCTACCACACAAATTTTAATCTACTAGGTGGGATTGATCCCCGAAACAGGATCAACCACTAGAACCGCCTGCACTTGAGAACTTCCAGCTAGCTGAAAGCTCTGCCAAGGAAACCGACGGGGAAGGAAGAGTAACCACAAATTATGTGGTCCTGCCCTTGAGACGAAATCTCAAGGATACAACTTCCGGCTGAAGGCTTTGGAAGAGAAGCAAGATAAATGCAAAAATAAAACTAAACTACCCAAGAATCTCTTTCAGGTCCAAGACCCTACTCGGGAGAGCATGGGGGTAAGTAGATATGGAAGATAAATAACCAAATGACTTAATGAAATAGAAACTAATCTAATAGCATGGAAACATAAACTAAGTTAAACCAAACCACAAGACCCAACACTCTTCCCCAAATGGGGAAGAAGACCCAAAAGTGGAGGCCCCCTCCACTTGAAACGTTTTATTAAACTGTTACAAATGCCTTGGTCTGAGACCCTTGAAAGGACTTTGAAAAATAAAATAGAGGAAAGCTAAGAAGCTCTTAAAAGCTTTTACAAAGGATAATGGTTTTGATTTGTTTGGTTTAAGATCCTCTTCTTGCTTTCATTATTTTTCTTGGATTTTGCAATTTGTCCTTCTCTTCACTTTGGTTAACTTCTCCTCTTCTTAAATTTCAAATTTTCTTCTTGAGCTCGCTTTTATCACACCTACAACACAAGTGAAAGTGAAACTACAAGCACCCTTTAGTGTTAGTCAAATCAAACAAAAATGAAACTAAACTAAGTCTAGATTTGAAAAATAGGTTCTAAAATGTAAAAGCATGAGATTTTGTATTTAACTTTTCAAATTTGACAAAACGGACTAGCAAGCTAAAGTGCTTCGAAAAATGGTGGGAATGAAGTTAAAACCACAAAATTTTAAGCTATTCTATATGCAAACTTTTATATCTTTGAAATGAAACCATAAAACTAGGAAAGATGACTCAAAATGCAAGCCTAAACTCAATAAGATGGGATCTACAATGTAATTGAAACTATAAATGAGATGCAAATAAGACTAACTATGCAAATGCAAGTATGAGGATCTAAAAAACTAAAAATGCTTAAAGACTAACACTAAATTTTAACAAGCTTATGCAAAAAGGCAAATGCTAATGTTTTAACAATTTTGCGTGTTTATGGTGGATTTTAGGGCCACTCAAGGATGGACGAAAGGAGGGATCCTAAAGCAAGAAGTGAGGAGAGACGAGAGGTAGGAAGGCTATCAAATGAAGTGGACGGGAGAGCTAGAGGAAGGAAGCTCGAATCTAAGGTAACCAAGTTTTAAAATGTAGATTTTTTGAAACTTTGATGGGTGAGGAAGAGATCTCTTTGTAGCTTGGTTTTGGAGACAAGATGAAGGAGTTTGAGGATCCTGCAAAACAAAAGATATTAGTGGGAAAAAATCCTTGCTTGTGAAGTCAAGCTAGATGCAACCTAGCTCACACTTGTCTTCACCTTTGACAATACCTGTAAAACCCCAACACACTCAAACATACAAGTGAAATCAAATGCTAGTATGTTAGATAACCAAGACTAAATCAACATTGGTATAACCGAATACTTCTTGCTCATTTAAATCTTTGGAAAACATCACACACATAATCAACTTGAATATAACAAATGACTATTCTCATGGACTAAAAATAGCCTTCTAGAGCTAGCAATATTGAAAGAAACACTTGCATAAATAAGAGGAAGGTTATATGAAGATATCACCTCAATGCATTGGACACATTCACCACAAAATTTGAAAACACATGGACCTCCAAAGTCTTGATCTTTATTCCAATATGAGCATAAAAATATTACAATTCTCGACAGAGTTTTCTTGCATCCAAAAATCCATGAGATAATAGCCCCTAATGGGCCTCTCTTTATACTAAATCCTAAGCTAAAACCCTAGGTCGAATTGGCAAATAGACAAGTAGATCGAATTCCAATCATGAGAGGGCTTGGAGCAAAAAACAATAGACAAAGTCGAGTTTGTGTGGTAGGTATGATTGGATATGTGGCAAACTCGACTTGGGTGGTAGGTTTAGATATATCAACAACCAATAAACATCCTCCAACAAGGATCCACGTGAGGTATGGTAGGTTGACGTGAGGGTAATGGAAGGTGCGAGTTAGAGGATGGAGAGACAAGTGTAACATGGTAGGTGTAACTCGCATGGTAGAAGGAGCCAAGTGTAATGTGGTAGGTGTAACTCGAATGGTAAGAGCATGGGATGTATCACAACCAATAGGCAAGGTCCATCAAGGCTAAACTCGAGCTTAAAAGAGGTTGACGTGAGGATTTAGGGGATATGCGAGTTAGTTGAGGTAGGAACACGTGGTCATGGTAGGTGTAACTCGAGTCTCAACAAGGAGCCAAGCTTTGGGTTGATTGGTGAGTCATGAGGGCGCCTACCTTAGGCTTTAATACAAACTACCACCCAATCATCAACTTACAACACATCAAACTCGAGTTTTGCATGAGGAGGGCGAGTTTGCTCAAGTGGATAACCTTCTGGTGACTAGATAATTGATTGGAGTGACTGGGAGTTGATTGGAATCCTCATAAATGTCCATTGCCATGTCATTTAGCCTTTTATTTTAATCAAATTGATTAATTTTGGAGAGATTTGGATTATCTCCAAAATATTCAATTTTATTATTTTAATTAATAATTTCTCTGTAAATGACTTTTCAGAGAAAATATTAATTATGAGGCTGAAATGACATCCGAAAGTTGGGTTTAGCTGTTCCATGGGTCATGTGTGATTTTTGGCTTATGAAACGAGCCATCAAACACTAAAATCGGACCCCGGATGACTGACATATTACAGACTCAAATTTCTTTATTTAAACTATAGAGAAATTTAATTAAAATTTAAAAATAATTAAAAAATTAAAAACCCCAATTTCGACGCGTCCGGTAAAATTTTTTCGAAATTTTTTTTCTGGGGGTCCTAGAGACCTAGGACATGACCAGAACCTATTCTAATAGTGTCTAGTAGGTTTATACATTATAGTTGGACCCTAATAACCCCCCATGGCCAAATTTCCAAAATCGGGCATTTCAGCTTTGGAGGAAGCGGGAGAAAAACCAAGAGATTATATTTCGCCTGAAGCAAAGTATAATCTGACGGTGAAAAAACTCCCTGGAATACCTTAGTTGTTTAATCCAGTCATGGGGAACCAAGCCACTCAGACCCTACTAACACACTTTGATACAAACCCCCATGGGGCCATGGTCATGTCGACTCAAAAACAGAACTGGCTAGACCCAAATACAATGAAACCCAAATACTCTGGAAGTGAACACTGATGTGTTCCAACACTGGCGGCTCAATAAGGTTTCAACTATTGTACAAATCAGTTGATAACATGCTGTAGATTTGTTGTACATGTTGTTCTCTTAGTTAAGATCCTAGATCAGATTGAAATAAATTTTGAAAATTTAACAGAGCTTTGGACAGAGACTAGTTAATGGTTAGGAGTTGTTAATATATGAACAAATCAACAATCTTTTAAATTCTTGAACAAAGATTTAAACAAGAAAAACTTCAAGTACACAAAGAAAACTAGATCTAGCACTTAGGATGCTTTGAGACTCGCCCTAGCTTCTCACTTGGAGAAGAAGGGGTTCGCTCTAGATCTAGGTTAGGGGAGCGAATAGATCAAAGGAGAATGAAAGCTTTAGAAACTAAGATCTAGATGCTAGAGTAGAGTAGATCAACGAAAGATAAAAAATTTTGAAACTTTGAACTACTAGCAAGGAAGAGTGAAAGGGTTTTAGAGATGAAAGAACTTTAAACCTAAACCCTACTTTGCACTTGAGGAGCGAATAGAAAGAAGGATAAAACTTTTAAGCCTATGATCTATTGCATGGAAGAGAGCGAAAGGGTCTGAATGAAAGAACTTTGAGCTTTAAACCTACTTTGCCTCAAGAGGAGCGAAATGCATGAAATATTTAAACTTTTTAGCTAGAACAAATCGCTTTAGTAACAAAAAAGGGAAAAAGGAAGTTGATTTTGAGTTTAAAGAGGTGAAAAGGGGAACCAATCCTAAGTTTGAAGAAGCTGAAGGCTTGTAGAGATCTGCAAAACAGTATTCGAGCATGATCACTTGTTGGAGAGGAGAGAAGCCAACTTAGGTTCGCTTCCAAATCAACCTGAGAGATCCTGCATCAAACATTCATACACTTGCAAGACAAAGTGGATTAAATCTAGAAGATATGGTTAAATAAGAACTATGAAGAGTATTTTGTATAACTGACTATGCATACTACTTCTTATTCTTTTAAAAGCATTCCAAAAGCATACAACTCAAAGCCTATGAATGTATACTTCTATGGGCTCAAAGGCCTTCCTAGCTAAATCATCCACAATATTCAAAATAGAAAATGCATAAAAATGAGATACAAGATTACCTCAGATGAGAACACACACCACATAACACAGATCTTGCACACCTCTTTGACCTCCAAAGTCTTCAACAAATTCTCATTAAACAAAATAGAATACAGGAGCAGAGGTTCGAAGCTAATCCACCCGGAATAGGGGAGCTTGACCCTGCTTTTATAGAGTTACAACAAGGAGAGACGAATGCATGAAAAGGAGAGGTCGAACTCAAATCAAGGAGAAATCACGTGATTGATTGACTTGGAGTTCGGTTGGTTGGTGTGATGGGATGAGGTGGATGCCACCTCATGAGAGGAGCGCCCCTCTCCCATTGGAACCAACGCCCAAGAGTTGGAACATTCTCCCACCTTTACGAGCTTCAATGCTTGGAGAAGTCGCCCACGTGAGGGAGGCCCACGCTTTCCTTAATTAAAATATTCCAATTTGACTTTTAATGCCATGTAAGACGACGCTTTAGCATGAGGATATATTCGCCTTCCTCTTGGAAACATAATGCCACCCTTTCCAAACTTTATTTCATCATATTTTGACTTTTTAAATTTTTTGTCTTCTAGTGCACTTTGTGCCATTTTAGCAATTTAAGTGCCATTTTGTAGCACCCTTAGGAAAAGGTGCCACAAATGCCAAATTGGTCGCCCGAAACCTAGCAAAAGTGGGTCCTATGTTAAAGAAGATGCTCTGAGCGTCAAAACGAGCCTCCCCATGCCAAATTCCACCTCCAGATGAAGCTTTTATTACATTTTGAACTTTTCCAATTAAACCATTAAAAAATGGTCTAATTTACGGCAAAAAATATTTTTGCCGGAATGAAACCAAACTCCTAGGGGACCTAGTGCATGTCGATACGACTCAATTTAGATGGCTAGTATGTAAAAAATCCTAGACACTAAGACTTTAATAACCCCCTTAGGTTCGACCACCATGGTAAATACTCCAGCTTTGGAGGTGTGAGTGAAAAACTCAGGAATTATACTTCACTGAAGAGTAAGGCATAATTCCTAAGGAAAAAACACTCCAGAGTATTACCATGATAGTTAACCCTAAGGAAAGCCAAGTCTTTTATAAAAGAACCATGCTTAGACCAACTTTATACAATTCCCCCAAGGGGGTGTGAAACATGCATTTTATTACAAATGGGGCAAAAATTGCCCTGAAAATGACCTTTGAACTTCTGAACTCTGAAGATGAACATGTGTCATGTTCAAGAAACTGGCTGCTCACTAGAAGTTCAACTATCGTACAAAATAGTTGGTAACAAGGCTATAGCGACTTCCTGCTCATCATTGCAGCTGTCATACACAGACTTGCATGAAATCTTATTGAGAAAGAACCTGACAACCATATCAACCCCTTGATCATGTTGGAGAAGCAAACAATGAGTTCCAACATTAAATATGAGCTTTCGTATCATGTGACTATATTATGTTAGTGTTGAATGTTACTGACATTTGACCAATATATAGCCTTTAATTTTAAATGTTATCATTAGTTGTTTAAACCACAATAATGGTTAAGGTGCTATAAATATTGTATCCAGGAGATGGTGTAAATGGGGGAGGGGTATGTGTGTGCAATATACAGGCAGCCTACCTTGGGCTAGCCTTGTGATGTAAACTAGTATTGATATTGCACTATTGATTCTGTCCACTCCTGTGTATATTTCTTGTGAATGTACTTGCACTAGTTTTCTTACGTTGTGTCAAAGCCAAAGGAGAACATCTGGATGTCAAGTAGTCTGAAGTCGTTGATCAACATTCAATGTCCCTGTACCAGACACCCAACGTTGTAAAATGTGGGCCCTTCTGAGTGATATCATATTTTGAAGAATGATGAGAAAATAGCTCTCATCAGTGTACACTGCAAGGTAAGACTCTCAGTAGAGGTACCCGTCCCAAGAACACATCATGGAATGAAGAGAGCACCTGTTTCAGCAGCACATTATAAAGTGAAAAAATTATGCTGGTGAGATCAACGGGAGGCTTAGTTCATGTCCCAAATAACCTTTACAGTAAACTTGATAAACAAACTCATTGAGTGCAGATGACGTCGTTTTACATGGACAAGAGATGTGGTGTTGAGATACAAAGTTCGAAAATTAATGAAAATATTTTTTAATTTTTCTGAAGTTTTAACTTATATTCAAGCTTCTCATATAGCAGAAAAGGGAAAGGAACTGATATTGAAAAATTATAGGGGCCTGTATAGGTGATGGTCAACTTTAGTGTGGGACAAGAGTTGAAGAGATTGAACAGTGATGTAGATTGTGGAGCAGCTGACTTCGATGTTAAAAGGAAGTCGAACAGATTTAAACAAAACTTGTGGGTTTGTATCTCAGCTCCTCTTAAAAGACGGAACTGTGATGTGGCTACACTGAATTCTATATACACATAGAAGTGATGATGAAATGCACACACTTTCTTTTTCAGCAACCATTTCTCACAATACATAGCAGCAGTGCATAACCATAATGGACAGTACATTGGTTGATTATCCAGTGTTCCGAGCAAAATGATCGCAACATTGTTGGGAAGAGGTTTGTGTTAAAAAGAGTTAAATTTTACAAAGTTAACATTTTCATTTTTCATTATCTTCTTAGACTAAAATTTATATAATTAAAAGAAACGGCAGTGTTAATGATGAATGGCGTCTCAGTAAATTCATCCAAAGGAATGGTATTTGTGTGCTAAAGGTATGAAGAAGAGACCTGTGTGAGGTTGCAGATGTCTGCGTGTTTACGCAACAAAAAGAGAACATGACAGTTGGAGGGAGGATTTCTTTGGAGAATGGTTAATATTTCGCATAGTTACTGGATTCAGCCCTAGGCCTAACCACATCCGAATCAGATTCTTCAGCATTGGATTCTCGGATTCTTCCACCTCGTTTTGACTAATCTAAAGCTGTTTACATAGGATAAATGTAGGATAATTAGGGTTAATTAGGGTTCTGAATCCCCGATTCCTAATTTTGGGATGGATGCCGCATCCGTATCTGATTCTTCAGCCGATTCCGATCGCACCCACGGTTCGTGTAACCTTGATATTTCGGTTGGTATTTCTGGCAAAAGGTCAAAATTAAGAATTTCAGTGACTGTTTGATTTGGAGAAAGGGCACAATGATGCTCCTGAGGTATTTTGTTCATTTTTTTTCTATTAAATTCCAAAACAGACGTGTTAAAATTAATGGCAATGATAGATAGAAAATGCAATATATCTAATCTGATATTATTTATAATATTATATTATTAATTACTATCTAGGGTTGCATCCATTAGAATAGTCATGTCTTTTATATACTATAATACGAGTCTTTTTGACTGCCTATCATGATATCTTATATCTTTCACATTTATTGCATATTTTATTTTCAGTCCTTTGGACTATATGGTCTCGTGCCTTTGCCCACAAGTGTACTGTCTCCATATTTGACCAATCAATAGGCCTCAGGCTGGGTCCCCAGATCTCTGATCCATTGAGAATGACATTCTTAATAATAGTGCCTAAGGGATGTATCTTTGATGGATTCCTTGAAAATGGATTTGGAAGCACTGGCAATTGAATACAAATAAGGATGCATATTGCTTACAATGACGTGATTTGGATGCATGCCTCAAGCTAAATGTAGGACCGCTAAACTGTATGCGTAGATAAGTGTAAGCCATACTAATCTCAACTAGCTCTCCCTTGAAAGAAAAATGAAATTTGGATAAAGCATCCTTAGATGTGTTGAATCCCATCACCGTAGTCTTGCTAAGGTTAACCATGGGTCAACAACAATCAGAAAAATGGGCTAGAGCATCTAACTGCTTCTCCAAAGAGTCCAAACCATTGGGAGAGGAGACTGGAAGGACGATATCGTCAACAAACAGAAGCAATGAGATAAAGACATGGTGCAAGATATACCCTCATCTACATCTGTATTCTCCCTAAGGAGCTCCTCAAGTTCACCGATATAGATCCCAAATATTGTAGGAGAGAGAGGACACCCTTGTTTGACTCCAATGATGCTCCTAATATAATCAGAAAGATCATGTGCTGTCTGGAAGTAACCTGTTACTGGCTTGTAGAGCCTCATGATAACAACAATGGCCAACTCTGATACACCAACGCCATAGAGCCTCCCAAGAAAAATTGTTTGGGCACAACATTAAAGGAATTTCTCAAGTTCACAAAGCAACAATAGATCTTAGAAGACTCTCGTTTATCTTCCTTGGACCTTGACAATAGCTCAAAGAGTGAATATGTGATCAATAGTGCGGTAATCCTGAAGATTGCTTGACATTTGGCTGTAAAATTACTTCTTCCAACTGCTTTGATGGAAACATGTCAAGAAAAATATCATATAATTTGGCTAAAGTTTGCTCTATCATAATACTCCTGTAATTATCTGGGTCAGAGCAGTCCCTTGACTTATAAATAGGACAAATGATATAAAGGCTTTAACAAGCCAGAACAAAGCACTTCCTTCAAGAGATCTGCAATAGGAAAGGCAAGGGCATCAACACCATGCTTGAGGAACTCAACATGAATACCCTCGCAATCAGTGACTTTGCCAGTGCTTAGTTTTTAAATAGTTCTCGTAACATGTCCAAGATGGTACTAACAATTAAACCCCAATTGAGTGCTCAATTGGCATCAAATAAACCCCAATTGAATGTGGAATTGACATCTTGTGTGTTCCAAGTATAATGGCCAGGTTCATTCCTTAGAAAATAGAGGGTATTTGTATAAGAAAATCAGAAACCATTGCACTAATGAAGAGCCAATTGAACACAATGACTATGTGAACCCAACCAAGCCAATGTATATTAGGCAACCAAGCCAATGTATATTAGGAAGGATAACTGAAAATATGTAATGACTAAAGTTTGACCAGTAGGATGCTCATAAACTTTGCATCTGGAGTTGAAAGTATGTTGTATGACCTGTGATTTTGGGGTGTTGCAACATGATTAATGCATTGGTGTGGATAGATTCAATTTCACCCGTCTACTAAAAGACATAGCATTTAAGAACCTTTATTCCTCTGAAGGATGTCTTGTCAAAGTTACTTGAAAATGATGAGAGTGGGATGCCACATATCCTATTTCTTCAGATATTTTACTTTCAAATAACCTACATGGATTTCATCTTCTAAGGGAGTGAAATTCACTGAGTTTGCATGGTCTTATGGAACTCATCATCTACAATTAGTGTCCACAAATCAATCTTAAATTGCTGAAATGAGAATAAATTTTTACAAGGAATGTCACTATAAAGATTCACAAGCATCTGTGGATCCCCCCGGGGTCCTTAGTTAACTGTTAAAAAGTGTTGGATGAATTTGGATCCTGTTCCTTTTAGTATATTCCCTACACTAGGGCTCCTCTAATTATCTGCTTTGCTGACTGCCTCTAAATACAGTCTATGATGTGCTTGGTATGTTTTGTCACATTCATGATTGATAAGGCCAGCATGATCTTTTTAGCTATCAAGCAGGTGTGATTTTGGTGTCGAAAGGTTATTTCATACATTTTATTTCTTTCAGATTTTTGTTAATGCCCTGATACCTTGAAACTTGAATATGTCAATTCTGAATTTTTGCAGTTGGAGATCTAAAATTGGAAGCTGTGGAATCTTTGAAGGGTTTTCATTATGCTGCAGTGGGGAAACATCTTTGTGGACCAGCTACAGGTGACTATGCTTCAAAGCCCATTTTATGCCTTAATTTAAAGCTCTCTTTTTACTGCTTTCATTAGTAAATTAGCATATTCATACCAGGGTACAAGGGACAATATTTGTTTGCTGACCTTAGTTTCCTTTCATATTTTTATGGTGAGATTCCTGGTACAGATTTAGCCCTACGATGCTGTCTTAATGAACAAAACTGTAACAAAAATGTATCTGAAGATACCAACACAGGAGGAAATCGTCCTTACATAAAAGGCCTTGCAATTGCAACATGTTGCCACCATCTTTGCCAATGGAAATCTTACGTGAGTAAGTTACTGATTTTTTCATGATGGTAGACAAGGCAATAGTGGTTTGATTTTTTCAATTGTTTTTTGAGCAAGCTGTGGTTGTTGAGAAAATATCTGCTGTTTTCTCCAATTCAGTTGTCACATTTCAGAAGTTGTTTGAAAACAAAAAGATTTGGTTGAAGTGTTGTCAATTTATACCTTGATTTACATTGCATCAGTCACTACTTGCTTGAAAAGACTTAGCTTGCCACATTTATGCTTTCTTTTCAACTTTCTTACATGTAAAATAGCTTCTTTTTAGTTCTTTATTCTGTCTGCACAGAGAGTGCTGTTGTGAACTGTTAATCTGTTCAAGAACATTAATGCAATATTTCCAGTTTGTTAATGACCTCAAGCATGGGGGGATAGTCTGTCATTGCTATGATAGACACTCCACGATCACAATCTCACACAAAAGACAGACCATATTGTCATATACGTATTTCATGACTAGACTTGGCAAGCTGGAATGTGAAAGTCAAGGTGCTGCTTGAGAAGCTAAAAAATATACGGTCTATTGGAAATTGACAAAAAAGGGCAATTATATCTAATGAAAAATCCATCATTTCAACATAAAAAATATAAACAGGTAAATAAAACTATAAATGTAAACATAGATGATAATTTATAAATCGGAACCCTAAAGGTGGATAGGAGAGTTTCCAATCATGTAAATCATAATAGAATGTATATGCTAGAAACTCAGTGTGCATACAACATATGACATGTAGCATAGCTAAATAATATGGACATCAAACACATAGTCAAAATCTTTGGCAGCTTCATTTCTTGGGTCATTCTTGGGATTGGGAAACCAAACATCCTGCCTCAGCCTTTAATGTTGCTACTATCTCTCTCCTTCTGTTTAACCAGTTGAGGTCCTCATCTGCAAATGCTGGCTCCTCATTCCCCACAATCGAATCAAATCATGTGTTGGCCTGATCCACATCAATGGCTTCAACATCCACATTTCTCTCTGGTTCTTTGTTTCAAAGAATACACGTTTTAAGCATCTAAGTTGCATGGAAATGGATACACAGATCTATCGGAATTTTTGAAAATTAGGATATAACACTCTAATCAAGATCAACTATTTATAAAGATGGATCACATTTCAACCTTTTAAGTGCTGGTTTTCGGGGGTTGATATAGCTACTCACTATCTAAAGCTATGTTGCACGAAACTTCTAAAATGCCCACGTACCGGTACCAGAAACTTGCGGAAACTTGGAAACTTCTCAGAAACTTCTGGGAAACCTCAAAGGGTCCATGAGTGGTTTGGAACCCATAGGAAATCTAAAAAACCCTAATTTATGGAAAATGAAAACAAATTTACCTCTAAAGCGTTTCTAAACCTACCTACAAATTAACCTCTCATTCGTATTTTAATGTGAGATAATGTGTTGTTCAAAAAAACTATATATATAAATATATATATCACGTTTCCCCTAACGTACCCATTTTGGGGGGGTCGCGTTTCCAAGCATTCCCGTTTCTGAAACTTGTACATGTTTCCACGTTTTGTGCAACTTAGATCTAAAGTCTGACTTTTGATGGAAAATCAGCCATGCCATTTTCATCAAATATTTAGCTATAGCCATAGTCTCATGTGTAGGAGCTGCAAGAATTTGCTCTCTAATCAAGATCTAAGAATAAAGCAGTCAAATTCTGAAGCGTATGTTTCTTGACCTATATAGAGAACTGATCTCGTATGAAAATAGGAAACCTAACTATCAAAGCACACATTCAACAAGAAGAAATCTTATTCCAATAATGAAAATGAGCAAAGAAAGAAAAAGGAAGGAATCGAAAGCAGACTATAATACAAGTAAGATGAAACTCTTAGCCCAAGGGGTTAGCTCAATCGATTGTTGCCAATCTTGTTGGGAATTTTGTTAGTTTCATTGCAGTAGGTGCCTTGTTCAAATCCCCTTTGATGAGACACATTAGTCTACACCAATAGGTTTACTAGGGATGCCATCCACGAATGTGGGGAAGTATTATCCCCTGGGTTTCCCCACAAGGTTTTCCTTGGAAAAAGAAGTAAGACTTTTCCGATTTCAAAACAATGTCACTTAGATTATAAGTGATAAGGGTAGCCTTCTTATCAAATGATTTTTTGACTATCTTCTGTCATGAACAATTGTTCATTCACTGGAAACTATCCAACATAAAAAGGACCAAGAGTTGAAATTCATATATATAAAATTGATGATGATTGAATGTCTCTACAACAATATATATATATATTTTGATAGGGTGAGGAGATGAAGGGTTATGACCCTTAGTGATTATTTATTATTATTATATAGTATTATAGATACTTTATGTTTGTTACATTGCCTTCCCCTTCAAAGATGCTTTATCCTCGAAGCATAGTTCATAGAAGATTACTTTTTTATTCTTCCTTGTAATGCTCTCACTTGACTCTCTGTTCTTGATGAGGCCCAACAATAATATCTTCTATTCTATTTACAATATTTTAGCATTGTAGAGGGATCAATCTTCACTAGGACTTCTTGTGGATGGCTTTTTTGGATAGAGTTACCTCTTAAATTAACATCTAAGATGCAAAGCCTTCACCACAGTGAAATTTTAAGTGGAACTTGGAAAAGTTTCCACTGTCACCTTAGCACCCTCTTCTCACTTCAGGATGGTTTACAACCAATCACTTGGAGGGCTTCCCTATCTTCACTAGATCTCAGTGATATCTATTATTTGACATATGATTTATGGGCTATTTACAAATCTGTATGAAGGTTTTTTTAACTGCTACGAATTTTTAGATCTATAGGACAGCAAGAGAAGTTTAATATATGATTATGGAAATGACAATATATCAATTTTCTGGGTAGATTTAAGATGTGATGTAAAACAGAAAATTTCCGATACTTTTTTCTAGAATTACAAGAGGGTTTTAAACTAAGTTGCACAAAACGTGGAAACATGTACAAGTTTCAGAAACGGGAACGCTTGGAAACGCGACCCCCCCAAAATGGGTACGTTAGGGGAAACGTGATATATATATTTATATATATAGTTTTTTTGAATAACACATTATCTCACATTAAAATACGAATGAGAGGTTAATTTGTAGGTAGGTTTAGAAACGCTTTAGAGGTAAATTTGTTTTCATTTTCCATAAATTAGGGTTTTTTAGATTTCCTATGGGTTCCAAACCACTCATGGACCCTTTGAGGTTTCCCAGAAGTTTCCGAGAAGTTTCCAAGTTTCCGCGAGTTTCTGGTACCGGTACGTGGGCATTTTAGAAGTTTCGTGCAACATAGGTTTTAAATTATTATAAATCTGCTATATATGATCTTTACTTTCAGTGAAAAGAGATTTATAAAACAACAAGATAGTTTAGCTAATTGATATCAAATTAAGATGCCACTAGACTATTATGGAGTAGGATAAATCTAAAATCTGTATTTTTCCAGATCTCTACTACAGAAAATGAAAGTTTATTCAGATTTTATGGTGGTTAAAGAATGGTGCCAGTGCCTTGATTTTCTATTTGGCATATGGGGTTTTGATATGGCTCAAAAGGAGTCTATGACTCTGTCCTAAAACAAGAGAATGCTGGAAACAAGGCTGAAACATACAAGCAATGTATTCCTTCACTTTTCTGCCCTATATCTCGGAAATCTACAGAGAGGTTTTGCTAGAGTAGACAAACTCAATGGATATGAAGTTTATATTTATCATGGATGACTTGTACATGCACAAAACCAAGTGTGGAGAAACATAGATTTATATAATTCATAACACATGACAAATATAACAACAATGAAAAGATGTTACCACTTATGATTGCTTCACAATCATTTGTCATAGATAAGATAAGATAAGAAACTATAATTTTATTAATGTCCAACAATTGACCACAAAAGTAGGTCAATGGGACTGTGAGGTACTATGATGTCAATACAAAGTGGGAGTGCTAGGGCAGCTCCTATAAAAAGCAAGAGGTAAGTCTCTAACTTAAAAACCAAAAACCAAGAAAAGCTAACTCTAAAGTTGGAGAGCCGATCTAGAAGAAAGATGTATAGAGAGATCCAATACAGAAGAAAAATGACAAGCGGAGTGGATCTGGAATCTGTTACCTCCTAAATTGTACACTAGGTGGTTGCCAAGCGAGCCGGCGAAGATTGAAGCAATGCACTTGTTCATTGCCAACATTCAGAAGTTCAGCCGGTCAAGTTTTGGCCCATTTTTCAAATAATTGCATGTTCATACCTCTTGGGGATATTGTATTAAAATGTGTTGGCATGGCGGCTTTTTGTAAAGAACTTGGTTTCCTAGGACTTAGACATCAATCCGATCATTCCAAGGTGTTTTTCCCCTTGTCAATTATGTAATACTGAATAAGTGATGTATAATTTTCAAGTTTTTCACCCGCTCCTCCAAAGCTGGAATGGTCGTCTTGGTGTTAGGCCTTAGGAGGTTATTAAAGTTCATGTGTCAATGTTTATGAGCATGCTAGGCATTATTTTGAGTCATCATGAACATGCACTAGGTCCCCTAGGATTTTTATTAAGTTCCGCAAAAGTAAAATTTTCCCGTAAAACGGGTCAATTTTTAAATGTTATAATTAAAAAAGTTGAAAATCTCATAAAAAAGTGGTTAGGAGGTGGAATTTTCCATGGGGGTGCTCGTTTTCTAACTCAGAGCACCCACATTACTCCAAAACCCACTTTTCCTAAGTTTTGAGTGATTATTCATCACTTAAATAAAATTCTCTCGAAAAATGATAAAAGAGAATTAAAAAATTAAAAAAATAAAGATATGGAGAAAATCCAAATTCCTAAATCAAAGGAATTTTGTCCCAGTAAAGATCCAATTCAATTGTGGATCAATATCGGAGGTCAACTCAATCAAATCGGGGTGATTTTCAATCAAATCTGGAGAGGGGCGAGTTAACTAAGCTTGAGGGGACACATTCCGTTGAAAGAGGGTGAAATCCTTTTGTTGGCATCTTCTGGATGGATGGGAGTGCATTCCAAAGTGAAGAGGGGCGCACCTCTTGTGAGGTGGCACCCCCACCATGAGTTTAACTCATCCTTTACCCCTCAATTAGCTCAATCAAACTTGCCTTAGCTCCCTCATGAGCTCAAATTCGCCCTAGTTTATCTCTAGACGACTGAGGCACCTTTGAGGTTGGTTTTTTCTATATAAGCAAGGTATTCTCACTCATTCCAGGAGATGGATGGTGGAACCTCTGTCCATTGTAACACTGTTATTATTTGATGAATAAATTGAAAGACTTTGGAGGTCTGTGCTATGCCATCTGATGAATGCTATGTGGTTGAGGTGATATTACATGATTTAATTTCTCTTGTTTCAATTCTGTTGTTAGATCTAGCTTAGAAGGTTGTTTATAATCCATAAAGTAAACATTTATAGTTGTTAAGTTGTTTATTTGTGCTTTGTTTTTAAGAGACATAGGAGTAGCCAACTGTATTCAGTTATACTGAAGCTCTGTTGATCTCTTTTCTGCATGCACACTAGATCTAATCCATTGTTGGCAAGTGTTTTCTTATAGTTGTGTAGGATTTCAGATCTGAAGGACGAGTTGAGCTCAGTTGTATCCTCTCCCCTCTTTAGCACTTTCGAGCTAATACTTTTTGTTTGCAGGCATTCCAGAGATATTCGATGAAGATCAAGCTTGGGGCTTGAAGTCTTCCTTCCATCCCTTTAAACTCAAATTTCTCTTTCTCCAGTTACTTTGTATTATAGGCTTAATAAGTAGATCTGGTTGGAAAAGTCATACTTTTTTTAGATCTATCTTGTTTTAGCATGTTAAGTAGCTAGATCTTAAAGTGCTTCAATAGATTCATTTCCGCATTAGATCTAAGCTAGCTTAAGTTGGTGGTCGAGTTCTACGAGTTCTAGAATTGTCAAAGTAGCAATTTTGACCATGAGGGGACAATCTATGATCTTATGACCATATCGTTGACACTGGAAACATGTATTTAGAAGATTGAAGTACCTCACAAGTTGACCAAGTTGACGTAGAACTCGACCACCAACTTGGATGTACACAAACTCTTTTAAATCTTTAAACAAGTTAACCCTATGAAAACCTCCCTTTGCAACCTAGGGTTAAAGAATCAGGTTGGTTCATGACAAATAAAGCTACTACCAATGGTTGCAGATATTCGCCCTAGAAGATACCATAACTGAATAGGGAGCGTTGGGAATTCAACCCAAAGAATCTGGTTGGTTTGTGACAAATAAAACTACTGATGGGTCAAAGATTTGCTCCAGAAAATCTCATAATTGAATAGGGAGCCGTGGGATTCAACTAAGACACGACAGGACGACTGAGTTACTTCGTCTGCATAAAATTTTTCCTCCCAGGGAGAGAATACCATGGGGGTATTGCAATAGATCCATGGGCCTTGAGAAAAAATGAAATTATAGTGTTATTAGTGGTGCAAATATTGTGAAACTATTACCGACATGGCGATATATTGAGTTTTCCAATCTGATGATGATATCGCCATTAAAAATCACATTTTTTTCAAATTTTGAATATATTGCAATATTTTGAAAATATTACGATATATTGGGAGAAAATGGAAAATATCGGCTAAGTCATGATCCACATTCCTCAGCCGCACTTCATTATTGCATTTTTGGGTTTTTTTTCCTCACTTTGAAGAGGGAAAGCAGGGGATTAAGGACAGAGAGGTTACTCACTGTAACATTTTCCCATAAAAGGGCTAGAGGGAGGGGTTGCTTTAGATGTTTAAAAGAATGAAAACAATGAATATTATTGTATTTCTTTAAAGCTATGTTGCATGGGTTGATGTATCCAAGGGTAGGGTTCATGAACAAGCATCGAGTTCATGAACCTACATCTTCGGATCGTGTACGGGTTCTTGGTTGGTGAACCCAGATGAACTCGGTTCATGACTGAAGAACCCGAGTCGTCGGTGGTGAAAAGAAGGTTCCTTTTGCTGACTAGGTTTGCTGTACCTCGCGTTTGTGTTTGCCGTACCTTGATTTGGGTTCACTGTATCTTGATATGGGTTTGTTCTGCTGAGAGGGGGCGACATACTTTTCAATGATCTAATAAAGGCCACGATAGATCCCGACTTCCTTTACACATGCAACTTGGCCCTCGAAAAATGGCATGAGATAGCCCTATGCAATACAGTTTCACGGGACTAACTTTTAGCTTGGACACTTCACGAACTATGACATTTGACCAAACCACATCTTATAATACTCTGTCGCTCCCACGTTGAGGACAACTGTTGGATTAAAGGTGTCTTGAAAACCCATGGCGAGATCTGCTAGCGCCTCCTTGCTTTACATTTGCATCCTGAATTCACAATTAACTGATTGTCTCAATTTACAAGCTGTCAGGGATTTGCTCTGTGTTGTGGGTCGTCCACAACTATATGATACATCGATGAGAACACATTTTTGCATTTGGTTGTCTCAGCTTAATATTTTTTGCTCTTCCATTGCAATGGATGCCAAAGTGTGTGCCGACCATTTGAACAGATGCAAGTTTAATCTTGCTCATGACACTAGAATCGAGTAGCCAATCTCGTGCTTTGCATTAGAATGGACCATTGATATGATTATTGCCTCTTTCTCTTAGCCTTGAAAACCATTGACTGTAGACATTTCCAAATATTTTATTTTCATCTCTTTGCTTTTCAATGGAATGTAGTCTGACAATGGAATCATAATATAACTTCCACTTGATGTTAAATTTTATGTTCCAATGTGAATGTTGATTTTTGAATTATGAAGAAATATACATGTGACATGTTTTTAACTTATTAATTTTTTTTTACAACTATATATATATAAGTACCCTGTTTCAAAAAATGGTGTCCCCGCCCCCGCACTCACGTTTCCTGGCAACTTAGCTTTAAAGTTTGTTGATATTTTCCAATATTTTCCCTGATGTTGCTGATAAGTTTCTTTCTAGACCCTTGGTGATATATTCATTGACAAGATATTTGGAACATTGAGTGTGATTCCTATCTAAAGGAAAACAAAAAGAAACCTTTAAGCTACAGGTGGCTATGCAAAGCCAACCATGTGGCCCCCAATAGACTTCTTTAACCTTGGGCTTTATGATAGATTGGTTGGATTTGACACACGAAATAGACCAGTAGTGTGTGCTGGTTGAGTTTGTCACAGACAACAACATATTCATTTATACCAATATCAATGGGAAAGATTCATTAGGAGGAATACCATTACCTTGTGTAAAACCTTGGGCACACATTTCCTTATGGCCTTCAGAGGTGCCATGGTCGCTAGTTCCTCCTCTAGTGATAACCACCTTAGGAAAGTCTGTTAATAATTCTAATTAATTCCAAAATGGGTGAATTAATACTCAAAACACCTCCAAAATACCTTAGATGGGATCCTTGATGCTATGACATGAAGTACGAATCAAATACATGCTATAAACAAATCTACAATCTTCAACAAGTAGCTACTCCAAATTATTAATCTTCAGCCTTATGCTTTTTAATAATAAACCTAAGAAAACTGGGTTGGTAGGTACGGGAGGGGTCATCTTTGACCCTGGTGGAAACATACAGACAGATTTTGCTTGGGGGCTTGGAAAAGCTACGAACAACAACGCAAAATGGCTTGCATTAATCAAGGGGCTTGAGTTAGCAACTAGCCTGGGCTTGAAAGAACTAGCGATCTTCGGCGACTCCCTTCTAGTCATAAGAGAGGCTAGAAAGCTAATCATGAACTTCAAAATCCCTGTTTCTAAATACCATCACATCTTCAAGAATCTCGTAACCGATTTCAACGCCATCAAACTTCTTCATATACTCCGGACAAACAATCACTCAGCTGATCTCATGGCAAATAAAGGGGTCCATATAGACTATGGTCATATTGTTATTAATGATAGTGCAATTGATAAAAGTTGGATGCCATAAACTCCTTAAGATTTCTAACTTGGACTACCCCTCTAAGCATATGTCCCTCCTTCCAACTCCCCATCAACTGGCTCATTTATTTCTTTTGAAGCGTGGCGCACTTCTCCTGCCACACCTTAACCATTATGAACAAGCATTTATTGCTTGGTGGTATCCAACTCGCCCTCCTCGACCTTGGCAATGGGCTGGCACGTATCTTATAACCCCGGATTTCACACAAATCCTCTCATTCTCGCGCTATCTTCGACTTGTCTACTCCTTCTCCACGACTCTGGTCTGGCTTGCAAGGGTGCGGAATTGGGAACACTGTGTAATGGGTGACTTGCCTCTTGCTTCACCTCTAGCATCCTCTGTGGGTGCTATCTCTGAACTTGGTTTTCCTCCCCCTCAGTGCTCTCTCGACCAAAAACTGCTAGCCGCTGCGCATTCCTTCCTCTCCCATCTCCAGAATTTCAGTGCTCTATTGTTGGAAAGCTCCAGAAAGACCCTCCATTCTCACTCCCCTGCTCCACCCGTTTCTGAGGACAACTATTGGAAGGAAAACATGGAGGAGCAGATTCGCATTCTTAGGGCTGAAAACGCGGAACTGAAGAGAGCCATTGCAAGGCTCTACACCCTGGCCTAAGCCACTAATATTGAAGTCAGAAACGGGAACAATCTGATGAGTGGAAGAATCACCACTATTTCAGAGACTCTTGACTATGCGGTAATCAACTTCTCGAATATAGACTCCAAGACTGACGACAACAACAGGAACATAGGAGATGTTGAAGGGAAAATAGACAGGCTTCGAGAAGATGTAACCCGTTGCATTCTAGCCATACAGGATAACAAAGAATCAGACACTGACAAGCGTCATGATCCTTCTGTTGAAAGCGTTGTAGGTCCACCAACGCATCATCAGGGACGTTATTGAAGCTCCCCACTCATCCTCTGGTTTTTCTATGCATACTTTGCACAATTTTCTCAGTTCGATGGTTTTCACAAAGCTGGAAATGTTCGTTTTTGTTTTCAGAACAATCTATAGATTAGAATTTCCTTTTGATAAGTTTTGTCACAAGCATGTAGCAGACTCCTTTTCAACAAGTTTTTTGCAGACCTTAAGTTTGGTATGTTTTGTTTTTATCTCCTACTCCTTGGGCAATTTCTAAGGAGCTATAGTCTCCACAGAATAGGGCTTTTTCGAAACCATTTCATTTTTGTAAAAGAAGAACAAGGTGCTATAGACATTGGCTCCATCAGGGGGCAGTCCTACATCATTTCTATGTAATCTCCATCTTTTTAATATAAATGATCCTTACACATTCTTGTTAAAAAAAAATAATAAACCTAAGAAAAATTCCATATTAAAGCCTACTAATCAAAATTGGCTGAAAATAACACTCAGAGGGGTCCAGTTGGCCTCCAATGGCTATAGCCTAAGTCACTTGGTTCGAGTTTGTGTTCGAATTCGACGACCTTGAAATTCGGCAAAAAATCGGCACTTGAAATTTTGGCGATAAAAATCGACATAAAATTCGGCATTAAGTTCGAATGAATATAAAATATGGAAATTAAAAAATATAGAAGAAAGTTTATAGAATTTATAATTTATTATTCATAAAGAAAAAATAAAATTAGTATTATACCATATCACCATTTTCACTCGAAACCTATATATATTTGCTTTCTTATAACAACGTCGTCGGTCAAATTTCAAAGAATGAAAGATTTGTGTCACCATAGATCAATTATATAATAATAATATACCTAAGGGCATGCATACACAAAAAGATTGTGTTATTTTATGGATTTCATAACATGTCGAGTGATACGTTGGACTTCGAGCGTTGGTCAAGACTTGATGGCACTTTACACAAATTGAAACCCAGATCGTATTCGTGTGTGGGCAGTGGGATCCAACGTTCGTGGACTAGTGGACAAGCCTATGAGGGACAGCCACGACCAAGGGTTGAGGTTGCTACGTGACTGGAGGAGGTCGTGCACAATGCCACTGCACTCACGGCCTGCTAGAGCAATGGAGCCTGACGACTGTTGCAAAGCCCGAGTCGGGAGTTGTGGTGCTTGGCGGCAGGTTGCAACGATGAAATCAATGAACGACGCCACCACGGGAGAAGCACTGTGTGATGAGCAACAGAAACAGGAGCAGAAGCAAGCATGGACAGTCACAACAAGAGTTTCGAAGGCGGCACAGGAAGTGAAGACGACTTGCGGTGAAATGAAAAAAAAACAGAAAAACCGCATGCGGAGATAGGAAAGTACGTTTAGGGTTTTGCTTTTCCTGCGAGCCTCAAAAAGGGGGAAACGATTTTTATTCGATTTTAAAACGAATTTTAAACGCATTTAAATGATTCAGATTGAACTAGTTCGCAATTCGATTTGGGGAAGAAATTCACCAATGAAAATCGTCGAATATAAACGTTTGAAATCGGCACTGTCAGAAGTTCGCTGATTTTCGATTTTCAAGGCAGAAAATTGGCGAATCCGGTGACTTAGGTTGTAGCATGATGAAATATGGATCATGAAGATCTCATATTACTGGCTGGTCTTGGTCAAACTTTTGCAATGAAGTCCAATTGTGCAAGGACTCATCCAAAGCCTATAAGAGGATGAATAATCACTTATACTAGTTAGTATTGAAAGATAACTAAAGCTACAAATAATACTTTACACAAGTAATACCACTAAATCTCTGCATAGTCTCATTATAGGATAAATGCATAACAACGCACAAAGCATGAAGTGACTCTCTTATATACATGCTAACATCTAGTTAACCATCTAGAACATTTCATAGATTAGCCTTCTCTTGGGTGGAGTGTGTTACCCCCCATTTTGACAGGGGTGTCCACAGGTAATTTACTTTCACATCTTTCAGCAGGCTTTTTTCCAAGGCTACAGAGTTGAGAGAGCATCGAAATTGGGAGTCAACTATAGAAAGTTGGCAAAGACCTATACTACAAGATGATAAACTCTCGGTGTGATATCGTGTTACTTTGTTCAATGAGTTATACTATCTTATTTTTGGAGGTACACTTTGGACAGATGGCTTACCTGCAATCCAGGATAGAGAAAAAGCCACAGAGAAATATTTCTCCAATGGGATGGCTATTTTTGAGGGAATAAATAAGAAAAGTGCGAGAGTACATGAGTATTACCATTTGGAAATATTGAGTTGGAGAAGCACATTGTTCAATCTCAGAAGATGGAGAATGCTAATGAAGATTCCCTTGCAACTTTAGGACATGCAGTGGATGCAATTTCAATGAAAATTTTAGATAAAATGGCTGCATTATTGTCAGAAATGCACAATCCATCTACTTTTAATTCAGCCTTTGGGCCATCCTTGCTCAATGATAAGGAGGAAAATATTGGGCAGTTTCTTTACCTGGAAGGAATTGAGTATTTGATGTGGAATACTTATGAGGAACATTTCTATGCATCCTTTGCATTACTTATGTTATTTCCAAAAAAAAAACTTGAGCTTAGCATCCAAAGATATTTTGCCGCCGTTGTTTTGATGCATGATGCATAAAAGGTGAAGTTCTTATTTTAAGGTGAATGCGGTGTTAGGAAGGGTTTAGTTGTAGTGCCACACGATCTTGGACTTCATGACCCTTGGTGTGAGTTGAATGCTTACAATATTCATGATTCTAGTAGATGGAAAGATTTCAACCCCAAATTTGTTCTACAAGTTTACAGAGACGTGGTTGCAACTAGTGACAAATCATTTGCCCATGCTGTTTAGCCCTCTGTTTATATGGCCATGGCTTACATGGATCAGTTTGACAAAGATAAACATGGAGTCCAAGCCTGAACATATCAGCGAACAAATGCGTGGAAGGTGGTTGTAGCCTGTGGAAAAATCGAAGACTTGTCCACCTTGTGACATTTTCTTTCAAATGTGGAAGAAGCCACCTGGTATGCTTTAAAGAAAAAAAGGGCCAACATGAATCGGGATATTGACAGGACGTGGTAGGTTTTTCGAGTTCATGGTAGCTATCGCAGACACAGTTTGATGGATTCGCTTTTGGATCGGAACCCAGGCAGTCTGTCTTCATTAGCAGTCGATTGTTTGATGAAAGTAGAGCAACGATCAAAAGAAATATTTTTATTAGTGCTCGTCGTCGAGGTGGACCACCCACAGATCCGAGTGGAGATTGTCGCCACGGCAGCAATCAGAAGTCAAAATCATCAGTTGCGTTTCACATTGAGCTTAGACCTGTTGTATTGGAAGCCAATTAATTGATGCCGAGTTAGATCCAGTGAGCTCAGTGTTCAACAAATTAATAAGCACAGTGGAAGTTGAAACTGATCGGGGAGATTTCTGTTGATTTCGTGTCAGCCAGTGTGAACATAGGTTAATGAATTTACTTTTGGATCGGGTCACCACTTGTTAGCCGTTTACATTGATGTTCACCGTGGATTCGATGGTCATCGTTGACAACTGCTCAGGGGTAGTTTCATGGTCACTCCGAGTTTTGGAGCAGCCAACGACCCATGTATCGCTCATCTTTCCTAGCAGCTGTGTCAGCAGCTAATGGCTCTTGTTTGGACGTAATTTGCTGAGAATTTAAGGCAGTATTGCCTTTACGTGGTTGTTGTGTAGCAGTTCACTTTATATACTGGGTTTCCCTTTTTAATAAAAATAGGCTTGTGGGGGTTTGATTGGAGAGAAAAGTGGATCTAAGATGCCACCTTCTCTTCCAATGTTTTAATATTTTATTTCTTTTTGATTTATGAGAGGCTTTTTTGGTCTTTTTAAGGGGCCAACCTTCTTCATTCACCAGATGGAAAAAAAGTTGGGAGTTTTTCTATCCCTTGAGCTTAATAGAAAAATATCATGTTGGGTTTTTCGGACATATTGGGCATCTCTTTCATGGTTACATGTTTCATTATAAGTTGTGGAGTAAATCTAGTATAGAAGGCTATATTCTAGTCCATTGGGCAAGCATTTGCAGTTGTCAAGTTGTTTGTTGACGTTATGTTTTCAAAAGATCTTAGGAGTAATAGACTATAGTCGGTTATACTTATATTCTCCTTGTCTTTGATTATGGAATGTACTAGATTAATCTCACTTGTGTGAAACGCAAGGCCCCCTTGAGTTCTCTTTTGACTCCATTCTCCCTTCTGGTATACTGACACTGGTCTTTCCCCGAGGACTGATTCTCCCTTCCTTCCCATCACTTAATCAAATTACTTTCAATCCTACAATCGTTTCCCTAAGGCAACCTCTTCGATTCACCTTGCCCCTTTGTTGCACCTGCCTTAGCGATCCTATCTTAGGGAAGCCCCCCTTGAGTTGGAGAAGAGCCAACCTGAAGCGAGGAAGAGAGGAGTGTGGTGACATTGGCTTCTCTCTTGAGAGTTGTCATCGAGCTGGTATGCTTATTTTTGGGCTTCAGCACATGCATGTTAGTTTTGGGTGATAACAGAGTGAATGGTCAAAAGTCAAAGTCTAGTCAAATGAAGGATTGATCATGGAAGACCTGAGTAACTTAGGAGACAAGGGATAACAGGGGACTCTGTGACATTCATTATTCAAGCAAACAATAGGGAAGCAGGTGTCTCACATATGGATGATGTGCTAGAAGATGATATCCCTTTGAATTTAGCAAGCCTCCATTTATCTCTCTTCTGCATAGATATTGCTTTTATTTTCACTTTTGAATTTTCTTTTCACTTTTTTGCATTTTTCTTTCTTTTCTTTTGATTTTCTTTCTTTTGCTTTTCTTATCCTTTAGTTGGTTAATGGATGAAAGGTATCTACCCTGGATGCCTTCTGGGCACCAATGATGACATGACCTTAGCTCCGCTTCCAGCAGTCGCCCATAGGCCCAATGGAGTTGCCACAGTAATGCTTGTTTAGAGCAAATAGGATTAACCTCTTAATTCAAGGAGTACCTACCCCTCCAATCACCAACCAATTTCAAGGATAGGGGAACTTGTTTCAAGTCTTGGGAGCACACTTCTGGCAACTATGCCAACCTTACCTCGCACCCAACCCGCAGGGATTTACAAGTAGGATGGGATATGGGGTCAGATGGCGGTAATCCTGGGTTCAAAGCCAAACATTAGGGGTAATTGACTAGAGAAGCATAAGACTTAGGAAGACCAATTCTCCTAGGCAATCAGAGCCAATCCACATGAATTTACAACTAGAATGGCATAAGGCTTCAGAGAATTGGTCTATCAAGTCCAGATCAATGGGTTTGTTCAACAAGTAAAAGTGAAATGGATGGACTCATGGAGTATGGAAAAGGCCAAAAAATGGAACCATGAGTCATGGTGTGGTCCATGCAATGATCCAGAGGTTGTGCCGGATAATGATATATATATATAAAACAGAGACTACTTCTAAATGCCATGCTATGCAGAAATCCTATTCACCATGCTCATCAGAAGATTACAAGTGTAAAGTAAAATTTACAACATCCAGTCAATCAGTGAATACAAACCATATAATCCATAAAATAATCCTCTAGGCATGCATCTGATGTAAAACTGAAACAAGAAGGACCCATCATAAGGCAATATACATAGTGGCAACCAATGCCCAAGCTCAGAAATATCATGGGCATCACTGCTCTGCAACACTGCCTTACTCAAACAAAACTGATCCTGCTCTGATTTGCTCTGCAAAAAAATGAGGTACATCACCCCATACAACTGGTGGTATAACACCTCCTTGGAGGTTGCTTTTCTTCTTTCCACTTGTGATATTGGAAGATACAACAACTTACAAAAGTTTGTTCTCGATAAGTCTTCCCATTCTTGGGGAAAACAATGCTATCTCAGGCCAAGTTGATTGAAGTGGCTTCAGAGTGTTTTCTATAGGTAGAAACAGGTCTGAACTGTTTCAGAAGCATACTGAATTTAGTCTGAATAGTTTCTGGTCTCTTGTAGTTCTAAAACTTTTCTTAGGAAAAACACCAGGCTGGAATCTTCTTAAACACCTTCTGATCTTTGGAGGCCCAGTTTTTCAATCTACTATAGCTCATCTGTTATGTACCTACCCGCAGTATCACTCTCTTCTTCTCCTTATCTACCTTTTTCACTATCTTCTTCTCTTTTTACCATGATCTATAGGAGCTACAGTGTTTATCCTAGATTCACTATGTTCTTCCTCTTTCCTTCCTTTCACACTTTACATAAGTCATTGTATGGATGGGACAGGTTGATTTATATGAACTCATCTAGAGGTTACCCTTTCGAAATAAGACATCCTATGTATGGATGGGACATGCTGATTTATATGAACTCATCTGGAGGTTACCCCCTCAAAGTGGTCACTGGTCAGTAATATAATATCTTCTTCTTTGACCTCATTATTTGCTATATCGTTCACAAGCCTTGGTTATTTGCAATTTCTTGTTAGTGGATGTTAAAGGCATAATTACATTTAGATCATTATTTTTGAGTAAAAAGTATCCTTCCATCACCAAGATGCCATGATAAATCAACTGCTCATAACTCTGTGTGCATATCCTTGGTTATTTTTTCTCTTTTTTTTGATTGAATATAGGCTTTTTGTCCCTGGCTTTGATTAGATTGGACCTTCTAAACTGGCCCGTAATGACAAACATGAAATGCATCTTGCATTGTCATCTCTTATGATTAGATAGCAATTCTCTACTGGTATGCCCTGCGCCCTATGCTGGTTGGCCCTATTTCTAAGACTCACCGCCTCTTTCTGTTTTGATACCATCACATTTGAAAATAGCCTCATTATTCAGTAGTCTTGTGACTCTACTAATTGCATCTGGAGAAATGTTAATGATACTTGATAGTTGATTCTATAAAGATCAAAATCTTGGTCCAAGAAAGTTGTGACTACTTTTCACTGGGGTGCTGTAATGTAATCACACTGATTTTTGTGGGTATGATGTTGCCAAATTTTCTCAAGCAAAGACATTATTTCTTTCACTAATGTATGCTCTTGACATGGATTTTGGAGCATGTTAGATGGTGAATTCTGAACCTTGTTAGTTATTGGGTTGGTTTTAGTTTTTTAGGTTTTAATGTATCAATTCTTTTTATCATGCAGATAAACTTTTTTTCATAAACCTGGGCTTTACAAGAGAGGAATTTTGTGCTGTAACATGGCTCACCAGCTGGGCACTTGATGGGGAGCATTGTTCTGAAGCTTCTGATCATTCCAATGGAGCTAAACTATTAACCAACTTAAAAGTTTGGTAGGTACAATCTTGGACTCTTCAAGTGAAATTATTACTATTTCTGAACATTAGTGGTAGGACTAGGATGTCATGACTATGCCTAAGTAATGATATTGCACAACAGGAAACTTATAACCTATAGGTGAATGTTGCAGATGTGCTATACCTGGAGAAGGGAGATAATTGAATTTATATTTAGTAATCTCTGAAGTCTCCTTTATACAATAGAATTTTAAATTGGAACGTGCTAAATATATGAGAGAAGCAAGATGGTTATGAAAGGAGAAATACAAATCCACATATGATTATTAGAGAGTTGCTAGTATTATCTATACTGGAATTATGGTTGATCAGTTTTTTTGCCCTCATCTTTTCTTGTCATTAGAATTGGCATATCTTTATGTCAGTCACTTCCAACATACTTTTGTGATTCCATTCACGGTCTATTACATGATAGCCATCTGTTGAATATCTTCTGTAAATGTAATGTTTATCTACATTTCCATGGTTATTTAGTTTGTTGAAATCACCTTGGCTGATTTCCTTGGAACAGTGTTGAGGTTTACAAGTGACAACATGAGAATTGAATGGAACCAAAACAAACCCAAAATCCTGCAATAAACAAGGAAAAAACAACACTAAGGCATTGCAAGCCTTCAAGATAAATCAGCCAATAGAGCAAAACCTTATTGAGGGAAAGTAACCATGAATAAGTGTGCTATAGAGAAAGAAACCCATGAGAGAGAGAGAGAGAGAGAGAGAGAGAGAGAGAGAGAGAGAGAGATGCTCAAGCACAAGTGAACGACAAAGATATAGGTGCCTTTAGGCATAAAACACTTTATAAATGAATGATGCCTGTAGGCTAAAGAATGATCAAGAAGTTCACTAGATGATGATTTACAAATGACTCTTGATAGTGTATTTATACCCAACTCAGGAGGTAGGGTGCCTTCCCTAAGAGGGGTTATGGGCCCACATATAAGTTGACTAGGTTGCCTTAATTGTAACCTAGTATCTCCCACACTAGTATGGTTCCACAAGTTGGTGAAGATTGCCTTTGGTAGAGGCATAAAAGAAAGATCTAAAATATGAGTCATTCATAGAATCATCTGTAAAAAATAGTGGGTCAGATCTTGCAGAATTGTGAGTAAAAACTGCATGAAGGAAGGTGAAGAAGTACTGAGCTCCCCTTCTAGAACAAGTCGGCATGAGCCCACAAATGTCACTTGGAACCAATAGTTGAGAATTAAGTCTCACATCAAAATAAACTGAATCATCCATCATAAAGCCACAAACTTCCAAACATAATGAATGTCCCCAAATTTTGTGGGGTCGATAAGGATATCATCACATCCTAGAACAGGTAAGGTCCAATGGACAAAATGCATTATAACAAGAGTTCTTTGGGTTCAACAACAGTGTAGAGGAAGTCTCCATCGAAGGTACATCAATAAGAGGAGGTACATCAAACTGTGGTAGAGAAAGATCCACTATAGTAGGGCTAGAATTACCCGTAGCAGAATCCTTAGTAAGTAGTAGTGGAAATGATCCTAGTGGATTGCATATAGAAACACCACCAAAGATAACATTTGTATTGGAAGGCTCTAATAGACAATAGACTAGAATGTGGGCTCATGCCCTTGATCCAAAAACCTTGAAATGCAAAACTGATAAATCCATACTTTGATCAAGGGTTTGGCACAACAGATCATGCCCATATGCAGAGTGCACCTAATGTGCATTGTAAACTATTTGAGTAGTATCGCTGAAAAGATCCCTGTTGCAACCTGTTACTCTTGCAAGTTCTTCAATTTGCTGAAGACAAACCATGTGGGACTTGGATACCTGTCCCTCTTTATGACAACGGTTGCATACACGTTTCTTCCAAATCTGATTGGCCCATCAATAAGTAGTCCCATTTACTGGTGTAAATATCCACTTTGACTCCATTATGTTCAAAGATGATGCAAATAGGTGTGCAAAATGTCACCTTGATCATAGTAACAATTTCTTCCAAAATATCTACAATGTATGGAATCTGCACTATGATGGCACAAGCCTTAGCTGAAGAGTGTAGCGTAGAGAGAAAAGTTCTACTACAAAAATGAACAAGGACAGCCTTGGGTTTGAAAGAGGTTTTTAAAACCCAAAAGAAGAGATGATCCAGAAACTTTAATTCCACAACCCTTAGGGCTAAGTTGTATGAAATGTGAAAACGTGTACAAGTTTTTGAAATGAAAGTGCCTGGAAACGTGACCCCCCCAAAATGGGTACATGAGGGGAAATGCGGTATATACAAAATACAAAAAGAAATGATATATGTTTTATTTTTAATTAACATATCATCTTGCAATAAAATAAGAATGATATACATAAATGACACTTTAGAAGGAAACCCATGTCTATATTAACTCTCATAGCTGATTAAATGATGCAAAATCCTATAACTTGGTGATCTTGAGTCTTGACTAATGCCAATCCCGTACCCTCATGCATGATAGAATCCAGTGGAAATTCTACAATCTTGCTAACGTGGAAATCCCGAACACTGTTAAGTTTGTAGAATTTTGAATGGGATATAGAATTTTACTTTCTCCATGTTACCTCTCAAACTAGCAGTCCTGTCAAAGCAGGCTATTTATGCCCTGTGCTAGTGATGATAAGCATATAAGAGGGGCTAGACCCAATGTCACCTCAGTCTAACCTCTCAACTTCTTCGGGTAAATCCTAAACCTAGGGGAGAGTCCCTAATCAAGGAAGGACATCTGCAGACACCAACACACCTATAAATACCTTTCTACAAGCCTTATAGCTGAGATCAGTGCCTTATATGGAGCCAACAACAGATAATAAAGACACGTAAATCATATAAAGGAGTTAATTCAATACACCAATCAATGTCTATCAATACCACAACTCTCAATGCAATTACACAACTTCCAAGATAGGGTTTTGCACTTTCCAAGGCAATACCCCCCAAAAGTGTGCTTTGTAGGGGAGATGAACAAGTGGCTTAGGTGCACTTGATGATCTAGTCAGAACTGCAAAAACCCATGCAGAAACCCTAATTCAGGCAAATTCACATTTTCCAATGCACCAAGGCAAATGAGGATGCCCTAAAAAATTTGTGGATAAATCCACTAGGGCGAATTTGGTGGGTGGACTAGAATTACAAACTCATGACTATTTTTGGAGTTTTGAATTTATTTAGATTTTTACGGTTTTTCCAACAATATTATATTTTTAGGGTTTTTTCAATATAGAAATACATATAAAATAAAAGACAAGTAAATTGGTAAAAGAGAGATAGTTTTGTTGAAAAGATAGGGCATATGATTCTTGTCTCAATCCCTAGGGCATTGTGAGATCGATACCAACGTCCCTCTCAAGAAATGGCTTCCAATACTTGCAATTAGGGCATCAACTAGCAACCTCGAGGGTTAGGTAGAAGTGCCTAATTAGGGAAAACGAAGAAGTCCAAGTCCCAATCAACAGTGGAGAGCTCCTTTGATATGATAGTCTCCTCATATAAAGTTGACAAAATGCTAGCAAGAAATCCTAACAATTTAGCATAATGCACCATAAAAGCGTCATCAACAAGGGTTAGAAGTAAACCTTACCAACATTCACCAAGAACTGAGCAAGGTGTTGCCGCCTGGTTCCACACCTGGGGAAAACGCGGCAGAAGTCTTCAAGCTGCTGGTGTGGCCTTGGGGGCAAGTCAGAGTCAAGTGCTGTCACTTGGGACTCGACTCCTCCGTCTAGGCTTTCCTAGCGAAGCCAAGAGGGGTGGACCCTAAAAAATAAAAAGAAACTAAGGCCTCTAATCTAGGAGTTAGGAAAATACTTTTGGTAACCAAGAATAAACAGCATATACTTTGATCAAATAAAACAGTCATTCATCATTTACTCCCATTTTAAAATAACCATCATTTAATTGCACATTAGTCAATAATATAAAATAAATTTGAAGCAAGACCAGTGCCTTATAATGGAGTCAATAAACAAATGCATAAGCAGGAAAGTAGATGTTGTGCGAGTGTTCTTGGTTTATTTTAAAATTAATGTGATGGTGATCTTTTTATTATGGCAGGGGGGTTCCCAATATACGCAAGGTACGGGGGAACATGTCCGGAGTTTTGAAGCGTGGCTTCCCTCTCAGGCTTGGGCTGAATCGGAGTCTCGAGGAGGTGTTCAGATGCTATACCAACGAGGGCAAGCCTAACGGTTTCCAAGAGGTCACTACTCAGTGTGGTCCCAGGCCTTCTGAGAAATTTGCCCACGACAACAAAATACGCGTTGTGCCGGATTTTCACAAAAGGATTTTTATATTAGGGCGGTGTTAGATCCTATTACTAGTCATCCCCTCCTTTCTGATGTGTACCAACTGGATCAGACTAAGCTGCTAGTCGGCCACAGAGCATACGGGAGAAGACCTTGGTATTTTTATAAAAAATTTATGAACCCAAATTTTATCTTTTTTTTAAAACCCCAGGAGTCTCTTTTCAGGCACGTATTTTGGGCAAGCCCTCATACAGAAACCCTACTTCGGGAAAGCAAGGGGGGCGTTATGAGTTTGTAAAAAAAAAATGTGAAAAACTATGTTATGAGTGAACTTGTGGCCCGCCAGTGGAACGGACCAACAAGGTTTATTTTAATCCTAATTAATTTTATTAAATGCCGGAAAACAAAGAAATAAACTACTCTAAAAATCACGCCATGAAAATGAGACGACACAGGCCACCCCTGGGGGGATGGGGTATGGGCGTTGGCTAGCCCACTTGCTCTCGTTTAATAGTTGTTTACAATGATTTAGAGAAGTGCCCCAGTCTACTTTAAGTGACTTGGTGGCTTACAAAATTTGAGGATAAAATTGACCGGTTTTTAAAAATATGAAAGTTTGTCCTCCGGATTGCCTGGATGCTCGAAATTTCGGCAGCACTTCCTCCTACCTGTTCGTCTTTTGCTGCAAACCAGCAAGCAATAGTTAGTATAAGATGCCCAAAAACACTTTAAGAGTGTCTTTGGAACACCTCCTAAAAAACCCAAAAAATTCTAAGTTAAAAACTAAGTAAAAATGACGAAAAGTAACCAAGTAAAACAGGCTATGGGGCTTGTCTACTTGGGATCTTTGCTAGCCTTTAATGGCTGCAAATTTCAAGCTCTAGGGCAGCCAGGTAATACTTTGAAATCAGATCTAATACTACTTCAGAAAAAACTTGAAAGATTTTGACAACTTAAACCAATTTTTGAAAAGAAAGTACTAGATAACCAAGAAGCTTTGATCTATGAACAATAAACTCTTTATGAAATAAACGATAAAACTTCTTGATGACAGAATCTGATTTATTTAAGTTTTTAACAGTAGTATGTAAATCAGATCCACTTTTGATTAGTAACTAGTAACCATAAAATTTGATTTTTCTTGAATGAGAGAGAGAGAGATGGAACAAATCCTTGTTGAAAATCGAAGCTTTGAAGATGGTTTAGTGATGTTTGAAGGGACTATATCTGCAAACAATGATTAGTAAAAAGGGGAAACAAACAAGATCCTCCTTCTTGCCAACTCAAGAAAACACCTGCACATCACAGATCTCACCCAAAAAAATATTAAGTGTAGATATATACTCACAAGAAACTATGATTGCATATCCATAAACAAATGAAAGATACAAAAATAATCTCTTACCAAGCACACATCACTAAGCTGCTGCAATAAACAAATTGAAAACAACTTATCTCATAGATTGGTAACAATCTTTCCGATGAGCACACCACACCCTTGAAGAATGAAACTTATGCACAAGTCATCTTGGAAAAGGAATCAAGATATTGCATCCACATATGACAAAACACCACAAGCTGACCTCCAAAGTCTTCTTTTATTCAAATGAGAGAAAATATTACAATCATAAGTCTCTTGCTCCAATTCTCACTAACTAACAATGGAGAGAGTGCCTCAATATATAGAGAAAAATCCCCAAGTGATGGAGGGCGCACTTGCTAAATGGGTGGAAGAGTGGTGGCATAAAAGGTGGAGGAGATGGGGCTGCCATCTCCATGTATTAAGCTGCCCACAATAGCACAACATGTGCTAACATGGCAGCACTCATTGTGCTGCTCCCTCCCTAAAGACGTGGGCTGCCCATAATGGCAAGTGCGCCCCTCCTCAAGGTAAATGCGCCCCTCCTCAATGGGCACAACTTTCTCCCCAAATGGGGCTGCCAAACACCTTACCAATCAGCCCAATAACCTCCTATAATAGTGCTGGTCCAAAACTGAGTTGTCATTACTCCCAAAAATAATTAATTTTTTAAGTCATTTTTTCACTTTTTTGATTTTTTCATGACTTTTTTGACTTTTTTGGGTTTTTTGGCCATAGGAAAATATTGAAGCACCCAAACCTTAGGAAAAGTGGGTTTAGGGGTTAAGGGGGTGCTCTGAGTTAGAAAACGAGCACCCCTAAGGCAAAAAATACCTCCAGACGCCCCTTATAGGCCAATTACAAATTTTTTAATTGAACCATTAAAAAATGGCCCAAATTACGGAAAAATTAAAACTTGCCGAAAATTAAAAACAACCTAGGGGGACTTAGCACATGTCCATATGACTCAAAATTAACGCCTAGCATGTTCATATACATTGACCCATAGACTCTAATAATCCCCTAAGGCCCGTCAGCCTCCCTAGGCATTCCAGCTTTGGAGGAGCAGGAGAAAAACCAATTAATTATGTTATGCACTAATGCAAGACATAATAGATAGGTGAAAAAACTCCTTGGAATACCTGACTTAGCCAAAAATTCCTAAGGAATCGAGTCTTTTACAAAACCCCATGCTAGTACGTTTTTATTACAAACCCCGCAGGGCCATGGACATGTGGAAAAAAATTAAAAAACGGGGGCCTTTAAAAGGCCAGCTGGTCATCAAATCACCAAAATTGAACATGTATCATGTTCCACTCTGCCCGCTCGCTTGATAATCCAACCAAGTGCAACTTAGTTGGCAACACAAGGAAAAGACCTTAGGTCACTCTTGAGCTTGAGTTATTACAACCAATTGTAGCATCAACCAAAGCATGTGCAAAATTTACCCCTAGAAACAAATTCATTCATCCTTCAAGCAAAAAAGATCATCCCAAGAGAGGTGTGCATAGCATCAAGAGCTCCAATAAACTAGTAGAAAAAGAAAATATCTCATAATGAATCCATATCTTGTTGTGTTTTTACAATGAATGGGAGGCACTATTTATAGGAGACTAGCTTCATCTTTTTTAAATTTATGAGCCTACAAGATAATTTGAAAATATAACATTTTGGCTTGCTCTCCCACAAATTTGGGGGCTAAGCCACTAAAAAGACATAAAATAACAATATAAAAGTGCAAATAGGCTGCACCAAGTGCTAGGTGTGCCAAAAGGAGGACGCCATGCCCCAGCTAACCCCAACAGATGTGTGCCCTCAATGTCCTCCTTCATTATCCTTGTAGGATTCTTCAATAAGGAAGTACGATTTGTAGGTACACAACCCAGAGGAGGGCTAAAATAGGTCCAAGTGAACAAATAAGGTGTGCTAAACAAATGCTATCTCCTTTTACATGGCAAATAATTGAGTGTGGTCATGTGTCCAAGTGATTATCCCCCAAAGGGAACCAACCCCTATAGGGCGAGCACCTCCTAGAGGTGTGTTATCACACAAACTCTAGCTGCTGGTGAAAGGTATCTCGTCTGAGATGGTAGAGGGTGAGCAGCTAAGAAGGTGTAACCTGCAAACGCCAAGTCCACCGTTCTAGGAATAGTAGTCACACCGAACAGGGCGTTTGTCACTTCAGACGAGGCAAGTAGCGAAGTCAGGGGGGAGACCCGGCTCAACCAGTGATGGTTGACAGACAAAAATACACCCAAATCCCAAAAGGTAAATAGATGGAAACAAGAGATGAGTGTTGATGAGGTCCTAAGTTGGATTTCAGCCACAGAATTTTGTCTCTGATGATCAATGGGATCCTCTTCTTCATTTGTGCCTTCTGCGCGTAAAGATGACAAAGTGCTTCATATGATTTTGGTAAGTTCCCCTTCTAAGTCAATATCAAGATCAAAATCTTGAGGGGTTGAGATTTGCTCACTATCATACATAACTTCATCATGAGATTTATTGCCTATATTCTTCAAATACTCTACTACATTCTTATAGACTGAAGGCTCATTCAAAAGATGAATCAAAGGCACACTCACCATAGGGTCGGGAGAGGAGAAATCAAATTGATAAGGACAATCACTGCTCATTTCAAAATTGTTATCCTGATTGTCTTCATGACATTGATCCTCCACCACATAATCCTCATTTGATTGTTCTTCCATGGATTCATGAATGCTTTCACCACATTCATCTTCACAAAGTTGGTTTTCAATTACATGATGATCACTAGATTGTTTTTCACATGAAATCTGACAATCCTCACCTTTCTCGTCCTCTTCAGAGAGATGATTAAAATCTGAGACAAAATTCGGATTGTTTGAACATGGATTAGGACAATTGTCAACCACGTGATGATTGTGAGGTTGCTCTTCTGGTGATGCTTTACTGGAGTCATAAATGGGAAGGCGAATTAGATCCAGTATTCAGTCTGCGACTACCTCAGGCAATGATAACAAAGTATCTCGTATGATTCGGTTGATGTCTCTTTTAGTTTGCACACGAGATTTTGAAGCATTATTCTCAAGATACTCTGTAACATTCCTATGGACTATAGGCACACTCACAATTTGGAACATCTCAGGAGAGGAATGATCCAACCGGGAAAGCAGATCATCAATATAATCATCATCCATGACGCAATCAGTGCTAGATTGACATTCCAAAGAATCATCAATGTTCTCACCCCATTTATCTATTAGCAACCTTGTGAACATGTCATACCCAGTGATGGATCCCAGTGCTAAATTATCAAACCACAAATGGGCATCCCCTTCGAGGGACGCACCAAGGGCCCGCATATAGACATCCTCAGCATCAACCCCTAGAGATTCCATACGGTCCCATAGGATATCCAAATGACTTTCAATAGATGTTCTATTATTTCCATCAAAACGAGGCAACCTCCTGGTGTATCCATCTGGCATAAGATGAGGTGCCCCATATATTTCTGAAAAATCAAATGGGGATGGCTTGGGTTTCCTAAAGGCTCTCGTTGCTTGAATTGGGTGAGAATGATTTACCGAAAGCCCTGGCTGGGTTTGATATTGGCTAATTGGTTCATTTTGGAAAAAATTATTAGATGGATGAGGTAAATGATGGGGATCATAAGAATTTTGATATGCAGGTTGATACCCATAATTATTTTCATATTCCTCCCCATACTGAGATTGTGCATCCCATTCATTTATTTCGTCTTGTCTCCTTTCATACCTATTCATACGTTCATTTGATTCTTTTATGGCTTGTGAGAGGCCAAGGAGAATATCTGGGTCCATTCTGATTTATCAATTTAAGAGTTCCCAGTGGAGTCTCATGTAAAGTGTCAGAATGATCTGAACTACGAAGGTTGTAGTGGTGGGTTCAGCCTCCAGTGGAGCTGTGGGGTGGAGTCGCTAGGTGAACTAGGAACCTTGTTCACCGAAGGTGGAATGTCATGAGGGGAAGTGGAGAATGAAACAAAATATGTTGGCTGCAATAATTGTGTAAATGAGAAAAATCAGCCAATCAAAGTTTAAGTGTAGATGCGAAAATGAAAAGAAAAAGGCAAAAGACTCAAACTTCAAAAATCACGGGGTAAGCCTCTACCTCCCCGGCAACGGCGCCAAAAATGTTATCACCCAAACTCTAGCTGTTGGGGAAAGGTATCTCGTCCGAGATAGTAGAGGGTGAGCAGCTAAGAAGGTGTAACCTGCAAACGCCAAGTCCACCGTTCTAGGAATAGTAGTCACACCGGACAGGGCGTTTGTCACTTCAGATGAGGCAAGTAGCCAAGTCAAGGGGGAGACCCGACTCTACCAGTGATGGTTGAGAGACAAAAATACACCCAAATCCCAAAAGGTAAATAAATGGAAACAAGAGATTAGTGTTGATGAGGTCCTAAGTTGGATTTCAGCCACTGGTTGGACAGAAGCATAGAATGAGTACGTGAATGGAAAGTGACCAACAATCAAAGTGATGAGTGAAATGTATTAGATCAACAATAAGGTGGCTGAGGAACAACTAAGGATGCAAGATAAACTAGAAGTGAACGGATGAAGTAAAACTGCCCAAGACAGAGGGTTAAATAATGACTTAAATGGATCTAGGGAAGCGAGAAATTAGCATTTTAAGACACTTCTAGGAATTGATAGCTTGATTTTTAATGATAAAATGATGATTCAAGACCAAATCAAAACTACCCACAACCCCAAAATAATCCAATGAGATAGAAAAAGAAAAACGCCCTAGGGGGGTGTTTTTGCCAAGTGGACCAGTGCTAGTTCTATGGGCAAATGGAGTCTAAAAGAACTGAAAGTTTGGATTTAAGCTTTTAAGAGCATTTCATAAGCGGGTTTAGAGAGAAAAATAAGTTTTAACCGTTGAATTTTTAGTTTTTAATATTTAGGGTTTATTTAATGGTTTGCAGCTTAACATTCACAATGGAAATGGAAACAAGAGAAACAAGCAGGGATTGCCTACCTGAAATAGTAGAGATGAAGAAGCTTGGTGATGAAAACAAATCCCGAAGACCAAATGTTGAGCACCTGTGCGTTTTCCCCTAGCGTTTTGGAGCAGCCAGTTGACCAAGTATGCCCTTGTACCTGCCAGAGAGAGATAAGTCAGAAACTATGGCAAATAGCAAAGAAATATCAACAAATAAATAACAAATGATGAAAGAAAGTAAGATAACAAACGTAAGTTTACTTCCCTTGTTGAAATCCCGAAGAGAAAGAGCAACGTGGAGCTGCTAGCTCAATAGCTGCGTCCCCCTTCAAGTGGTCAATTCACCTGTAGTTCGTTTTGGCCAAGGATGGATAGAGACACCACACAAATACTCAACAATGCACCAACAATAAGCTAAAAATCAACACCAAAGCATTCCATCACCATATTCACATGTAGATCGAAAAAAATGTCTCTCTATTCACAAGTCTCAAGTTTACAAAATGACAAGAGGAATACAAATGAGGTGAGTGTCTTCTCTTATAGAGAAAGACCACTCTCAAACCTAATTGCTCCCAAAACTAAGGGCTGAGATTAACTCTCTCAATGCCCAAATTGATGGAGGAGATCCACTCTCAAGAGGGGGGGCGAGTTACCCTCTAACGCCCATGTGGAGATGGGGCCACTTCGTGGGGCCCATAAAATACATATAAAATGTGGTTGGGGGGTGCCTATGGGCTGTTTTAGCCCCCCATACCACTACACTATGATCTCAATACAATAAAACATCAAAAAATGATTTTTGCTAAGTGGAAAAACGCCCCCCATGGGCAAATTCGTCCCACATGGTGAGCTGGCCAAAGTGAGGGCCCCACCACACAAATAGAATGTCCAAACATAGTAAAAATACCTTAGAAGTCACCCTTGTATTAGCCAACCTTTGCATTTGCCCATTTTTCCATAGTTACCTTTGCCATATTTGATTTTCCATTTAATTTATTGCTGGTTTTTATTCCTGAAGATGTAATTTGGGCTTTTGACCCACTTAATAGTGCCCGGATTGACGAACCGTCTGCTGCAATGTGATCGTAGACCCCAAATATGGTAGACATGGTCACTTGAACGACCCCGATCCATCAATTAGGCATTGTTTGCCCAAAATTCATGATTTTTAATTAAAACAGGTCCCTAGTGGCCCATAATAATTAAAAATCTCCTCAACGCTTCAAATTTTTCAAATTCTGATACTTGGAGGCTCATATGAGACCCCAAGAGATAACAAATGACCAAAATTGAAATTTTGATCGCAATATTTTTTCGGGCCCATTTTTGGCCTAGTCAACCTAGTTTGACCAAGTCAAATCTAGTCAAAATGGCAATGGCTGAAAACCTGTAAGCAACATGAAGCATCAAGACTTTCTTATTTACGTTAGTACATTACTTAAAACAATATAATGCCGATATGGTGATCAAATCATAAATATCTCAATAAATACAAGCCCCGGGTGAGGTGGGCCCACCACCTCTAACAAAGACTCAATGCTATGCACAACTTACAGACTTGACCACTTGGCTAACTTTGGGTGAGGTGGATAAACAAGGTGAAGGATAAGGGAAGACGAGGACCAAGACCATGTGACCCCTTGGGTAAACAGGGAGAGCGGGACCCACTAACATAAGCATACCATGATAATACACAGGGAAGGGCGGTGTCTCACAAATGGGTATAGTGCAAGGAAACCACCACTGATCATTTAACATGAACCTTGCAACTCACATCCGTGCCTTCAGAAGACTCCGTGAGGATCTTTTCTAGAGCCACCATGACTGGTTGTCCGACAAACCTTAACTTGAGACTCTAGGGGACACTTAGAATTAGCTGTCCCTTACTCCATCTCACCTCCTTGCCCCGCAGGACTAGGTGAGGAAATAACCACTACAAAGTTGATACATATGGTTGACCTGTGTCCGTGTGTGTTCAAAAACACATTGCTTGGACTTTTACATTGACTTTCATACTTAGCCTTTTTGGCTTGATTTTACATTTCACATAGCCTTTTTTGGCTTCTTTTACATTTCTTCATTTCATTACATTTCATGGCCCTTTTTGGGCTACTTATATATCTCAAAAGATATAATCAAGGTGCTCATGCTACAAAGTAATGGGGGCAAGTGAACATGCTTCGATGACCAATGGGGAACACCCAATGAGTCTATACAATCCAATACTGCATTGCAACATCGGGGGCAACTGACAGGAGCAAATCCCAGGTTTGAGAATGCATCTCACACACTAAAGAGCCAAGGCACAAAAGACAAGGAATCATGGCATACTCAGAGGTCAATGGGAAAAGGGATCCTCAAGGTCACAAATCAAAGTCCAAGTCGGGAGAAATCAACATGAATGAGTCGGATGGATGGAAGGGAGTGACAGGTGGATCCAAAGTTAGCTGCCTAGAAGGACGAAATGACCAAGTCTGTACCAGTAATGGGGATGGGAACTAGTGTGCATATACATGAGCCTACTAAATGAGGTGGACTGATATCACCAAGGGCTATACACATCATAATAAACAATGAGATCGCCATAATCAAACATCATATGCCAAGTCTGTGTACTATCATAAATAAACAAGTCTAAACAACAACATGTGCAATAAACCATAGAGTGCTATACCTGTCATACCATATACCTATTGCTGAAGCTGTCTCTGAAACTGGATCTCTACTGAATCCGGGCAATAAGTGGCAAACTAGCAATACTTTGTAGTGCTCTCATCACAATATGGCTAAGTAACTATCTCAAATGGGATCATGCAAAGCCTGGCAAGGAAGGGTGACCCTGTAGGAAATGCTGTACAACCTGTCTGGACCAATACAACACCATCTGTCCCCTCTGATATCTCTGCTCGTGGCAATTTGAATATAATGCATGCCCCCTCTGAAGGCATCTGATCTCTGATCTGGAAAAAAATGCAGTATGGTCCCTGACCACACAATCTGCAGCATGGTAGCTCCAGCTAACATGGATGTGATAACAAGGTGGAAATCAAGAGGACCATCCATGACAAGATCATGGGTATTTAGCCCTGTTGCCCCTAAAAAATGCATCTGCATTGTGAGTATCCAGGGCATCTTTTCTAAAGGCAGATTTCTTTCCAAGGTTACAGGAAAGCAGGAGAAGATCATGACATAGTCGTTGGGGCAGTTGATGTTGTTGGCTAGACTGTTCAATTTGAGGTTATGGGTGGTCTTTGAATAAATTCAAATTTCTGGCCCAGGATCAGTTGTGGATCATGGCGGCAGAAATCTTACATGGCTAAAGGTGATTGAATCCCCTGCAATATACAGCGACACACTTATTAAACAGATGGAGACACATTCTTTTGAAGGCACAGTTCCTTCTGGCACAAAAGGTTGATAATGCATGACATGCATTTTAAAGGAGACTGCTCTGCTGTTATTTTTGGAAGGAGCAGTGATGGCACTTTTATTTTTACAGGTTTTTCGAATTGGATAGTGGAAAATCAATGCTGAAGTAATCGGATATAGTTCTGTTTCCTATGCAAGAGATAGGGCCTCAAAAGTGCCTTGCATTTAGTACTGATGGACCTAAGTCTGCTGCAGAAGAAGAGGATGCTCAAATAGCTTGTGGGATTGACATTTTATGTAGAACTGAAAAGAACCCAGACTATCCACAATTCACTCATTGTGAATTGAATCCATCTTTTCTATCAAGCCTCAAAACTGGCCTTATCCCATTTGCAAATCAAATCTTGCTACAAGAACACTATATCAATCTAAAAAAAAACATTCAAGGCAAGCAATAGGATACTATGAAATAAATCAGTATGCCAGATGTGACACCACTTCTCATCAGTTATTTTATCCCCAAAGACCTTTGTTTATTACTGTGACTTCTGAATGCCTCAGCCAGGAAATCTGAAAATGGTAGATAAGCTTGATACAGATGGACTTCCATTCATTGCTTCAGATCTCTACAATGATGATATTTTGATTGGGAAGGTGGCCTCAGTCCTCACAGCCATCTGATGCAAATTTCAGCCTGAAGTTAAAGCATACCGAAAAGGGAAGAATTTCATCTCTCAGCAGACATATTAAGGAGTATTGGTCAGGTTATAAAAGCCAATGTTCAGCCTTCAACTGTTCCCACGACTCCATCAATTTCGCATGCTAAAGAAGCTTCATCTGCTGAGTCTCAAAAAGATTGATTCAATCCGGAATATGGCTGCTCCTGCCTTAACTCATTCAGATGATGTTTCAAATATCATGGCCGATGCAACAGAACAGGTCAAGATTGAAGCCTTGCTTACCACATATTTCTCAAATCGCGATATTGGAGTTATTTTTGATGAAGCTGCTGCGTGAAGAGTTCAATGGATGAGCGGGCAAGACTCCTGCGTTGGTCAAAATTTATCGCCTTTTCCGGTATGCTGCGTGTTCTTTCTCGAGTTTTACAAAGGATCCAATTGCATCGGCGGCCATAATTTTTCCACGGTTGACTGATGATTGACAAACATTGGCTGCGGGAGGTTAGAAATTATAACATCCCTGACGCCAACGTAAATTTCGGGGTCCATCGTGGACATAAGTTAATTTTTAAATGGGGCCATTACCGAATGATGAACTACTAATCGCCAGTTGTGTTTCACCTATGCATCGGCGTCCAGATTGATTGGTGCAGGGTTATGCCAAAGTTCGAGTTTCAAAAAATCGACACTGAAGTCTCTATTGGGAGCCGCCGAGCAGTCACGGGTCATCGGTTCAGCGAGATATTTTGACAGCCAAAAACAGGTGGGGGTTGGTTTTCACGCACAGCGTATTTACTTTTGATGGCAGCGGTTGATCATAGCATTGTGTTACTACATGAGGGTTTCACTGTGTTTTCTACTATTAAAAAATGACAACTGTTTCACGATTAGCGCCGAGGGCCACGAAAGTTTTGTTTTTGCTATATGGAGCTTTCAATTAGCGGCTGATTACATATGGAGTTCACTTCTCCATACAATGACAGCAAATTGCCTAAAACAAAAATGCAGTCTTCGGGATTTTCAAATTACTCGTTGGGGTTTTACGGCAACATTTAGCCACCTGTTTCGACCGGTGTATCATCTTGACAACTGAAGCTCGCTGTTCTCGTGTAGTAGGTGCATCGATTTCCAGCAGCATATCATTATAATTGACAGCCGATATGGATCCCTACGTGTCACTAAAACCAGCAGTTGTATGCTCGGGTCTTTAGGTTTCAAGGAATAGAACGAATAACCTCATAGGCATGCAATGAATAGAGTGGATTTCACCTTTTTCTATTATTTTATTATTTATTTTCTTTTGAAAGGGTGAAAGGTTTTAGGCCTATAAAAGGAGCCAAGCTCCTTCATTGTAACCATGGAAAAAATTTGGGAGCTCTTTCTTCCCATGAGCTTAATGAAAATTGTTATGGGCCTTTTTGGATAAACTGAATATTTTTGTGGCGCGAGCTTGTGATTTTTACATGAGTGTGAGCGTTTCCAGTTTCTGCTTCCTATTTTCTTCGTGTAAGAGGCCATAGAAGGGTGACAATCCACCATGTTGGAAGGTGAAGAACTCTTAGCCGCTGCCTTCTTCTTCCCCTTTGGCGAAGGACTCTTGGCATTTTGCTTTCTTCTTCCCTTTGTGAGCGTGCATACTCAAGTATTGATGTTTGCATTTAATCTAGTTTGATTGTGCAATATTGATTTTTTGGTTTGCATAGCACACCTCCCGCAGATAGAGAAGAAGAAGTACTATTTCTGATTCCCAAACACTAGACTGAGCGGGGCTTGCTCAATGATGCGATCTTTCCCCCTCAGTCACATATGACACAAGGCCCTTTGATCTCCCTTTTGACTCCATTTGCCCCTCTGACATACTAGCACTGGCCTTCCCTCGAGGACTGATCCTCCCAACTTTCCCATCACAAATTCAAAATACATCTTTTGTTACATTCGTTTCTCTAAGGCAGCCTCTTCATTTCACCTTGCCCTCCGTTGCACCTGCCTTAGCGATCCTACCTTAGGGATATCCCCCTTGAGTTGGAGAAGAGCCAACCTGAAGCGAAGAGGAGAGGAGTGTGGTGACATTGGCCTCTCTCCTGAGAGTTGTCATCCAGCTGGTGTGTTACATTTTGGGCTTCAACACACGCATGATAGTTTTGAGAGACAACAAGCCCCAAATCAACACTCTATGCTCAAATCTTGGTCTTTACATAGCAAAAAAACCCCCCTTCCCCTGGGGGACTTGTAGGGAATGCTGCAGATACTCTGAGGCGTAACACTCCATATGAAGTCCGATGAGCTCGGAACCACTCCCAAATATCTTGAAACAATTAATGGTAATGTTAAAAACTTAAGTAAAATGATAGAGTATAAAAGGTAAAGTGACCTTAATATTACCATTAATTAACTTTAATATTCTCTTTTATCTTACCTTTTCTATCTTTTTACTTTAAGAATTTAATATTACCATTAATTACAAGGAAACAAACTCCTCAGAGCTCAATTCCCCATCTTTCTTTTGTCTCAAAGGGTCATCGGGACAAACAAGGCAATATTTTCCTACAAGTCCCTCTCTAATGGGCATTTGGGTGGCCTTGAAAACTTCCAAAAACATGCCCTTAAAACTGAAAATGGCCGAAACGCCTTGGAAATGTCCTTTGCCTTACCATATGGTGTTTCCAGAAACATGTCCAAAATGTCAATGAAAATGGCCGAAATGTCTTGGAAACATCCTTGGCCGTACCATACGGCGTTTCCAGATATGAAAATGTCGTACAGTACAAACAAGGATGTTTCCAGGGCGTTTTGTACGCGTTCCCTTGCATTTCTGAGACAGGTACGCCACCATTCTAGGCGTTTCCTACAACTTAGTCCTAGGGCAATGCCACTAGCTAAAAAACTCCAGATCAACTGCTGAAAAAATCGGATCTGGAAACCCCAGTTCTGTAGCCCTTAAGGCAATGGCACTAGCCAGAAATTTCTGGATCAGCGGCTGAAAAAGTCAGATTTGAAAACCCTAGTTCAACAACAGTTAGGGCAATGCCACTAGCCAAAAGTCTTTGGAGCAGCAGCTGCAAATTTAGATTTGGAAATCCTAGTTCCGCAGCCTTCAGGGCCAGTCCACTAACCAAAAATATTTGGATCAATGCTGTAAAAATCAGATCTGGAAACCCTAGTTATGTAGCCCTTAAGGCAACGCCGCTAGCCAAAAAATCTTCGATCTATTGTTGAAACCCTTGTTCCGCAGTGAAAATAGTGATGCCACCAACCCATAGCCACGGAGCAGCTCAAGAAAAGATGGCTAAAATAAATCAGCTGCTAAACCCTATTGCTGGGATCTCCAATCTATGGACAAGATCTCCAAAAATAGCACAAAAATTGGGCTTAAACAGCCCTAAATAACATGCCCAACTTCAGCCAACACAATAACCATGAAACAACTCCAATACTTTATAATTTAGGCATAATCTTCTGCTGCAAATTCTGATAACTGCAAAAGATATTCAAGAAGAAACCCTAACCAGCAGTCAAAAGGATAAGGGAAGTTCATAGCCGCTTTGATATCATTTTGAGATTCGTAAATGACAATAGAAGAATTGAATGGAACCAAAACAAACCCAAAATCTTGCAATAAACAAGGAAAGAACAACACTAGAGCAGCACAAGGCTTGAAGATAAATCAGCCAATAGAGAAAAACCCTTGTGAGAAAAAGTAACAATGAATACGTGTGCTATAGAGAAATGAACCCATGCACAAAACAGAGAAAAAGCCCAAGCACAAGTGAACACCAAAGATTTAAGTGCCCTTAGGCAAAAAACACTTTATAAAGAATGATGCCCGCAAGATAAAGAATGATCAAGAAGATAATTAGATGATGATTTAGAAATGACTTGATTGTGTATTCATACAGAACTAAAGAGGTGTGGTGCCCTTCGCAAGAGGAGTTATAGGCCCACATATAAGTTGACTTGGTTGCCTTAACCATAATCTAGTTTTTTAATAAAAGATTACATTAATGTTTTATCAATTGCATTAATGACACAATATGAGTTGACCATAGCCAAATGTGAGGATTATACCATTCTCAACATACAGTTCCTCTTCTCAACTAGAATTTCACCAATGGTATGATCCATTTTAATCTTTCATCAATTAAAAAATACTTGTCAGGATACTTGAATCCAATGTTGAATCAGACTTGCTGATGTATTTCGAGCGACGATTTTGAGGTTAAAATGTTGATTGCACACTATCTCATTGACATTGATCATGGACTTGCATGGCTGTAAGCAATGTTTAACTAGGCTCCATGTGCTTGCCTCTATCAGGTAGGTATACTGTTATTCCTTGTGCAAATGATTATACTGTAAAGAATAGTGAGTCTTCATGTCCATGGTTAGGTTTATAAAAACTGTGACTGCTTATGTCAATAATGCTAACTATGTTTACTCAAAGAAATAGGAAAATAAGAAAACTTTCCACCTTCTAAATGATTATTCAGATTTCGAAGTTCCTTTCATTTGTGACCAGGATTGATCTGGTTTCAACTTTTCCTTTAGCACTTTTATACTTGATTGACTTAAAAAGTTAACTTCCTCTATTTTTGGATTAGTGAATCTCAACCTGCATGCATGTTCACTAGACACTTTATTTTTTATCAAGTCAAAGTGGCCTTGTGATTCTCTCTCTTGATGGAAGCAAAAGTGTGAGGATAGTATTTAAAGCTGCATTCTTTACTGTGTAAATGTTTATTTTGGTGTTGGAGCATCTCCTGTGCTGTAAAATATTCCTGTTGATGTCAATTGTGCAGCAATACCACTGAAGATGCTGTTAATGTTCATGATGCTGGAGATACTATTAGATGCTTGAAGCCAGCTGCAAGGGCAATATTAGGTTTGAAATGCAAAGAGCTTCTTGATACTGGAAGGCTCATATGGTTGAGAGAGCTGGGATTAAGTGCAAAACTAGTAAACTATGTTCCGGCCAAAGTATCTCCAGAAAACAGGTTACTTCTTGCAAGCAACAGTTAAAAAAGTTGAATCATTTGTGCTTGAGTCGTCAACACAACATATATGGTGGTTACCTTTATGGCAAGCATCTGAAGTTTCCATTTACATACTTTTGTTAAATGTATTGGCCTTTAGTTAATTACAGTGGCCTTTATGCACTGGCACAGTCCATTGGGATACTCTGCAATCATTCAAGATTGATGTTTTATTGATCTGATTGGAAATCTGTCAAATCTGTTGTTTTCGAATTGTCTCAAGGCACTAGCAGAATTTGTTATGGTCCACCCTTTAAACTGTATAGATTGTTTTAGAGGAAGGTTATATCTTGAGATGAACTTGGATTCCTGCTATTTTCAGCCAGGTTTTGATGAAAAGCAAAATACAAGCTACAGAGAGCTGCCTTCAGCAAATAAAATAATAAGTTTACTCTGAAGAATATAAAATATTCTTACCCAGAGGATCACTTGTTTTGTCGCAATTACTAACATTTTCCCTATTGCAGTCCTAACTTGAGTGATTGACATTTTATATCGAAAATGGGATGATATGGTTGATTGACATTTTATATCGAAAATGGGATGATATGGTTTTCATGTGACATGTCTTCCAAAGTGCTTTCTATGTAGTTATAAAGTCTCAATTTAATCTACTTTTCAAAACCACATCCCTGTCAGCATATGTTGACTTGTGAAGCTTGGGTGCACTTATTATTGTACTTTCTTACTACTTCAGTCCTTAGATTTAAAAACATAAAACACACTGCATACGAATATGCTTTTATTTGTCTACATCTCACCACCAGGGTCGTTGAAGTTGAGATCTTGTTATCTTTAGGGCTTTGTGAACAATCTGTTTGTGGAAGCAGTTAATGTTTTAAGCCTTATAGAGCGTTGTTTTTCCTCTTCCGAGCCAAAAGAAGCTGTATTGTTGCCCTTTATGAGATTTCTTGGAAAGGTTTTGAATACAACACGTTGACTGTTCAATAAATAAACTAGTTAAGGCTCTCTGAGTGGAATTATCCTATAGTTTTATTATCTGTCAAAATTGTAATGTAATGAAGATGGTGATGGATAACTTAAAACATATGGACAAGTTTTTGCAACATCTGTCTAATCAAACATAAACAACTGCCAAGGCTAACTGGGTATACTATTTATGTTGAGTAAATAACATTTTGCAGTTGAAGGCTCACTGCACATAGGCAGATCAATTCAGGTTCTGATATACAGTGCTTTTAGAAAATTAGTTTGTGTTGCTCTTTAAGCACCTCATCATTTACTTCATACATTCTAATTAAGCATAATCTTGCCTATGAGTGTAGGAAATGCTTCAGGAATTAGAATTCTGCAAGGAATCAATTTGATGACATACTGTCACCCGAACTTTAAAGATTAATGCTACTGAATGGATTGATTTACTGTCTGCAAAATAGATGTTTATGATGTTAATGTAATTGTAACTTCGGAAGATATTCACTTGTATATTTTATATTGTATTTGTATTTTATTATTGTACCTCCGACGGAAATGTTTATTCTTCCGGCGGAGAAGTGATTATTGTATTTGGGTCATGTAAAGTCATTGAGGTTAACCCTCCTTTGTATGTCGGGGCATTAGACCCCAGAGTTAAGTTGTCTATGGGTTATTAGATTCTCCTAGAGAAGTCGGCCCAGTCAAGTACAACTAGGGGCCGACCTAGTTAGGAAAAGGTCAAGTGAAAGTTAAAGTATAAACAGAGAGGGTGCCTCTCTCATTTGGATCATTCACTCACTCAAGTTCGCATTAGTGAGGAGGACAAGTTCGCACAAGTGGAGAAGAGAGAAGCTGCTGAAGACCATTTCTACTTTTGGGGTTTATATTTCTGCTATTGTATTGTTGCTCATTCTATCTCTGAGGAAGTTGTGGGGTTTTCTCCTTTATGGTTTCCCTGAGGAAAATCTTTGTGTCTCTTGTCTATTGTGTTTGAATGTTGTGCTTGTTATTCTCTCAGATAAGATCCTAGATAATGTTGAATTAAATTGTGAAAAACTAACATATAATTGATATGAAGAAAATGTACTGCAATCAGTGTTGTATGGGTGAGGTCTATCCAGGTGCACATATGAGATCAGGTGTGGCAAGGGAAAAATCCATTTAAACTATGGCTGTGGCTGTTTTCACATCTAAAGTAGGAGATTGTGAAGATGCATCTGCAGCAGTTATTGGTGCAGCAGATGGGGGAATAGAATAAGCCATGCAACACTGATTACAATTGACCTTTAGTTAAGCAGTTGATGAAGGAAAAATCAAACTTATGCATTAGTTCTAATAACATTCTCGTCATTGATTTGAATTAGTTTCAGAAGTTTTATTCTGAAGCCTCAGTTCTAACAGAACATTGTATTTTGATATAATTGTTTTCTTGTCAGGTCAAAGGACCTTGAAAATTAAATGATCATCTAATCTTATGATCGATTGAATTGGAAATTTGTAGTATTGTTGTTAGTTGAGTTGGGTAAACTTTTTAAATGTTGTGATGTCGTCTTGCCTCTGCATGGTTGGTTTTTATAGGATCTGTTTTCAATTGAAACGTAACATGGCCACACAAGTAGATTATATAGCTCCAATAAGGTGTCTCTTGCACTTTTACAAATTAGCGGGAAAGAAACTGGTTCCATCTTATCCCTCTCTTTGTTGTCTGTCCATTTTTTTGTTTTTTTCCTTTCGATATCCATCTAATCAATTCCTGTACGTCCTAGCTTCCAACACTTTTGGCATTGTAAATTTTGGCTATGTAACAATTCACCATCCAATTGAACGAGGGCTCAAGCACCTGATTTTCTATTGCTATGTATCTGCTTTGAGCAAGGCACTAGATTTTGTTTTTGGAAAAGTTAGATGGTGAATTTGATTTCCTTAGACCTTGAAATGAGTCAAGGGGGTTTCTGGATTGAGAGTGAACAAACAAAGTACACCCATGATTAATTATATTGTATCTGTGTTTCCAAAAATGGGAAAGTCAAAGACAAAATAATATCTTGAGCTCCAATAGCTGACATCATTGTTTATGCAACCACTTCTAGAATGAGTCAACCTGCTTAAAAGATTGATCTACTTTTATAAATACCTACTCCAAGCAGTGAATCAAACACTAGAGAAACAAGTTCAACTTTACTTTCCATTCACTCACCCATGCATCCATCCACTCAGTTTCCCATGGCAATTGTAACAGCTTCTATTCTGATTTCTTGATAATTTTACGTTTGGAAGCTACAGTGGATACTGAAACAGGAATCAAGCAAAACCCCGAGGCTTAGCTCTTTGACTAGGAAATAAGGTGTGCCCAAGTGTGATTAGTGTCTTTAATTCTACCAAAGTGCGTATCGAGGGTGATAGAATGGCCAGTGTCTACTCCTGAGAAGGGACAGACAGATTAGTAGGCCATTCGAAGTTGTTGCATAGTACCCAAAATAGTGTGAGGAACAATTATGGTGGATTGTGAAACTGTATGTGAAGGGTAGCACCCAAAAACCATTAGGCTTGGGGCAACATGTCCTTTCGTTATCCCTCAAAGGTTAATCTCTATTATATAGGTCCTATCAGAAAGCTAGTGAATCTATGAACAACCACTGTGACCACTTTGTTGCCTATATTGCCCATGTTTGTTTGTGGTCACTTTGTCAAAATCTGTGAACTGAACTCAGAAATGGTGCTCTAGGTGTAACCTGATTTGTCATTATGAATTTTTTTGAGTCCATATCCTTGTCTTGTTTGATTGTTGTACTTCTGTAATTTTGTTTTAGTTATCTATTTGCTCAAGTAGTTAGACATAAGCTTTATGTATTAATCCAAGCAACAAGCAACCCTACTCCATAATGTTGACGAAGAACTCTATGACAGAACTTTCAAGGAATCGCGTATGGATATTCAGATTTTGACACTTAGCGATCAACAATACCACAATTGTGATTCATTAAGTAAGCGATCAACAATACCACAATTGTGATTCATTAAGTAAGCGATCAACAATACCACAATTGTGATTCATTAAGTAGGCATTGACAGAAAAGTTCATGTTGGAGATAGGCTGGGTAATCTTGACTTCTAGTGCACCCTGTTAATGGGCGGCTTTGTGGTCGTGATGAGTTACATTGGTGCACCTTGTGTGGTCAGTGTGTGAACACACTGTTCACTGGAATTTTGGGATCTGCTGTGTATACAAGGAAAACAAGACTGCTGCCCAGCTGCAAACCCAAAATCAACAACACTGTTGAGAACTGAGGGCTCCTCCATTTTTAAAAGGGTGGTGTGTTAGTTTACCTATGAAATTCGCACTATGTTTCTTCTACATGATTTCTCCTTTCAGCAGAGCAGTTCGTACAACACTTCATACAACAGGTCTCTAAGCAGCTGAGTATCTCTTCCATCTGTAGTCCGTACAACGGTGTTGGGGGGAGCACTAACCTTTATGGGGAGCACTAACACTGTTTCTTTTCTAATCTAATTCACTCGAGTTTACGCTTTTGCAGTCGTTGCAAACTAGTTTTGCTTACCCTTCCCCTTCTTCTCATGAAACTAAGAAGAATAGTGCCCAAAGTTCTAACACTTGAAGCACTTGATGTGGCTCAAGTTCTTATTTCTCTAGTTAGAGGAACCCAATACTTGTTTTTGTTGAAATTTGTAATGAGGAAGGTCCTTCCCCATGATTTTGATGTCACATGGGGGGGACAAAGTTGTCCTTCCTAGTGTTACTTTGTAAATATAATAAAGTGACTTTTATATTTTTAAAGTGAGTTTCACTTAAGTAAAGTGGGTTCCTTATGTAAATGTGCATTTATTTATAATTAAAAGAAATTGAATGTGCATTTAATGATGACCCTTTAGATCTTTTTAATCCTAGCCATTCGTTGAGGAAGTTAGGGTTATTAAAGGTAGTTAGGGTTTAGGAGGGGTTTAAGTGATTATTTAAACACTTTGAAAGAGAAGAAGAAGACATCAAAAGAGAAGAGAGAGTGAGAAAAAGAGAGCACAGTTCCCAAGGAAAACCATTGGCACAGTTCCCAAGGTCATTTCTGCAAACAATCTGTACAATCTATACACCTCTTGTTGGCACAAAAATCAAGGTGATCCATACAGTTTTGTACTCTGTTGCCGGCATAGTTTTCGAGGCATTCCGCTAGCACAGAAACCGAAGCAGTCAGTACACAATTCTGTACATTGCTGGCACAGTTCCCAAGGAAAACCATTGGCACAGTTCCCAAGGTCATTTCTGCAAACAATCCGTACAATCTATACACCTCTTGTTGGCACAAAAATCAAGGTGATCCATACAGTTTTGTACTCCTCTGCTGGCATAGTTTTCGAGGCATTCCGCTAGCACAGAAACCGAGGCAGTCAGTACACAATTCGGTACATTGCTGGCACAGTTTTCAAGGTAAATGTTTTTACACAGATTTCGAGGCAGTCTGTACAACAATCAAAAAAGTGTACAATCCGTACAGTTTATTGTTGGCACACAGTTCGAGGTAGTCCGTACCCTGTCCGTACAACAGTCTAAATTTTGCAGAGATAAGTTGGTTTATTTGCATTTCTGATTTTTCTTGGTGAAGGAAAGGATTTCTGAGTTGTGAGAAATTCCAATTTTTGTTCTCATAAAAGAGCTCTCTGGGTTTTCCTCTTGTGAGGTTTTGCCGTAGGCTTGGCCCTAAATTTTTGTGTTACTTTCTTCTCCAGTTCAAGAGTTTGGTTGTATGGTATATATGCTTAAACTATCGGAAATTTAATTATATGAATTCATAGTTCAAAAAAGTTATAAATAAGAGTTACAGTCAAAGTGTTTGATAAAAGTCCAATAATAAAGTTTGTTTTTTTGTTTTATCAAAATTCTTCATGGTATCAGAGCTTGGTTATTGAAGAAAGTTTGTGAAGTTTGTGGTTCTTGAAAAGTCAAGACAGGTGGGAAAAACAAATTAGTTTCACCCAACATTATCAGTTGAAGGCATGGCCTCAGTAGGGTTAAGATATGAAGACAGACTAGATGGATCTGATAACTTCAGTCCTTGGAAAGAGTGCATAACTGTGTTGTTTAAGGAGTTGCAGCTATGGGATATTGTTAGTGTTTCTAACACCATCACTGTTCCCACAAATGCTGCATAGAAGAGTGCTTTTGAAAAGGACATCAAGGCACACAGAATCTTCTTGGATTCCAATAAAGATCATGTGATACCCCACATCACAAGTAAGTCACATGCTTTTGAGATTTGGAATGCATTATGTACTCTTTTTCAAAGTAAGAATCATAATAGGAAGATGGTTCTTAGAGAAAAATCGAGGATCACAAAGATGGTTGATACTGATACAGTAATTGTTTATCTCATGAAGATTACCCAAGTTAGAGATGAACTGGGTGCTGCAGGTGAGAAAGTAGATGATGAAGAGCTAGTGAGGTATGCTCTTAATGGCTTCATTGCAAAGTGGCACACTTTTGTGCAAGGAGTAGTTGCTAGAGAGAGGCTTCCAGATTGGACAAGGTTATGGGATGACTTTGTTCAAGAAGAGTCCCGGGAGAGGACATTCCAGAATAACACTCAGAGCAGTGAAGACAATGTTGCTCTTGCAACCAAAGATAAGGGCAAATGGAAGAAGAAAGAAAAAGACCTCAACAAGGTACACTGCTTTAACTGCAATAAAAATGGTCATTATGCTAGTCAGTGTCCGAAGAGGAAGGGGAATGAAGAAAAAGAGGGAGCACCATCAACATAAATTGGAGATTTTGCTTCCCAGTGTGAATAAGAATTCTCCTTAGTTTCAGTACAGACTAGTGTAGGTAGCACAATAGATTTCCATGACATGTGGGTAGTTGATAGTGGATCAACAAGCCATATGACGGGGAAATATGGAAGTTTAATAGCCCCAGGACATTTTGTTGAAACAGGTATTGGAAGTACTCAGGCAGAAATCAGAGGAGTCGGAACTGTGAAATTCCAACTAAGTTTTGGAGAGGTTCTTGAAGTAGACAGAGTAATGTTTGTTCCAGGTATGAAAGTCAACAGACTTTCCATATCATCATTGGAGGATGATGGGTATGTAGTTTTTATCAAAATGGGACATGTGTTTCTCTACCGGATAGAGAACTCAGATGATACTATTCTATTTGGGAATAGAAGAGACAAAATTTACTTTCTACATGGAGAGGTAATGCTTCCAAGTTCAGGTGGATGGCTATCCGAATCAGTGTCTGAAAATGAAGCAGGTGCACAGATGGTACCTTCAGATGGGGAGAGCAGCACTGACAAAAGACTCAGCCAACACAGAGAAGATGAGCATGATCCAAAATTTCAAGTTGTGTTCCGACATCAGCTTCCAGATTTAGTAGAAGTTCTTAACAATGGTCAAGGTGATTGTGTTGGGACCTCCCTCATTAAGAGGGAGTGTTGAAATTTGTAATGAGGAAGGTCCTTCCCCATGATTTTGATGTCACATGGGTGGGGCAAAGTTGTCTTTCCTAGTGTTACTTTGTAAATATAATAAAGTGACTTTTATATTTTTAAAGTGAGTTTTAAAGTAAAGTGGGTCCCTTATGTAAATGTGCATTTATTTATTATTAAAAGAAATTAAATGTGCATTTAATGATGACCCTTTAGATCTTTTTAATCCTAGCCATTCATTGAAGAAGTTAAGGTTATTAAAGGTAGTTAGTGTTTAGGAGGGGTTTAAGTGATTATTTAAACACCTTGAAAGAGAAGAAGAAGACATCAAGAGAGAAGAGAGTGAGAGAAAGAAAGCACAGTTCCCAAGGAAAACCATTGGCATAGTTCCCAAGGTCATTTATGCAAAGTCTGTACACCTCTTGTTGGCACATAAATCGAGGTGATCCGTACAATTTTGTACTCCTTCGCTGGCACAGTTTTTGAGGCACTCCGCTGGCACATAGATCGAGGCAGTCCATACACAGTTCTGTTCATTGTTGGCACAGTTTTCGAGGTAGTCCGTACACCATACAACATTAAGAAAAGTGTACAGTCCGTACAGTTTACTGTTGGCACATAGTTTGGGGCAGTTCGTACCCTATCTGTACATCAGTCTGATTTTTGTAGAGATAAGTTGGTTTATTTGCATTTCTGATTTTTCTTGCTGAAGGAAAGAATTTCTGAGTTATGAGAAATTCCAATTTTTGTTCTCATTTAATAAAAAAGACCTCTCTGGGTTTTCCTCTAGTGAGGTTTTGCCCTGGGCTTGGCCCTAAATTTCTGTGTTACTTTCATCTTCAGTTCAAGAGTTTGGTTGTATGGTATTTATGCTTAAACTATCAGAAATTTCATTATATGAATTTATAGTTCAAAAAAGTTATAAATCAGAGTTACAGTCAAAGTGTTTGATAAAAGTCCAATAAGAATTTTTTTTTTATTATTATAAAAAATCTTCAGTTTTTCCCTTTTTGACCCTTCCCAAGTCCTCCTTTATTGTTCCCTCCATATTGTTGATGAGGGCAAGATTATGCTCCTCCTCCATATCTACAACACTCCAATCTCATATCTTCCTGGATGAAAGCTCATTCACTCGAGTTGATGTTGTTGCTCTCCTTGCAAACTAGTTTTGCTTGCCATTCCCCTTATTCTCATGACACTGATAAACATGGTGCCCAAACTTCTAACACTTGAAACAATTGATGTGGCTCAAGTCCTTATTTCCCTAGTTAGAGGCACGTTAGAGGAACCCAAATACTCATTTTCCCTTTTTGATCCTTCTCAAAGTCTTTTATTGTTGTTGTTCTTCATTTTGTTGATGAGGGAAAGATTATCCTCCTCCTTCATACCTACAACACTCCAATCTCATCTCTTCCTAGATGAAATCCTCCCATAGCTTTTCAAAGTTGGAAAGCTTTTGTCAAGCACAAACCCAACACTGTTGCTTTTCCATTTCATTGGTGTAACAAAGCTTGTGAGTAGGGCCATTGGATTCTTATATTGTTACTAGCTGCAAAGGGATACTATTCCTCACACAAAGTTCCATCATGACAATTCAGCATTTTGTGAAAGAAGTTGCATTTGATAAAGCATGGTTGCGATAGATTTGAAGGTTAGTATTTCATGATTGAATGCCTCTTGAGTGTATGAATCATATGATTTGTGTAGTTTCTTGAGCTCCTTTGTTGAAACCCATGATTCTCAATTACTAGATCCTATGGGCACTAATTGAATTTTTTATTTGATATTTTCCCATTGTGATATATTGACAAGGGAAACCTTGGGATTGTTTGTAAGACACATATTAATAGTGTCTTTAAGTTAGAGGATCATGTCACTATAGTTCATTTTTCCATTGTCTATGCAAGGTATAGTTCTATAGTCCTTTGGTTGAAATTCTAGAGAAAAAATAGGCATGTTAGCAACATTTCACAAGCTAGTTATTGTCCAAATTATAACATTTGAGGTTATTGGAAAGAATGGAAGATTGACTGCCATATTTAATGTAGGTATAGAAGGTAACTGTATGAAAGATAATAGATATTATGCCAAACTGCTCTGCACTACTGTTCATATTTATCTAGGTTACCAGGATACGGATACAGATACGGATATAGATACAGATACAGATCCGCCATGTTTTTGAAAAGCCAAGATCCCGATACAGCCAGGATACAACAAGTACAAAAAATATAATAATAATTTTAAAAATTTTAAAAAACATATTCAAAGTGTATAATCAAAACCATTCACGAGTCACATCACTAGAACTTATATTATATATAAATATGAACACTGAAATAGTGAAAACTAAAATGATACTTGCCTCATAGAAAATTGAAAAGGATGATAGTTACAAAAATGAGTGATCAATGATCACTCTATTAATATGATAATGTAAAGTATATCTAACTACATATCATGAAAAAGATCTATATTCTCATTTGCATATTGAATCTCTACATCATGAATATACGATGGGGTGTTGGAAATGTTGTAAGCTGTAGAAGAAGGTTGAATTGGTGGTGTAATCTCCTCAAGTTGGTTGAGGTGAGTCATGGCATTCAGTGTCATGTTTAAATCAGAAATCTCAGGCTACACATCCCACATTTTGCTCGGACCTTTCTTATACTCTAGACACGGATGTGATAGAAGGTGGAGGTTGGAATGAACATACACAAGATCCTCAGCCTTTACTGTTCCCAATCTGTTTCGTTTCATTGAATGGATGAAGCCATATGTACTCAAATTCCTCTGAACTGATGAGGAACTGGAAACATGTGATAACAACCTAGTGGCCAAGGTCGAGAGATGAATGCTATCCCCACCATGGAAGCCCCACCAAGTAATAGGATCAAGATGCCCCTGATCATCCATGGCTAGTGGATCCGAAAAGTTACTAGTGGATTGTACAAATGCTCCAAATTCCTCACGCACTTCCAATGCAATGCCCACATCCCTATATATCTTCCTCAAAGCTGTCTTATATCCATGTACCAATTCAGAATCCTTGTTTGGGGTTGTCCTACTAGGTAAAGAAATTTTTTTGCAATGATAATACTTGGGGTGGAGTGCATAGGCCAAAAGGTGTAATGGTGTGGTCATTTTGTTCCACCTTTTGGTAATTATGTTCTTTATTTCATTGTAAAATACTTCAAAAGGTTCACTTTCACCTGCCTTGATAATTTCCCTTATTCTCTGTAGCATACTATCTATGTTTTCATAGACTTCCCCCAAGCAAGGCATATTTGTATCAAATGTCCTGATCATGGTCAAGATTGGTTATGTAAACCACAGAAGGTCATTGGACCTTGTCCCACCATGCATCATCAGGAATGATAGACTTGATTTTTTGCCCCCTATCAAAAGTTGAGGTCCTCCACGATTCCCAAATAGGGTCAATGACCATTGCCTGCAATGCTTCTTTGACTTCCACAAGCCTCTTTATGACTAGAGTGTGTGAGGCAAAACGAGTTTCAACAACCTACATAAGTTTTGAAAAGTCAAATCTCAAATTAGAAATGATAAATCATATACGATTAAAATTCATAATTCATAATACAAATTGTCAAATAACACTAATTGAAAATGGAGTACCTTCAATAGCTCCAACTTTGCAAAACCCCTATATATAATGGCTTGGGACATCGAATGATTGGTTATAAACATTTGGATCTCCTTCGATGCTACATATATTTCCTTGATCCACTCAATCTCCCCAATCTTGGAAAGCATAAGGTTCAATGAATGCACTGCACATGGAGTCCAAAAGATGTGGTCATATCGACCCTCCACAATCAACTTCACAGCTCTACATACCTGTGCATTGTCCGTGATGAGTTGGACAACATTTTGTGGCCCTACACTTTATATTGCATCAATAAGAATATTGGAGATGAATGTTGCATCTTTCTCTACTCCACTCCAATCAATAGCCTTAACCACATATACTGTGAAAGGAGAACTCAACACAGTTCTCGTTTTTCTCTCTGCTAATTTTAGTAGCTATTTTTACCTCCGTTTTAAAAAGGGTTAATACTAGTATCACACATTTTCATTTTGAGTCATTTTTTTCGGGCCTTTGAATTATCTTTGTCGTAAAATATTTTTAATTTTTTATTTTCAAGTGTGTTTTTAGAAATTTAACAAAATAACATACATTTATAAGCAATTTAAAATGAAAAACATATTCATTTTGCAATTTTTTTTCTATAAAATAAGACATTTTTATTGACAAAATTGTAAAAAATTCTGAAAAATAAAGACATTTAAAACCAATTTCAATGAATTTTTAGAGATTTTTTGTATAAAAATGATACTATTTCATATTATTTTCAGAAAAATGACGATTCACATAAATTCAAGAAAAACTATACCATATATTTGTAAAAAACATTATATATAGAAATTTTATTTCTAAAATAAAGTTTGAAAGTCAAAACATTACTAATATATCTTATAAAAAAATTGTCAAATTTAACATTTTCTTCAAGACATGAAACTAATCAAGAATATCATGCAGGCCAAATTCTTCATCGAAATTGGAATTTTATGGAGCTTGGCTTTCCTCAGGAACATCAATGTCCTCTTCCATTGGGTCTTCTATGTCTGCAAGATGCCCAAAGTGCTCATTTCCAAACACCCCTCCTAATGGGGGTCGAGGCTCTTTTGACATCTTTGCCACAAGTGTTTCACTAAACTCTAAACCCCCCCAACTAAACTATAAAAAAAAAAAAAAACCTTAAAACCTAACCCCCCCCAAACTATATAATACAAAATAAAAAAAATTAAAATCTAATCCCCCCCGCTAAACTATATAATAAACAAATTAAAAAAAAGAAATTAAAATCTAACCCCCTCTAAACTATATAATAAACAAATTAAAAAAAAAAATCTAACCCCCCCTAAACTATATAATAAACAAATTTACAAAAAAATATTAAATTTTTTTTAACCCCCCCCTCCTCCTTTCCCCCGTCGCCCCCTTCCCTGCTCCCCTCCTCCCGACACCCCCTTCCCCCTCCTCCTCCTCCCTCCTCCCTCCTCCCCGCGATTCCCCCTCCCCCTCCCGCTCTCCCTTCCACCTCCTCCCACCGCCCACTTCCCCCTCCTCCCCCTCTTCCTCCTCCCTTCTCCCTCTACGACCCTTTGGCGCGCGGGGAGGGGGGGGGGGAAGGGGGTGGCGGGGGAAGATGGCGCAAGGAGGGAGGAGGGGGAAGGGAGGGGGCGTGAGGAAGAGGGGGAAAGTTGGGGGCGCGGGGAGGAGGGAGGAGGTGGGAGAGGGTGGCGGGAGGAGGTGGGAGGGGGTGCGAGGAGGAGGGGGAACGGTGGGGGCGCGAGGAGGAGGGAGGAGGGGTAAGGGGGTGGTGGGAGGAGGGGGAAGGGGGCGCAAGCAAGGAGGGGGCACGAGGAGAAGGGAGGAGGGGGAAGGGCGCGACAGGGGAAGGGGGTGCGAGGACGGAGGAGGGGGGGTTAAACAAAATTTAATATTTTTTTTAAATTTGTTTATTATATAGTTTAGGGGGGGGGTTTAGATTTTAACTAATTTTTTAAATTGTTTTTTAAAATTTGTTTATTATATAGTTTAGGGGGGAGTTTAGATGATTTTTTTTTTTTTTTTTAATTTGTTTAATATATAGTTTAGGGGGGGTTTTAGATTTTAATTTTTTCTTTTAAATTTTGCAAGATGGGAGTCTGTTAAACCAAGCAGTAGATCCCGAAGGAATATGACATCTGAAATGATGGGCATAGATGTAGACTCAGATGGTGCACCCATTGATAATAGAGAAGAATATGGGTCATCTACATCTTCATCCAATCCTTCATTTGCAGAAAATGTAGATTCTTATGGGGTGTTAGAATCCATTGATGAATTTGAATAATTTTACATGAAGCATTTAAGATGTTTTTTATTGGTATGATGTTTGTAATTGAAACTCTAAAGGAATTTTTGAATATTTATATGAATCATTTGTTATTATTTCATTATGAACCACCTCATAATTTGTTTGTTTTTATATGGTTAGAGTGGTGAAATTATTTATAATATGCAAGTTTCAAAAAAGTTGTAATTTATCTCTTGAAGATTTTTTTTTTTCCAATTTAGGGGTTGATTTTACAGTTTTTGTAAACAACAATATGCGATGTTTAGGCCATGGCTCTATTTTTACCCTGAAAAAAAATTGTGTATACTGTAGAACACTTTTCTATTTGGGGGGTGTTTTTGGTGTTTTTTTTTTGCAAAAATATTCGTTCTTATGGCTAGAGTTCTCGTTCATAGTATAAAGTTCTCGTTTCATAGTATAAGTGGTTCCTTCAAAAACATTGTCCCTTGGGGGCATATTGCAATAACATTGATTAAAGGGCGGTTTTTTTGATCCCTCAATCCATTAGAAACTATAGACACACCTGTTTCTTCTCATGTATCCCAGATTGACTGTAACCGTCTATCCATAGATTGTCTTTCTGAGGTCAACAATGTGGTGCAGACCTTTTCATACCTCGGGCTCTTGTACCCTTTCGGTGCTTCATTGACCGCTTTAATCATCTCATGCCAATATGGGGAGCGCACCAAATTGAATGCTAGCCCATTTGCATAGATGCAACAAGCTACATGGTCATCAACTACTTCTCTGCCCTGGTTATTGAATGTTGCTTCAATAGGTCCCAAATTAGGCCTTTTATTACTTGTGGTAACAGGTCTAGATGGCGACGGGGACCTAATTGCGGTATTTTGCATAGGGATTTTTCCTTTATTAGCATGTCTCCTATCAGCAGCATCTTGCAAAGATGCATAGAATGCAAGTTTTGCGGGACCCAAACCTGGTCCAGGTTGGCCATTTGGACCATTTGGACCAGTGCATATCAACAACCCCGTGTTAGTTTTCCCGATGTGTTAGTTTTCCCAGTGAGTGGGCCGTCACCCTAGTGTATGAGCCATTTCAGATGCCATTGCATTCACTTCATTTCCATTTATATGAACCGCCCCCAGGATTTTTGCCAATAATTTCTACATACAGCCATAATGGAGACCTTGGGTCTTTATTGAGAATAGATTCTCGTGGTATATTTGCCCCTTCACTTTGCTGCTGTGATGCCATGTTTACAACATTGTACATAATCAAGGATGTAAAAGTAAAAAAAAAGGACTGTCTATTCTAAACAAGCAAAAACAAATGAGAAGATATGTGACTGTGACTGTGATAACTGTGACCGTGACTGGAATTTCTCAATGATAACAGAATGATTAATAATTTATTAATTAATTTTCATTCAAAGAAAAATAAAAATCAAGAGATGAGTGATTTATGGACGTAATTAATAAATTATTTATGAATATGATAAACATAATAAATTATTTATGATTATTTAAGCTCAAAAGACTTGTTATGAGATTTTAATACCAACTATTTCAGACTATAGAAGATAGTCCATCTTTGTTGGAATATTCTCACCATCATTTTTTATATTTGCATGCGTTGCATGCATGCATGCATCCAGTGATCAGTATGGTAGTCTCCCCAGCACCTGGAGCCTATTTTCAGCCCCCTAGAGCCTATTTTTAGCCCTCAGTAGCCCTCCTACCTACCTAGTGCGCCTTGTTTTCCTCACCTGGATGACAAATGCGCCCTACTACACCTACTTGGATTCCAACAGTCAGTTGTAGCATTGATTGCCCAATTCTTGCATTTATTGCTTAGTTTAACTGCCTGTAGCTTCTAATTGTCTATATCGGAGTGCCACTTGACCTACTGACAGCCTCATGCGCCCTCCTTGGAGTCTTCTTCCCTTGATTTGTGCTCACATGACTCAGTTAGACTCATTTGACTGATATTTGACTATTTGTGACTACTACCACTGATTGGGTGATGTCTCCAATGCTATCCAAGCCACACATTGAGGAGAATTTGAATGAACTTAGGAGTATTCGAATTCATTTGATTGTATTGAGTTATTATTCAGTTTCACTGTGCCAGCTTACAACTAATGTATGATTATACTGCAGATTTTACCATTTCTGAGTTTATGAGTGAATATTGATTCAATTCTTCTTCTTCTTCTTCTTCTTCTCTACAATTCTTGAGTGAGATTAGTGATATTTACACTAGTTGTGTGATCTATCCTATAAAATATCACATGGTATCAGAGCTGGAGTCATCTATTCGATTTGCAGTAGTTGCAACAGTTGCAGCAGTTGCAACAATTCATTGAGCATCTGTCTTTCATTGAGCACCAGAAGCCTCTGGATTTCCACAACAATTTCTGGTGCAATTGTCTTGAATTCACTATAGCAATCTAGTGAGGTCTAGCCAGGTGTGAAGGATCCAGTCACATGTGCTCATTGTTCTAAGGCAATGTTCATTCGAATTTGCTGCAAATCTCCACCAACAATTTCATTTGTTTTGTAGGTTATCTCCATCTTCAATTCGAATTCAGCAGTATCAATGGATCTAAAACTGAACTCCTTCAATTATTTCGAATGGAAAGCCAAGATGGACATCTTCATGAAGTCCAAAATCCTTTCTAGAGTATTGAATGGCACTGCAGTCGAACCCATTGGTGTAGTTGAGAAATCTAAGTACTTGGATAAAATTGATAAAGCAGTAGGACTGCTGCTCCTCAGCATTTCCAAAGACCTCCATTTTCATGTCATATATATGAAGACTCCAAAAGAAGTTTGGGACAAGCTCGAATCTCTTCTCGGTCAGAAGAATGACTTGAAAGGTCACAAGTTGGAAAATGAGCTCATCTCATTGAGCCCTAGCAGTTTCGACTCCATCACTGAGTTTCTAAACAAGTTCAAAAATTTGATTTCACAATTGAAGAGATATGGGATAGAGAACGAAGAGAAGCAACTCATCATTGCCATACTATCGAAACTAGGCCCTGATTACTCAGTATTTGTCTCTACCTTCTAGTCAACGAAGCTATCCATCCCAAAATGGAAGTTTCCCACACTTGAAGAATTCATCTAGTCACTCACACTTGAGGAGGAGAAGTTAGTTCATATGGGAATGATAAAACCCAAGTTGGATTCAACACTTGCTACTACTCAAATGAAGAGAGCGAATGACAAGGGAAATAAACAAGTTTTTGATAAAAATTCGAATGAGTAGAAGCAGAAAGAGTCTCCAAACCAATCAGAAGGAGTTTCGAATTCCAAGAAAGACAAGCAAACTCATAAGGGGAAATCCAAATGTACCAATTGCAATAGAGGATTTCATCTCGAGAGTTCATGTATGAAGAAGACCATAGATATCATGGCTTCACTTCTTGAAAAGAATAACCTTCCAGTACATGCATGTGCTAGGAAGAAAGAAGGTGAATCATCAAGATCCGAGGACAAAGAGAGATGCCATGCTCTCATGGCAGGTGCATCAACACAATCCTCCTTCATCATAGATTCAGGAGCAACATGTCTTCCTCCAAATATCTCTTTACTGGTTTCAAATCTACTGTTGGACCTTCCATCATGTTGGGTAATGATTTCGAGGTCTCCTCTGAGGGGATTGGAAGAATCAAACTTGATCATGGGTACTTATCAGATGTTCTCTATGTCCCTACACTCATTGCTAATCTAATTTCAGTCTACCAGATGACTCACACTAGAGATCCCAAGATGGTGATCTTCTCTCCAAATGAGGTCAAAATACAAGACATGGTATCAGGATCTACCATAGCAAAAGGTGTTGCAAACCACAAGTCGAAACTCTATGAGTTCTCTCACTTTCTACCTCTCTCCAAACGATCTTCTCTTCACACACATGCAAATGAAGAGAGTAGACTATGGCATGAAAGTATCACCACTAATGAAGTTGATCCATTTTCTAATTAAAATTTTGAGCAAGATATGTCAACTACTACTCTAGAAGTTGAAGAGAAATTTGAAATCTCTACTTCCCATGAGCCTGCTAATGTGCAAGATGATGACCTACTGAGTATTTTGGAGGTAAAATCAGATTTTGGAGGTGATGCATTCGCCCCCCTTGATCAAATGCTTCCTATGCACTCCTATTTGGTCATTGGCACATGTTTTCAGAGTTTCACCGAAGATGGAAGATACCATCATTCGCTTTGGTTCAAGTCTCATGCATTTCCTTGTGATTTTGGTTTTGATCTCACCCCTGCTGGTTCAAAGGAGATCATAAGAAGCCATCTATCAATTCTTGGATCTGATTTGAAGTCCAAGCCACCACCATCATGTATTAGTTCATTTGGCTATGATCTCACCTATGTTGGTTCAAAGGAGATATCAAAGAACTACATACACATTCATGGAGTTGATTCTACCTCAGTTGGTTCGAATCACATGCTCCATAATGATCTTCATATTTTTGGATTTGTTCTCACCATGCTTGGTAGGAAGAGCAAGTTCAAGAAGCCTCCAGATTCGCTTGCATCCATTTTTGGAGAACTCAAGCACATGTTTTTGGAGCATGATCCACTTCTTCCCAAGAGGAAGATAATTCTTTTTGAGAGAAAGTTAGATCCAGATCCACAAGAACCTAAAGATCTAGAACCTGACAGTGAAGATTAGCATATGATAGATCCAGATATACAACCTAAATATCCTCCTCTTCCTAGATGGGAAGCCACTACTCTTAGATCTCTTGGAGATCTTGTTGGAGATCCACTTGATCCGAGGAGTACCAGATCAGATTTTCAGAATGGAAGGTTTCATCCTTCTCACACTACTGATCCATTTCTTGCCGATAGATCTTTCTTCGGTGGACAAGTCCACTTACCTTTTGGGGTGAGTGATGTACATGATTGATTACCTTCTACAGTCTATCTTGAGGGGGGCTTTCTTCCGTTTCTTCCCACTGGGTTTTCCCTCTTTCCTCACTTTATTTATTTAGATTGTTGTACGGGGTGACCTTTGGTCTCAGTTACCAGGGCCCTACTAGTTTTCAATTACTTCCTCATAGTTTGGCTTGCGGGAGGGTGTTGGAATATTCTCACCATCATTTTTTATATTTGCATGCATTCTGCGTGCATGCATCTAGTCATCAGTATGGTAGTCTCTCCAGTACCTGGAGCCTATTTTCACCCCCCTAGAGCCTGTTTTTAGCCCTCAGTATCCTTCCTACCTATCTAGTGCGCCTTGTTTTCCTCACCTGGATGAAAAATGTGCCCTACTACACCTACTTGGATTCCAACAGTTAGTTGCAGCATTGATTGCCCAGTTCTTGCATTTATTGCTCAGTTTAACTGCTTGTAGCTTTCATTTGTTTGTATCGGAGTGCCACTTGACCTACTGACAGCCTCATGCGCCCTCCTTGGAGTCTCCTTCCCTTGATTTGTGCTCACATGACTCAATTAGACTCAGTTAGGCTCATTTGACTGATATTTGACTATTTGCGACTACTACCACTGATTGGGTGATATCTCCAATGCTATCCAAGCCACATATTGAGGAGAATTCGAATGAACTTAGGAGTATTCGAATTCATTTGATTGTATTGAGCTATTATTCAGTTTCATAGTGTCATCTTACAACTGATGTATGATTATACTACAGATTTTACCATTTCCAAGTTTATGAGTGAATATTGATTCAATTCTTCTTCTTCTTCTTCTCTGCAATTCTTGAGTGAGATTAAGGAGATTTAATCTAGCTGTGTAATCTATCCTGTAAAATATCACAATCTTGTGTTAGTAAAAAATGTTGGTATTAAAATCTCAAAACAATTTTTTTGCTTATATATTAAATTATTAATATAAGGATTTAATTTTTTAAACCGGTTAGAAACTTAGATGTTTAATTTTTTAAATAATAAACCAATAATTTATGGACAAACATATATTTAATAAAATTATTAAATTATTTGAATTTGTGAAGAAATCTAACCTGTAGTTTGTTGTGATCCCGTTGGCTTGTTGTCCCTGTCGAGCTGTGGTCCCTGTCGAGCTATGGTCTCGTGGTCCCATTCGAGGTGATGGTCCCGCTGGTCATGGTCTAGGTTAAGGTGTGGTCCCCTTGGTCGTGATCCACATTCCTTCTCCATATTGCCACAGGTCATGATCCAACTTCCTGCTCCAAACTGCCAATGGTCATGTTGTCGGCCTGCTGGTGGTGCTGTAGTGGTCCAAAACCAAACTAATGCCAATTTTCCTGCTGCTCTGCCGCTGTCGAGTTTCGAGTTACTTGCTTGTTGGAAGTAGTGTAGGGTGAGAATGATGGCCGAAAAAATATTAAGCAATCCCCAAACCTAAATCTAAGCAGTGGGGCCTTCTAGGTGGCAGATCCGGCAGATAAAGCCGTGTTCTGTTGCTTCTTTCCACGGGATCCATATCCGCACTGGGAAATACAGTTCTTTCCATTTCAAATCCGAAACGCATGCGGTTCCATCGTGGATCTTGGCGTATCCAAATTCAGATCCAGATTGGAACCTCAGATCCGCGTATCCTTGAGCCACCACCGACGGATTCGGTAACACATATATTTATGCATCAAGGAGTTCCCCTACGTATGTTAGTAGCTTCAATAGAAGATCCACTTGCATATGTGAATTTTGGTGGTGACTGGGGTCATGCAGGAAATGTCACTTGACATAATGTTTTATGTAGTCTTTGATAGCTAGAGTAACAATCAAAAGAAAAAAAGAGGAGTCTTCTACCTATTTTTTGATCTAGCGATGGATCATAAGGAATGAAAAGATCACAAAAGAGTTGGATTGAACCACCATCACATTACAAGTACGATGATCTAACCTATCAATTATTAATGAGCTAATGAGAAGGCTTCTATGAATGATAGGTAATACTTGTTGGTTTTAATTTATAGATTTCTTCAGAATTGTAGCTTGAAATTATAACAAATTGGATTCCTAGACTTCCTATTTTTATTAATTAGCTAATGAGAAGGCTTCTATGAATTATAGGTAAAACTCATTAGTGTTAATTTATAGATCTCTTCATAATTGTAGCTTGAAATTATAGCAAATTGGATTCCTAGACGACCTATTTTTATTGCATCATACTTCAATAGTTCCATTATTGTTTTGAGTACAATAGAGAATCCTATTACAGATCCTAGTCACTATAAACATGTGAATGGAAATGGTACTAGTAGAATATCTATAGTGAATAAATGTAGAAACACTTTTTATTTTTATTGCATCATACTTTAATAGTTCCATTATAGTTTTGAGTACAATAGAAAATCCTATTACAAATCCTAGTCACTATAAACATGTGAATGGAAATGGTGCTAGTAGAATATCTATAGTGAATAAATGTAGAAACACTTTTTAGTGGGGATAAAACATGTTTATTAGATTGTATTAGCATTATTTTTAATGATGTTTGTTGGAGAAGCCTAGTCGACGAGTCGACTAGGTCTTCCCGACCGACCATCGACTGATCGACCCAGTCTAGTCAAGTTGGTTAGGTCGACTAGCGGACAATTATACAATTACAACTGTCTAATCGACTGTATATATATATATATATATATATATATATATATATATATATATATATATATATATATATATATATATATATATATATATATATATATATATATTGAGTCGAGATGATATAGAGATGATTATCCCTCTTTTGTACATTATGGCCTGTTAATATATTAGACGATTTGTTGCTAGTGTGACCATTACTCTTATTTATTCCTTCTCTTTTATGTATGTTTTTCATGTATGGATTATCTGTTATAATGCACTACTGGTAACCTAATGTAATCCCATAGATTACAACATTGGTTACATTGACGGTAGTATTGAACCGGGATAAAAGAATGAATAGTCGTACATAAATGGTGAATGAAGAGGAAATTAGAGAGTGGTGGAACAAAAAAATTGCAAACTACATTCAAAATTATGCCAGAAGGAATAAGTTGACTCTTGCACAGGCTAGAGAAAAGTACTTCACAAAATCTCATGAATTATTTATAGAGATCGTTCCTCATGAAATACTGAAATTTCTCAATAACATTCATGAGCATACTAGAAGATTAGAATGAAATATTTTTAATGCAAAAAATTTGTAACGACGGACATACAAACTTACATGAGTGGGTTGAGAAGATAGCCGATGACTTCTACGAAGAGAAAGCCATAGAGGAAAGAGCTTCACTAGACAATGTGAGGACCAGGTTCTATAACGACTTACATGATAGTTTTTTTTGTACGATTCTATATTTGCTTGACAATTTTTAATTGAAAAAGGAGTCATCCATAAAGTTGAACCTCGACCTCCTTTGGGCCCTAATTGCTCAAATTGGTAAAAGAGGCAAAAAAGACTAGGAGAGATTCATTTGTGAACGAGAGTGAGAATATTTCGTCAGTAAATGAGTATCATTGCTAAACCCACACACATCGCTTATCAGTAGTTAGGTCAATAATCAGGGGGTCGACGACCACATGGAATGAATGAATAGATGATACTAGTCCATAGAATGAAAATGGAATAAATCTTAGCGAGAAATCAACCACCACTCGACGAAAACTAGATTGCTAGCAACAAGCAGAAAATTGATACCCAGAAAATAAAAAGGGAAAAAGTCAGAAAAAAACATGAAGAACTTAGGGACATTCTAAGTCCACTTCGTAACAAAAGGAATATGGAGAAACCGATCAGGAAGGTCCAGTAGTGAAAAGGCCTACTTAAGTCGAGAAAAAGTCGACCAATTGAGAGAAAGGATGAGGTGTCGACACCAGTAGAAGGAACTCATTCGAGGGAGGAAACCCCAAAATCTTTATAGATTCTAATTATTGAAGTTATGAGTCCCGTAGAACCAATACCGATGCTTATGACTCATGGCCCAAGTGTAAGAGAAATCATCGAGTGAGACTTGGGAATTGGAGCTGGAGAAAGTAACATATGGTGTCGACTAGTCACGTGCAAATGAATCATCAGATCGACTGATGATCTAGAGACCACTTCATGGTAACTAAATTTATTTTTCACCCAAATTTTGGAAGAAACAAATTTTCAAGTGCGCTAGAGAGAGAATCACCAAGTGTGCTAGAGAGAGAAGATGACAATCATAACAACCAAGAACAAAAGAGAGTGCAATAGGTAAAGGTCCTCGTAGGCTAATCACTTGTATAAATAATGAAAGAGTGAAAATGATCACATGGTGTGAAATACAAATAAGAGAGCGTTTATTTGTACCCATCTCAAGTAGTAGGGTGCTTTCCTCAAGAGGGGTTATAATCCTAGACAAGTAGCCCTTTTGACTAGGTCGACCTTTGCCAAATCTAATAATAATGATTAATAATAATAACAAGTGAAGCTTACACCATTTGCAACATGTTCTAACACAATGTATTTTTAATTAACATTACTAAATCATGTTTACAATGTACACAATGCTTGATCAATTCTTATTACTTTGGTTTTAATTGGAGCAGGCATTCTTGAAGAGGATTGTAGAATCCACTGCATTGGAACCATTGATGCAATATTAGGTCTTCAAACTTTGTTTCTCTATATTTTCCCTTCAATTTTACTTAGTCCCTTGAACTTTCATTCAACATGATCTTCTCTTAAATTGTAGGTCTTTAGTCACACACTATACACCATTCCCATGATGTTAGCCAATCTGTTGGCCCGGTTTTGCAACTAGGCTTAGTGCTATGGGCACCTGCTAACTAGTAGCAGCAGTTTCAATAGAAATAAATAACAATAAACTAAATCTAAACTAAACTAAACTAGCATGTGGATTTTGAATTAAAAAACAAGAACAAGAAACATAAGAAATAATTTTTTGTATTGACAATGGGGCAAGCCAATGCTTGCAAGAACAATACCTCCAAGTGATGAAGGTTGTTTGAATAGCTCCAATGGTGAGCAGCTCCAATCTCCAATGGGTCCTTTCTCCAAGGTTGCTACAATGGCCAAAACTCAAGGGAGATTTTGGCAGCATGAGGATAGGAATATGAGTGGATGGGAAATGAGGAGCCCCTACCACCTTTTTATAGGTTTTGGTGGTGGGGAATACCATTTGTGGTTTTGTGGAAACCAAATGGTATTGACCAACATGGTTTAGGTACTTTTCCCTCCTTTTTCCTTTTTTGAATAAAATTAATATTTTAATTCCCTTTTTAATATTTTTGGGAATTTGGACCCTTTTTGAGGGTTTTTTATGCTTTTTTAGGAAAAATAATCTTTTTTAATGGAAAAAGGGGTGTACTCAGGTCTTTTGGTGACCTTTTGTTGGTTTCAGAGGCTCAGATGGTGAAAAAGTGGACAAATGGGTCATGTGAATAGGGAAATGAGCTAGTGAGCACTTTTTGGGTGTTAACACAATCTACATATATATTATCATTATCTTTAATCACGTCTAAAGGTCCAACGCACTCTAGATGTAACTTTCCTAGTTTAATTGTTGTCTTTGCATAATAGTGAAGTACCAAAGTTTGTTAATGAGGAGGAAGTTGGTCATGGTTATCTAGGGTAAGGTCCCCTACACGAAACTAAAGGGCCAACAACAACAAGATTCAATGGTACCCTAGGAGGTTTGGGGGGCTTGTGCCCTCATGAAATGGCAAGAGATAGACCTAGAGAAGAGGTTTGGGGGGATTGTGCTCTCATGAAATGGCAAGAGATAGAACTAGAGAAGAGGTTTGGGGGGCTTGTTCTCTCATGAAATGGCAATAGATAGACCTAGATAAGAGGTTTGGGGGGCTTGTGCTGGGGATTGCTCTTGTGATGAGTAGGGTTTTTGTTATGTGTACATTGTAAAACCTAGAGAAGAACATGATGTTAAAGATGATGATTCTCTTATGCCTCTTATTGTATCACTAAGGTCATTTCCCTAGTAGAAGACATGGAGAGTGGATTTGACACATAAAATGATTTTGGAACCTTGATATTTTGGGATTTAGGGATAGGGAAATATCATGAAATTATTGTGTGATGAAACATGGACAAGGTTTGCAAACCCTAAGAAAGAAAATCATTCTAGTGGGGACACCTTGATTGACATAAGCTTGTTGTTGAAGCCAATGAGGACTTTCTACCAGTCTTGGAGATGATAGGGTTCACGAGGAAACCCTAGGATTAAAAAATCAGCAAGGGTAATATCCACGAGGAAACCCTAAGATTAACAAATCCACAATTCTGTAATATAAATTGATGTTGTTGTGGGAATTTCACTTGTACTAACACATCGTTTCAAAGAATAAATGAACAAGTTGGTGTGGCATGGAAAATAATCAATTATGCTTATTTCGAAAATGGTTGCTACCATTAAGCATTGATAATCTTAAATGCAATGCAAGTCTTATGAATGAAATATAACACAATCACCATCATAACTAGTATTCTACTAACCATTAAGCACTGATAATATTAAATGCAATGCAAGTATATTGAATGAAATCTAACACAATCACACACATACACACACACATAATCAGATCAGATCTTGACTTCATGCTTCAACATAAGAAAAGTGTTTTTTCTCTCCTATACAATTTTGTGTAAACCAATAGGTTTGAAATTTATGTAGTGAATTTTTTATAATGTATTATTTTAATCCATGAATATTATAATATAATATAGTTGATTAACAACATTTAAAAAGAATATCAATTTCGAAAAAGCTATTGTTGACAATTTAAAGTAAATCCCTTACTTCTACCAATAGTAATGAACATAAGTATAATGGCAGAGATAGACAAAATTGAAAGACAACAATCTTATGAGAGGGAAAAAATAAATCTCAACAAACTCTCTCAAATTGATTAACCCAAATATGCATTTTAAAATAATAATTGTACAAGATATTATTGAAAAAATTTCTATCACGGTAGAAGTATACTTACCTCCATAGTTGTAAGATGAATACCAACTCTGTAAACAATGGAACATTGCAACAATGGGACATTGCAACTATGGGAAAATAGTATTTATGTGAGTTAGTCATTTCAAAAGAGGCCAATATTTTATATACTTGGAGCAAAGGATTCAAATATTAGATAAAAACATTCAATAAATGGTTCCAAATCACAATGATATTTGATTTTCAGTGTAGCAGTCAATATGTTGAAACAAATTCACATTACAAGGACTATCTGAAGTACTGCTACATAAATAAATAAAATTGGAAACTCATAAATTTAGTGGGGGTGGATCATAATCTCACATTTCAATTCAAAGCTGATATTTCTAAAGAACTTATCTACCAACTTAATGAGGTAGTCAATGAAGGCCTTCCTTTCTATGAAGCTTAGCTTTTGAACATCCACTTTTCTATAGTCAATGTCCTATAATGTAATCTTCCAAACTTTTAATTCACTAAAATAATGAAAATTCATAGAGAGGACCAAGGCATCTTCCATGTCATAGTGTTGGAATTTTCTCTAATAAATAGATAACATGGGGCACAAATGTATGATTCTAATTCAAACAAAGGGAATAAAAAACATCGTGTGCTCTAAAAAGGTTTGATAAAGTGGCTATGGAAAGTTGGTCTATGTTCTATTCTGGGAAGATACATCCTCTAAACAATTTTTACAGATCCAAGTGCTATCAAGGAAATTTAGCTACTCAACTACATATTCAATCAAACCTGGGGCTGTCAAGTTCAGTCTTGGACATTAGTAACATCATAAACACATTTAAACATAAATTCCAAAATTCTATACAACAATACTTACTTCACAGAACACCAGTTCAAGGTTTGCATGCTACAATTTATTGATTATCATGTCCAGATTTATGGCTATTACTAGCAAGAAGGGGTTGTTGCAAGGCAGAGTCGAGCTAGATGGCATGAGGTAGTTAGAGTGGCTCTTAGGATTAGATAATATTGGGATACATAGTATGGAGAATGACTATAGGACCAAAGAACCCAATACTTATCCCTAGTAAGTTATTATATTTTTATTTAAGAGCTTACAATTGGCTCTAGACTTACGCATCTAAAGTGTTCCACCGCTAGAACTAGGGATGACTGCAATATGACTAGGAACAAATAAAAATTTAGCTACCCAACTGCTTAGACAACCCAATTTGTAATTTTTCATTCATGGATTTCATGGAGTCAAACAACTATATTACAAGTGACAACATAATATGAATGCTATATGTTATGGCACAAATTAGCACATCAAAGTGAAAGCATCACAAATGGCTAACTTTGGGAAAGTTTGGAATTCTTTGTACCTTAAGCACTTGACCTTGGAATCATGATTCCTATTATGTGCTAGAAGTGTTTTTCACTTATTTCTACAGTGAGACAAGGTCAGAAGTGAAATCTAGTGAAGGAGAATAAGGAAAGCTTCAAGGATTCACTGGTTGACACATGAGCAACAAAGATTCTTTTTCACTTCAGATTTAGACAAGCATTAATCACAACCAAACAAAATGGAGAATTGAACCATATTGAAAACTTTTAGCTCCGAAAATAGGAAGAAATCCATTGATATCAAAATGTTGATTTAATGTTTCCAAATATTGGCATTGGAGATGGTAGGTCTAGGGAGTTTAAACAAGTGACTCATACATAATAAATATTTCTTCTACAATAACACTCAAAATGGAAAATTGCATTCAAATTCATAGAATAAACCAAGAAAATGCATGCATACATACAATGGACGCACATCACTATAATCAATGTCATAGTCCTCATAGTAGTGATTATGTTTCGGATATTCATTTAACGATGGGAACCAATTATATTATATTTCAAAGGCCTTAAGGTTAAAATGGTATGAAGTTTTTAAAAAGTTCTTAAAACATATATTCTCCAACTATAAACTTGAATGGAAGATTGGCTGGCAGTTCAAAAATGATAAATTTGCATTAAATGGGCTTAACATTTAGATGAAGTATGGGTAGTCAACAATTGTGGAGCATATGGGCCAACCCATACATAGCTATGAGTACATGAATAACTTAGGCATCCTTGTGACTTTACATTCCCTTTTTTGAATTTTATATTGTCTTTTAAGGTTATGTGGATCCCCTTATCCTTACAGGGGTTTGTTGTAGGCACAACAGATCCCATATTTTATCCAAAATATGGGAGCCCCAATTTCATATCAAAAAGTGACTTAATCATTTTTGGGGTTGTTCAGCCTGTTTTCCATTTGTTTTCCTTCTGTTGATTTGATTTAATTAAGTTAGTAAATTTTCCTTCCCAAAATTATACATTTTAGTGTGTTTTTGTGGATTGCGGAAATAAGTTTTTGGAAAAAAATTTCAATCATTCCTCAACCCGCAACCCGCAAATGCGGATTGCGGGTTGCAGGCTCTTTCGTTACGTTTTAAAATTTTTTCCCTTCCGCAACCTGCAATTTGCGGATCGCGGGATGCGGAAAGGGGTTCATTAGAAAATTGCGCGTAAGTTTTCTTCTTGCAACCTGCAAATTGCGGATTGCGGGATGCGGAAATACCTTTTTAATAAAAAAGTAGTTTATACTTCCTGCAACCCGCAAATTGTGAGATGCGGGAAGTACTTTCATCATACAATGTGTTTTGTTCCCCGCAACATGCATTTGCGGGATGCGGATTGAGGGAAGGTGTGCATATTTTCAAATAACGGATGCTTGCACTGGGCACCCCGCATCTCGCATCCCTACCGTTGATTTATGATGATCCGACGACCATGATTGCATCTGGTGAAATGATTCAAATTTTGATTTTTGGATGCTTGGTTCGTCGTTTTCAAGCGTTGATATGGTTTCTCCTTTGCGTTATGCTTGATCTGATCAGATATGGAGTTTTTGAATCCAATGATTGCTTAAATGACTAAAACTACGAGATTTGACTGTTAATTGCATGTGTTATTATGTAAATCTATCACAATCTTACACCAAGTTTCGATTGATGCATAACCGATTGATATTTTGCTCGCAGGAACGGTAATTGTGATATGTACACTGTAGATTTGCAATCATGCCAGTTAGTTATACTTGATCGACGTTAAATCCTGTGGATTTATGTCCTATATGGGTTATTAGGAATAATATGTTGGTTTACAGTGATATATGCAGATTTTGGATTAATATTTCAATATCTCTGCTAACAATTGCATGTTGTAAGTAAAATGCAGAGAATTTCATGCATTTCTGTCCAACATTCTATTGAGAAAGAGCCTCAGCTGGTGGAATTTTAGGAACTAATTCCCGCACCATTCGATACTGATGTTTCTGATGATAGCACGGATAGTGAATAGGAAGGTAACATGATCCAATTCACATATGAATGGACCCTTTTCAACAAACAGAAGAAGGGTATAAATATATGTTCTGATCAAGATAATACAATTATCCGGGACTTAATCATCAACATGTCACCTGTGTTCCCCACAATTCCTCTCAAGGATGATCCGTTAGCTAATTTTTCGGTGTTTGAAGATATGTCTAGTCCTCATGAATCCAGGGAAGATTTCATATGTTTTCTGCAAACTACCATCAACAGCTCAGGATCTATCTTGATTCTCCTCAACTTATAATGTGATGTTGTTGAAGATATGAGATGCAATCTTGTAAGAAACTGTATGATGCTCGGTTTGGGATCCGAATTGGTTAAATATTCCTATGTATAAGGATTGTTAGATGTTTTAGGCCAAGAGGTAGCCTTTTCTTGGTCATTTTAGGATAATTTAGTTTTGATTATCCTTGCTTTGTGGGAGATTTGATCCTGAATTATTACTTTGTAATTATTATTTAAAGGGTTTTAGATCTCATAACAAGGGATGGATAGTTAGGGGACAGAATCGCCAAAAGAGACTAGAGACACTCTGTTGTTGCAGACTATGTAATGTTTTGCAGGCCTTAATACATAGTCAGTTTTCTTCAGCTATCTCTTCTGTTATAATTTGTCAAATGTCTTTGATGGATTATGATTTTGCTTCAACATATTCACTAACACTGTTGGTTATTTTCAATCAGTAATTTACATTGGTTTATAGTTCATATTTCTCTCCACTGGTGATCACTGTAAATTGATGTTTTAAATGAATGTCTTTATCTAAAAAACATTTTTATCTATTTCTGAAAATAATTCATAGAGAAGATTGAATTAATGTTAATTTGTCAATTAACATTCTAGATACAGGATAAACTTGTATGCACTTAATTCAGAAGTTATTATTGGTTGAATGTCTTTAACTGATTATATCTTGAGCTACTAAGTCAAGATCCCATTTTGCATGTCTGTTGGGTTGGTGAAAAGATTTAGTAATTTTAAGATCAAGTTGTCTTGTGCACAAACAAATCACTCCTTTTAGAATAGGCCTGACTTAGATTAGATCTCTTTTCAAGTTAGACTAACTTCTAGGATTAGGAAAACTCTTGTCTTTCCCCATAGGAAGACAAATATTTTCTAGGATCAAACATTCACAAGTGCCAATGGAGGCCTTTGTATCCGTGGGTGTTAACCACACCAAACAGCTCGAGGATAGGGTAAAACTTGCGCAGGATTATCTAAAGCCTTTGGCTGGGTTTTCATCCCCTGTTGTTTGCCTTGAATTCCATTCCATCATATACACAACCGAGGCATCAACAAATGGCACTAGAAGGAGGTCCATGTACCAACCATGCCTAAACATAACTTAAATAGACCTCCTACAGTAAGAGAACCGGTTGTTACACGTAGCCAAACCCAAGCTTCAACTTCAATAAAACAACCAATACAAAATTCTCAAAATATTCCTGCTACTTCTGTAATTGAGCAGGAAACCAGAAGGGCCGATATTATTATCGTATCACCCACTAGAGGACCTCCCACACTCGAACAGATACTCAAGGGTTCTTCTGATAGTGTTGCTAGGCTGCAACAACGAATTGATGGACAACGTAATCTATGACTAGCAACAATTCAAGATCACCAGAATACTGAGCCGCAACCCAATAATTATGATAATAAGAATTCAGGTGACCAAAACCCCGAACAACGTAATTCACCCCTCCACAATTTGCTCCCAAATTTTAACCTTGACACATTATTTGGGGAAACACAAGAAGATCAACCACAAGTGGAAACAGTTGGACCACCACTACCACCACCTCCGTCTTCATCTTCTTCATCTAAAGAATCCTCATATAGTGATTCATCCTCAAGCTCATCTTCAGAGGACATACCAATAGATGAAGGCCAAAATAGACCCTAGTTGGACCAGGATGCCATTTTTATCCTAGGGGATCAACATAGACTCCCTAAAAATCCTGAAAAATGGTTGCCTAAGTTCGATCTTGATGAAAAGTTGCCTACACTTGATCACATAAAAACATTCATGCAAGCCATTAGGCTTAGAAATGTGATCCATGAGGATGTATTTTGTAGGTTATTTCATATACCTTCCAAGGGAAAGCATCCATTTGGTACTTTTCCTTAAAAGCTAGGTCTATCACCTCATGGGATGACTTTGAGAAAATATTCATGCAAAAGTTTGGAGATGATAAGACACCTGAAGACTTGGTAATTGATCTCTATTCTATGAAAATCCGGGGTAAAGAAAGAGTAAAAGATTGTAATTAGAGGTTTTCATATCTAAAAAATAGAATCCCTATTACTCTTCTTCCTGCAGAAGAAATCCTAGTTGCATACTATGTCAAAGGATTACCATTTCCCATAGCTATGTGGGTTAAACGGGCACACAAAGAAACCCTGCCAGAGGCATTTGCTGAGGCCATTCAGGTTGTGAAAGATATTTTCGGTTTGAAGGATAACTCGAATACTTCAGCAGATTAACCTTCCACCTCACATAAGAAAAATGATGTTCCCACAAAACCTACTGCACGGGATAAAAATACTTTCGAAATGGGTGACATGAAGAAAATTCTACAGCAAATTTCTAACGGGATGGTTGACCTCAAGAGGTCTAATAATGAAAACCAGAACACGAACACGGGGTTCAACAGACAACCATTTAGAAGACCCTATCAACCTCAACAAAACCAAGTCCCACCCAATCCCGAGGAAGGGTTAAACTCTTAGGAGATTTTGTCTATCTTTAAATCCTTAGTTTCAGAACCCCATCATTCTCCTCAACATCCAGAACAAGAACTACAAGAAGATCAAGAGACTGAGCCTCAGGATGAGGAAGAAGATCAACAAGTTAATACCATTAGTTTCTTTGCAAAACTTCCCATGGTTGAGGAATAAGAAGAGCCTGAAACAATATTTAATGTCCAACACCCATACAACACAAGGAGTAAAGGACAACCAATACAACAAGTTTCTACTTCCACACCCAGAGCAAACATAGTCAAAACAGCCATACAAAAGGACACACTTATCCCCGAGATAGAATATAACTTGATTGATGACTTAAAGAAGATGAAAGCCAATATCTCTGTATTTGAACTTATGAAAATCCTTGCTATGAGGGACAGTTTTCCCAAAAGCATAATTGTCAACAAACCTAGGGAGACTCAAAATAATAATCTAGAGACATACACCAAAACTAGCAGCCCAAAACCTGTTGGGAAAAAGACACCTCCCTTTTTGTTAACTTTTAAGATCTTCAATAGGAATATTGTTCATAATTGTATGGTAGATTAGGGGGCCTCATCGAATGTAATTCCCTTATCAGTTTGCAAGAACTTAAATGCTGCTTGGGAGCCATGTCCTAATCAGATTGTTCAGTTGGATCGATCCAACTGAACAATCTGTTGACCCCGGGATCTACCAGACTCAGACTGTGGATATCTTTGTGGCTGATATCCCAGATATGTATGGGATGTGGCTGAGCAGAGACTGGTCGGAAAAACTTAAGGGCTACTTTGCAACAGACTGGTCTCACTTGTGGATTCCTTACAATGGAAGGCCAAACATGATTAAAATCAGTAGGGAGCCTTATATGAAGCAAATCGTCATAGATTTGAATGACCCTAGTGAGCTTGCTGCATACTTTAGCTCACATGTTGAACATTTCACTTTTGATACATTTTTTGGAGACTTACTTGCAAATTTATCACCTGTTGAGAGTGCACATAATCAGTCTCAGATTGTCAATTTTACATCTGTTCCATTCTCAGGTGATATTGTACATAATATATATAGTGTGAATACCAATTTTAAGTTAGATATGAATGCATGGACTTTGTTTTTCGATGGTTCCAGATCTAAAGATGGAGCTGGTGCAGGTTGTGTCCTCATCGATCCGAAAGGAACCAAGACCATGATTGCCTACAGGCTTGAGTTTGAATGTACCGACAACATTGCTGAGTACGAGGCCTTGGTTTAGGGACTCAGGAAAGCAATTGATATGAATGCCCAGGTAATTGAGTGTATGGAGACTCAGAAATAATAGTTAAGCACGTAAGAAACAAGATCCATTGCATATATCCTCATTTGCTTAATTATCGAAATTTAGTTAGGGACTTAACTAATTCTTTCTCTGCTTTTAACATTAAGTCGGTCCCAAGATCTCAGAATTTCAATGCTGACCTGCTAGCCAATATTGCATCCAGGCTGATACCCCCAGAAGGTTTGTCACCAGATACTTTTTCTATTGAATTAATGTACATACCTTCGATCCCGGATAATATAACTAGTTGGAAAGTATTTAATGATGACCAACAAATTCTAGATTTCCTTACAGCTCAAGACACATTTCAAGATGTTTCCATTGATGAAATTGAGCATGAAAAATATCTAGCTGATCCTGCTTGCAATGCCAATTTGATTCCTAAGTCAATTGTCAACTTGGAAAAGTTTTACGACCTCCAAGATAAGTTCAAGCAAAAGGTGAATTGTAAGACTCAGAGCTCTTCTCTCAATTATGAACAGGTGAATTTAGGGAGTGAACAGAACCCTCACGTGATTAACCTAGGGGTTGAATGTTCACCTAATCAAAAGAGAGCTTTCATCAAGTTATGCAAAGAATTTAAGGATGTATTTGCTTGGACATATGACAAGCTGAAAACCTTCGACACTAATATTATGCATCATAATATACTGATGAAGCCAGACACTAAATCCTACCAGCAAAAGCTAAGGAAGATGCACCCTAGATTGGAACCTTTGGTTAAGAAGGAGTTGGAAAAGCTCCTTGCAGCAAGAATTATCTTTCCGGTCAGACATACACAGTGGATCGCTAATTTAGTGCCAGTTCCAAAGAAAAATGGTGACATTAGACTCTGTGTTGACTTTAGAAATCTTGATAAAGCTTCCGAGAAAGATAATTACCCTGTTCCCCCTATGGAACGAATCTTACAGAGATTTGCAGGTTCGGAAATGTTTTCTCTCCTCGATGGTTTTTTAGGGTATAACCAAGTATTGGTTGCTCTTGATGATCAGTTAAAAACAACTTTCCAAACCCCTTGGGGAACTTTTGCCTATAGGAAAATGCCATTCGGGTTGATAAATGCAGGTGCTACGTTCCAACGAGCCATGGACATAGATTTCAGAGGGCTTATGCATGATTCTGTTGTTGCGAACTTAGATGATATTACTATATTTAAAAAAAAAAGACATGAACATTTGTTTTCCCTGAAACAAGTATTCGAACGTTGCAGAAGATTCAGAATTTCGCTCAATCCTAAGAAATCAATCTTCACTGTAACTGAAGGCAAGCTGCTGGGATTTATCGTGTCGAAAGAAGGTATGATTATCGATCCCGAACGAACAAAGGCCATTGCAAGGATCGGGTTTCTAGGTACCGGCAAAACCATGCAATCTTTCCTTGGTAAGATAAATTTTGTTCGCAGATCTGTCCCAAATTTTGCACAAATTGTTAAACCTTTACAATTGATGATTATAAAGGATGCATAGTATAAATGGTTTGATGAACAACGAAATTCTTTTACTAAGATTAGGAAGGCTATTGCAAAAGCTCCTGCCCTTATGTCTCCTGATTTCAATAAGGATTTTATTTTATACACCTTTGCTACTGACTTTTCCTATGATGTTGTTCTTAGACAGAAGCACCCAGACGATATCGAAATTCCTATATCTTTCATGAGCTCAACATTCAAGGGCGCAGAGTTAAATTAATCCCAAATAGACAAACAAGCTTATGCGGTTTATAAATCAGTTAAACATTTTAGACCGTACCTATTAAAGTCCAGAACTAAAGTAATTGTGTCGTATGCAGCTATTAGAAATGTTCTGATACAGAAAGAGTTGGGAGAGAAAAGAGCTCACTAGATGATTGCATTGAAAGAATACGATTTAGAGATAAGACCGAAAAAAACAATGAAAGGACAAGGTTTGTGTTTGCTTACTGCTCAGTCCAATGACCCTGTAAGACAACAAATCAAGTGGGAGCAAGAAGAAAACACCTCAACAGGTTCTGTCAATGTTATCACTACTCAAGCATCTAACTGGTATGATGACATTAAGTTTTTCTTGACTCATGGGTATGCTCCTGAAACCCTTGACTTTAGAAAACGCAAAGCCTTAATATTAATAGATGCACCATATCAATTCATAGATGGTGTTTTATTTAGAAAAAATTATGATGATGTTTTCCTTAGATGTCTAGAGAAAGCTCAAACTGAGAATATTCTTTTGCAATTTCATGCAGGGCCTGCAGGAGGACATTTCTCAGAAGAAACCACTACCCACAAGATCTTAATAGAGGGCTACCAATGGACTGCTTTGTTTAGAGACGCCTATGCTTACGCAAGAAGATGTGAACCATGTCAGAAGTGCGTGGGAAAAATGAAGAAACCTGCATTTCCCTTGCAACCAGTCACAGTTCAATTCTTGTTCCAGCAGTGGGGTCTAGAGTTTGTCAGACCTATTAATCTTCCCTCTTCCCTGCAACACATGTATATTTTGACAGCTACAGACTACTTTACCAGATGGGTAGAGGTAGTCCCTCTTAGACAAGCAAACACAATCCAAGCAATTTCATTTCTGGAAGGTCAGATAGTCACAAGGTTTGGTGCTCCAGAATTCCTGGTGTTTGACAATGCTTCATACTTCTCCTCTTTTGAATTAACTCAACATGTCCTTGAAAAAGGGATAAAATTAAAATTTTTTGCCAATTATTATCCAAAGGGAAATGGATTAGCAGAGTCTTCTAATAAAAATCTAATTAACATCCTAAAGAAGACATTGGCTACTCACCACAAAATATGGCACATTCAGTTATACAATGCTCTTTGGGAAGACTGTGTCACTCCTAAAGCAGCCATTGGAAACTCCCCTTACTGCTTAGTATATGGTAAGGAGGCTGCCTTACCAGCCAACCTTATGATCCCTTCCCTACAGCTAGCACAGGCTGTGCAAGAAGATGACTCTTCCCCACTCCAACACAGAATTGATACATTACTAAACTAGAAGAGGACAGGGAAAAGTCTAAAAACAAGTTGTATCAACATCAACAGCTTGTGAAGAGGTGGTTCGATGAGAAGTCTTCATCTGACAGGGATTTTTCTATGGGGGACTTAGTTTTAAAATGGGACAAGCAACATAAAGAAAAAAATGACTATACTAAGTTCCAACATTTATGGCTAGGACCTTTCATTGTTACAAAAAAGATTGGTCCTGGTACTGTCCGCTTACAAACACTGGAAGGTTTTTCAGAAACCTACCCATTGAATGTTCACCTGCTCAAGAAGTACTTTGTTTGAGGAGAGCATGATGGTCCACTTGTACATAAAGTGTGGTTTGTTTCTTTGTTTTTGTTTTTGATTGATTTTCTTCTACTCATGGTTTTTCTCTTTTCATAAGTCTGCACATTGGGCAAAGGTTGTTGATCATTGTTTTTCTGAGACTAATACAATTTGAAGTTTTTCAGGTAGTATGCTAACTTCTTTTCCATTCAACCTATGTTAGGAAAATGCTCTTCATGGAATCAGATAGTCAATTTTTTGCAGGGCCTTGATCGATATGTTCCCACAATTATCAACATCTTTTAAATATTGGTCTGATTAATTGAAGTTGAAGAGTAGATTAGAGTTCTTACTTTGTGTTTCATTAGTAAATGGCATCATCTCTTAATATCATGGTTAGACTTATCTATTTTGGATGTCATTCTGATCAATTTGATAATAATTTATCTCAATAAAGAAATTGATTTACAAGATGGGGGGTCTCAATACGAGCTAGCCCATTATGTTCATAGATATTTTAGTGGAATGACATCTCCACATCAAGCCACCAAACTTGGGAGATGACTTTCAACTCTGGCTGGAAGGTGGAAGATTCTATCACAGGTCGGTCCATTCATGACCTGCAAAGCATCAATGAGTAGCACTACTGTTGTGTGGTCACCGAGCCATGGTAGTGTCTTGTAATCTATACATTAATAAAATTTTGTTTCCTTATAAGATGGTTTATTGTATATAAGGATAAGGGGGGTCTTATCACAAGCTAGCCCTACCATGATCATGGAATTGATTTTGGATTGGAATTACCACCTATGGTTACCAAGCCATGGTAATTTCTTTCAGCCTAGAAAACTGGAAGACAAGGAGTCTCTTGACCGAGCTAGCTTGTTCAGATTCCAAGTCAGGTTTGTGAATGGCATTGTCGTCATTTGATCACCAAGTCAGGGCAGTGGCCTTATATCAACAAAAGTCTTATTTCTTTCTTAAAAAAAGAAGGGAAATACACATGTACATAAATAAATAATTAATAAAAACCCAAGGTGATTCATGTAGTATAATCCAAAATGGCTCTGAGTTTATTCCAATGGTTAATCATAAATCTTCCCTTCCATGATTACATAAAGATTTAGAATTTCTGTTCTACCCCTAGACTACCTTACCAGATTTAATATTATCATTAATTGGTTTTGGATGGGACTGTATTGATCATATGACTAACTCTGCTATTTTGATTGTGTTTTCATGAGATCATTTTGTAAATTGCAGGTTGAAAATGAGTTGGCTGGCATATCTTCCTTATAACTAAGGGTTTCATTTACAGAGATAACTGGTTCTTCCCAATCAGTCACCATTTGTTGTAGGCACAACAGATCCCATATTTTATCCAAAATATGGGAGCCCCAATTTCATATCAAAAAGTGACTTAATAATTTTTGGGGTTGTTCAGCCTGTTTTCCATTTGTTTTCCTTCTGTTGATTTGATTTAATTAAGTCAGTAAATTTTCCTTCCCAAAATTATGCATTTTAGTGTTATTTTATGGATTGTGGAAATAAGTTTTTGGAAAAAAATTTCAATCATTCCGCAGCCCGCAACCCGCAAATGTGGATTGCGGGTGATTTTGTTACGTTTTAAATTTTTTTCCCTTCTGCAATCCGCAACCCGCAATTTACGGGTTGTGGGATGCAGAAAGAGGTTCATTGGAAAATTGGGCGTAAGTTTTCTTCCCGCAACCTGCAACCCGCAAATTGCGGATTGCGGGATGCGGAAAGACCTTTTTAATAAAAAAATAGTTTATACTTCCTGCAACTCGCAAATTGCGGGATGCAGGGAGTACTTTCATCATAGGCTATGTTTTGTTCCCCACAACCCGCAACCCGCATTTGCGGGATGCTGATTGCGGGAAGGTGTGCATATTTTCAAATAACGGATGCCCGCATTGGGAACCCCGCATCTCGCATCCCTACCGTTGATTTATGATGATCCGATGACCATGATTGCATCTGGAGAAACGATTCAAATTTTGTTTTTTGGATGCTTGGTTCGTCGTTTTCAAGCGTTGCTTTGGTTTCTCCTCTGCGTTATGCTTGATCATATATGAAGTTTTTGAATCCAATGATTGCTTAAATGATTAAAACTCTGATATTTGACTATTAATTGCATGTGTTATTATGTAAATCTATCACAATCTTACACCAAGTTTCGATTGATGCATAACCGATTGATATTTCGCTCGCAGGAACGGTAATTGTGATCTGCACATTGTAGATTTGAGATCATGCCAGTTAGTTATACTCGTTTGACGTTAAATCCTGTGGCTTAATTTCCTATATGGGTTATTATGAATAATATGTTGGTTTACGGTGATATATGCAGATTTTGGATTAATATTTCAATATCTCTGTTAACAATTGCATGCTATAAGTAAAATGCAGAGAATTTCAGGCATTTCTGTCCAGCATTCTATTGATAAAGAGCCTCAGAGGGTGGAATTTTAGGAACTAATTACTGCACCATTTGATACTGACGTTTCTTATGATAGCACGGATAGTGAAGAGGAAGGTAACATGATCCAATTTACATATGAATGGCCCCTTTTCAACAAATAGAAGAAGGGTGTGAAGAGATGTTCTGATCAAGATAATACAATTATCCGAGACTTAATCATCAACGTGTCACCTGTGTTCCCCGCAATTCCTCTCAAGGATGATCCATTAGCTGATTTTTTGGTCTTTGAAGATATGTTTGGTCGTCGTGAATCCAGGGAAGATTTCATGTGTTTTCCGCCAGCTACCATCAACAACTCATGATTTATCCTGATTCTCCCCAGCTTATAATGTGATGTTCTTGAAGATATGAGATGCAATATTTTAAGAAACTATATGATGCTCGGTTTGGGATCTGAATTGGTTCAATATTCCTATGTATAAGGATTGTTAGATGTTTTAGGCCAAGTGGTAGCCTTTTCTTGGTCATTTTAGGATAATTTAGTTTTGATTATCCCTGCTTTGTGGGAGATTTGATCCTGAATTATTACTTTGTAATTATTATTTAAAGGGTTTTAGATCTCATAACAAGGGATGGATGGTTAGGGGACAGAATCACCAAAAGAGACTGGAGACACTCTGTTGTTGCAGACTATGTAATGTTTTGCAGGCCTTAATACATAGTCAGTTTTCTTCAGCTATCTCTTCTGTTATAATTTGTCAAATGTATTTGACGGATTGCAATTTTGCTTCAACACATTCATTAATACTGTTGGTTATTTGCAATCAGTAATTTACATTGGTTTATAGTTCAGATTTCTCTTGACTGGCGATCACTATAAATTGATGTTTTAAATGAATGTCTTTATCTAATTTTTTTTAATCTATTTTTGCAAATGATTCATAGAGAAGATTGAATTAATGATTTTTCAATTAACATTCTAGATACAGGATAAACTTGTATGCACTTAATTATGAAGTTATTATTAGTTGAATGTCTTTAACTGATTATATCTTGAGCTACTAAGTCAAGATCCTGTTTTGCATGTCTGTTGGGTTGGTGAAAAGATTTAGTAATTTTCAGATCAAGTTGTCTTGTGCACAAACAAATCACTCCTTTTAGAATAGGCCTGAATTAGATTAGATCTCTTTTCAAGTTAGACTAACTTCTAGGATTAGGAAAACTCTTGTCTTTCCCCATAGTAAGACAGATCCTTTCTAGGATCAAACATTCAAAAGTGCCAGCGGAGGCCTTTGTATCCGTGGGTGTTAACCAGGATAGGGTAAAACTTGCGCAGGATTATCTAAAGCCTTTGGCTGGGTTTTCATCCCCTGTTTTTTGCCTTGAACTCCATTCCAACATATACACAACTGAGGCATCAACATGGTTTAAACTAGGTTTTCATTCTTAAATTGAGTTAACCTTGCAATGGTTGGAAACTGGCCCATCAATGGCCCTGGGCTTTCTTATAAAGCTAACCTTTTCTTTCTCATTCTTCTCTTGCAAGTGTACAAGGTCTCATACTAGCATTAATATTATAATCTTATGGTATTTACCCCATAATTTTCTCCGTGGGGAAACTTCCTCCAACATATATGTTAAGGGCATGAGTTAAAAAAGTTGAGTATATAGTTTGGAATGGGATTTACCTTTCCTAAATAGCGCAGAACCTTTACCTTGCATTTCTTATTAAATCATAAAAACCATAGACTAAATCCCTAGCCAAAGTGGATCCCTTGGGTGGTTGGAATTTATTGAACCCATATGACTGACAGGTGCTTCGGGCATCCAATGAAGCCCATGTTGAGTAGCTTCATTAAGTATTGTACTGGTTATGTTCTTGATTTCCAAACCGGGGTTCATTGGGGTTTTGGTGGTTCATTTGCACATTGTGGGAGAGGGAAGCTTGGGAGCTTTCCTTGCTCTAGGTGAAATCCTTGGCAACACAATCATGAAAGAAAACTTGAAAAACCATCTTAGCATAGAATCTTCCATTCATGGTATCACTCATGCATTCAATCAATCAAATGGTAAATAAAATGGGTACTGACTGATTTGGGAGGCATTGCATCCTCTATGGCTTCTCGACCTCCTCGACGACCTCCTTGACCTCCTTTATTACCTCCTTAATCTCCTCAAATTTTGATGTTACCTCCTCGACCTCCTTGACCTCCTTTGTGACCTCCTACATGAATTCCTCGACCTCCTTGACCTCCTTTGCGACCTCGTCGACCTCCTATGTGAATTCCTTGACCTCGTTTGCGACCTCCGTGGTGACCTATACAACCTTATCCATCTCTTATGTGAATTGTGTGACCTCCGATGACCTTTGCAAGCTTTGGCAGGAGAGTAGGAAGGTGAAAATGTGCTCTGGAGGGAGGGAGCGAAATGCCACCGCTTTCAATGGGTAAATATTGGTAAAGATAGTGTTGAGTGACGTGAATCAAGCTAAGAGGTTGATTAACAACATTAAAAAGTCAGTAATACTAGTTGTAAGACCCAAAGTGGATAATCCTACAACATATAAGCTTGATGAAACTAACAATTTAATAGAGCTAAATAAGGAAATAAACCACCTTTTGGGTAAATATGAGACCTAGTTTTTTCATAACCAAAACTGTTACCTCCTAAGAGGACAATTGAGCATGATATATAATTGTTGCTAGAGTTACATTTGTCAGATCCTTTTCTATCGAGCCTTTATGTTTGAGAGTGAGGAGATAAGGAAGCAATTGCAAGAGTTTTTAGATCAAGGGGTTATTGTATTAGCAACATAGAACTATGGGACTTGTCAAATGTGTGTTGATTTTCATGCACCTGAAAATATTTTAGTAAGTAATTAGTTATATCTTGAACAATAAATAACTGATTATATCCTCTACCAAGGATTGGTGATTTGTTGGATTAGCTACAAGGATAAAGTTACTTTTCCAACTTTGATCTCAAATATAAATATTATTAAGAGATGGTTAAGTAATAATACACTTGAAAGACTACTTTTAAGAGCAAGTGTGGGTTGTTTGAATGGTTGTTAATGCCTAATTTTCACTTACTCATGCACTAACCACATTCATGAGGCTAATGAATGTAGTTATCAATCCCTTAATTGAATATTTTCTAGTTGTTTACCTTGATGAAATAATAATATACAATGAGCCATAGGAGGAGCACATAGACCACATGAAGTGAGTGTTTGAAACTCTCAAATCAAGTAGTTTGAGTTGAACATGAAGAAGTGTGAATTTTCTAGAGAAGTGCCAATTCTTTACTTGGGATTCATGTCTAGTGAATATTAGTCAAATATCAACCCAATAAAGGTTTAGATTATTATATTATGGCATAGCCTAGTGAATCTCCCAAAGGTAAGGATTTTTATTGTATCTTGTCAATGTTCATAAGTGAATGAATCATCTTCATAAGTGCATGAAACCCACATTTCTCAAGTATTGTCACATATTCCTTCACAAAATCATAGCATAAATTTATTTGGACTAAGGAACATGCCTCAAATCCTTTCACATTTTGAAAAATAAATTATGTGAATCACATGTGTTAAGGATTCTAAATATGAATAATCCTTTTGAGATTGAGGTTGATGCATTAGACGGTATTCCATGGGGGGGGGCATCTTCATGTGATGAACCTGCAATAATTAATTAATGCAAATACACAAGATATCAGAAATAATAGAACTCATAATCACTTTTATATTGATCACGGAACCTGCAATAATTAATTAATGCAAATACACAAGATATCAGAAATAATAGAACTCAGAATCACTTTTATATTGATCACAAGCCACTTCGAGGGGGCAAACTCCTTTGAGCAAGCTCAATACAATTAAGTTCACAGTGCCTTCATAGGCCTCAACACACACTTATATACTAAGTCTAGGCACCAATACCATGGGTCAATACTATGTGTCAATACAAACCATGGGCTAAGTCTAGGCGCCAATACTATGAGTCAAAACCATGGGACATATAATACTATGGGACGACTTACAAAACATATGCGTCCAATACTATGGGTCAATACTATGGGCTAGTATAAACTATGGATCAATAAATACTATGGGCTAGTATAAACTATGGATCAATAAATACTATGGGACGACTTACAAAGCATATGCGTCCAACAACAATATACTAACAAAGTAAATACATGGGTTCCTAACATCCCCTCTCCCTTAGAAAAAGCTTTGTTCTCAAAGCTTTAGATGTGGAAATTGATGCAGAATTTGAAGGAGTGGGTCCCCTGTAGCATCCTCGGGTTGCATTCCGAGCCACTAGCGCCTTTGGAGTTTCAGGGAGGATTGCATGGAAGGCTGTAGATGAAGAAGAACCATATCAGCGATGTGAAAAGTGAGCTCAAAACGGTGCTGATCAGCTTGTTGTTTCAGTCGAATTCTTGCCATGTGAAAATTGTCCTGCAGAATGAGAAGAAGTTGATCATGGTTTCGAAGAATTGAGTCAATTTCCTGAACTGGGGAGCTGCTGAAGGTGTATGGAAGAAGAATTGGTGGTGCATGTACAAAGATTGCTTCGTATGGTGTCCTTTGAGATGTGGTACTATACCACTGGAGCGCTTCTAGGAAATCCATAGAAATAGTTGTCCAAATCTGTGGAGGGATGAGTAAGGGTTCGAGCAGTCTTGAAAGGAGGGTCGTTTCAACCACCATCCGTTGAATTGTCCTTTTGAGTCCCTGCCAAAAGAAGTTACATTGTTCCTGGTCATACGTTTTGAGGAACCCAGAGTGCCCTACTGATGAAGAAGCATGGAGTTCATAGAAGAGATAGCCCCATTGAACAGATTGCAACCAATTTGGAACAAGCAGAGAAATAGCTGCAAGAGAAACTGGGTCATCAAATGTGCAAGGAGGAGCATCTTCCACCATATTGTCCTTACCCTTTTGGTAAGTGGTCGTATAGTCATAACCCATGAGTTGGATAACCCATTTCAGGTGTGTTGGGGAGGAGACCCGTTGTTCCAGGAAAGTTTCCAGACTCTGGAGATCAGTCTTGATGCAGAAATAATTCCCCAATAGGGATGGCTGCTACTTCTGGACTGTATGCAAAATAGTCATCATTTCCTGCTGAGAGGAAGATGCGGCTAAATTCTTACCGGAAAGGTCTCTTGAAGGAAACAAGCTCATTGGTTCAGCAAAGACACCTGCATATCTATCCAAGGAAGTAGTGGAGACTATTGATGGGTGCATCTGAATGGAATGGAGCTGAGCGATGACACCATGTGAATTCTTCTTAAGTATTTTTTCCAGGCGATGTGAACTGATGATGCAGAGAGACCCTGGTTGTAAGCCCATAAATTTGTGTTGTGCCCCATTGACTGAAAACTGCATCCAAAGTTCAGCAAAATCCCATAAGATGGGGCCAAGTGTGCGTAACCATTGAACGCCCAAAACCACATCACATCCGCCTAAGGACAAGGCAAACATGTGAGAGCGCAGGTTATAATCTTCCATAGAGATACGCACATTGTGACACTTCCCCTTGCAAGGTAAGGTGCCCCCATTGGAAACCATGACTTCAAAGTTGGAGCAAGGATGGAAAAAACAATCAGCCTGTTTGGCAATCCGAGGATCAATGAAGTTATGAGTGCTACTAGAATCAATGAGTATGGTAAGAGGGAGCTTCTTGAAGTATCCCCTGACTCACATTGTTTGTGGGGTGGTGACGCCGGTTACAGCATGGAGAGAGATCTCGGGTGGGTTTTCCTGAGATGGGGTGTCAACAGGAAGGTGTTGAATGTCGACATGATCATCTACTGTATCTAGAGCTTCTTCATCAAGTTTTGAGGCAGGCGGAGAATCCACATCCAAGAGATAGAGATTTTGTTGAACACATCTATGTCCCTGAGTGAATTTCTCATCACAATTATAACAAATCCCTTTTTCTCGGCGTGCCTGCATCTCTGTTTCAGACAATTGCTTGATAGGAGTTGGTTGAGGAGCAGGCATGATGGGAGGTTGTTGGGAACCCATATTTCTGAAGGGAACAAAGGTGGGTTTGGAGCGTTGTTGAGCTGCGATCTTGTCCTCAGCCAGCTTAGCCAACCCTAGGACTTCCATCATTGTGTTGGGACAAAAAAATTTGACCTCTGAGCGGATTTCATCCTTGAGACCACTGATAAAACAACTCCTGTAGAATTCATCGGACAATCCTTCTGTGTGATTGGCTAGTTTCTCAAATTCCGTCTGATACTCTCTCACTGTGCCATTTTGGTGAAGTTTAGTGAGTGCTCCTGTGAAGTCGTCAAAAGAACTAGGACCAAATCGTGACAAAAGGAGTTGGCAAAAATCTGTCCAGTTTGGCTCGGGATGAGCTTTGATGTACCAACGGTACCATTGAAGGGATTCCTGTTCCAAATGAAAGGATGCAAGTGGAACTTTCTGAACATCAAAAGTATTATGCAGACTGAAATAGTGTTCTGCTCGGTATATCCATCCAGTCGGATCAGTACCATTGAAGCGAGGAAAATCAAGCTTCGGCCCATGAAAATTGCTGGAAGAAGAGAACCCGGTGGCTGTAAATGATTCTGGCTGTCGGTTATTATTCATGGATGAATGCTGAAGATGGAGGCTAAGAAATTTTTCATCCAGATCTTGGAGTTTGGTTTGGATGGCTGCAAGTGCTTCCTCCATGGTGTTTGCTCCTGTGCGAGTGACAACCATAACTAGTAATTTTTTTTTTTTTTTGGGGGGGGGGGATGGATAGAAAAACACAAACACAAGCTTATTTAGTAAGGGGAAATTTGGATTTGGAAAAAACTCGGAGGGGTAATTGGGGTTTGACTAGGTTTTCAACACTTTTTGAGGGACAGGGAAGCAAAAAATGGGGATTTCAGAAGCGGGAACTCTATGGTAAAATTTGAAGGCAATCGGGTGAAAATTGAAGAAGTTATGGCAAACCCTAAAAATAGACAAATGTGGGATTTATGGTCTTGGGAAGTGGAATTTGGGATAGGGTCTTCAGGAATGAAATATGTAGAATGGGATTGCAGGGATGTCAGTGAAGTTTCAAGGAAAACATAGTTGAAATAAGGGAGATATGGCCGAAAAACAGAAACAGAAATAAGGGAGATATGGCCAATCTTTTTTTTTTTTTTTTTCTTCAGAAATGGATCGGCAACAGCGGCACGGAAGGGATCCGCAACAGATGGATCTGCAACGGCACGGAAGGGATCGAAAATGGCTAGATCTGAAACGACGATTGGATTTGGAACGACTTTCATAATAGATCTGAAACGGCTGGATTTGGAGCGAAAGTGATAGGCAACAGTTCAACTGAAAATAGATATGGACCCCAGGTATGTACGGCTTCCTAACAGTTCAGGTGTTTCACTCGGCCACCAATGCTGTCTGACGGCTTGCGTATTGGGGCAGTACCCCTCACTCCATGGCTCAGGTAAAACTGATAACTGCTTTGCCACAAACGACAGCTCTTGGTTTACCTCACGGGTGGGAACTAGTCAATCAGGTAGGGGTCGTTGCCCTTTTCGCTGGCAGGTCCTCTCAATGGGCCAGCTACTTTGGGGTTCCTGTGGTACTCCTCACAATGATTTTTAGGGCTTATGCCCAAGTACTTCCCACAGTTAAGCGGATAGGGATTATTCCCAAATCCGAAGCTGCAACAGATGCGAAAAAATTTTTGGCAGAAATTCCACCGAACGAGCCCAAGAAAGTGCTCTGATACCAGATGTGATGAACCTGCAATAATTAATTAATGCAAATACACAAGATATCAGAAATAATAGAACTAAGAATCACTTTTATATTGATCACGGCCACTTTGAGGGGGAAACCTCCTTTGAGCAAGCTCAATACAATTAACTTCACGGTGCCTTCATAGGCCTCAACACACACTTATATACTAAGTCTAGGCACCAATACCATGGGTCAATACTATGTGTCAATACAAACCATGGGCTAAGTCTAGGCGCCAATACTATGAGTCAAAACCATGGGACATATAATACTATGGGACGACTTACAAAGCATATGCATCCAATACTATGGGTCAATACTATGGGCTAATATAAACTATGGATCAACAAATACTACGGGACAACTTACAAAGCATATGCGTCCAACAATAATATACTAACAAAGTAAAGACATGGGTTCCTAACACTTCATGCAATAATAAAGACATATTACCTACCATTAAAAACATTCAGTGAAAAAGTTGTGGATTAACCTAGATATGATAAGGTGTTGTTAAAATTACACTAACCCATGAGCATTGGAAAGCCTAAATAGTAGGAAAGGAGACAATCATCCACAATGATCACAAGGATCTACGATTTTTCTAAACCCAAACTAAGTTGCAACAAGTAAGGCATACCAAATGGACTTCTTAATTGCAAGAAAATCAATTTATTATATAGTACAACAAGGGGGTTACCATTAATAGTATTTATTTATTATATAGGTTCCTTATGTTAGTTATTGTTCTCATAACCATTATGTATCTACAACCTTTTTTTTTTCAGTTTTGAAGATCCAGTATGAAGAGGACATGAGGTTTCACCCAATTTTGGTAGCAATGAAGTAGGGAAAGAAGAAGCCTTAATACCATTTTAAATATGGATTATTGTACAAATATGACATGTTGCATTTTTTCCGTGTATAACCATCCCATTGAGTGAAGGCCATCCTTGAAGAGTCTCTAAAAACTATGGAGCTAAGAATACACTATTGAATTTATGTGTATTGTCCATCTATGACAATAGACATTTCTATGTTTAGTTGGACATGTGTATTTTGTTGCATTCCAAAATGTGCTAACATAAAGTTGGGATTGTACACTCCTTTTCATAACTTAAGTCGAACCCGAGGGAAAACTTTCATGGATTTTCTTAGAGAAAGGACTAGGCATGTACATGATTATGTGTTGGTAGTAGTTGACATGTTCAACATAGTGAAATTGATTATATGTAAGGATATTGTAATTAATTAGGAATAAATGGAGCTATTTTATATCATATATGCATACATTTTGGGCTCCCCAACTTCATTATTACAAATACGAATAAAGAAAATTGTATCCATTTCTTGGAGGCATCGTGGGATATGATGGAACTAAGTTAAAGTAGAGCGAAAAATTTCACCCACAGAATGATGGGAAAATGAAAGTTCTCCAATAGAAATTTGAGATGTTTCAACATTATGCATCCTTAGACTTGGGATGAGAGTCTACCCTACATTAAGCATGAATATAATTAGGTCATTTATAGCTCTAACAATAAATCCCCATTTGAGACATCTTTGGGATTTTTGGCTTGAACATCCCTTGACATTTCATTTTCCCAAGCTACTAAAGATAATTTGATGAGCCATGGAAATGAATAGGAAAAAAACTATAAAAGTTATAGAGAAAATTCAATGAGTTCACAGGAATATGGGAGAGAACTTGTATAGAGAAACAAAAAAGCATAACAAGATGAATGCTCATCATATAGTGTCTCATCAATTTAACTCCATAGGAGGCATAGTTTGGCTAAATCTCAACAAGAAGTAACTAGAAGGCATAAGAAATTTTTTTAAAACCATTCTATATATATGTGGCCATGTCACAATACTATATTATAAGTGTCACAATACTATATTATAAGTGTTTGAAGTTTTAAAGGGGTGATATCCTATCTCTTAGTCTTAATGGTGACATCACATAAAGTTCAAACAAAAAAGTTTCAAACACATGTGATGAAATCCCTAAAGGTGGCCTTCCAAACCTTATATTCTAAGGTGCTTGAAATCCATCACAAGGATTACTATGTCCAAATGTGATAGAAACTGAATCCATTGTATAGATTGAAAAGATAAACATTTCAACAAATGCAACCATGTATAAACCAATGAAAAGTTTCAATTTCTCAAGAGATGTGGTTATATCCTTTGTGTATAAATCCATGTCAAAGATTGAAAAGTTTTTTTTGTCACTTGTATCCAAATAGTGGTAACTCAAACATGGTTAAGAATTAATCATAATTTTAGGGTTGGATAGTGATGGTCCTATATTAGCATTCAACCTGAAATCTCATAGCAATCCTTCAAATTTATTGTTTATTATAATGAGCAATGATATGAGATCATCTCTTGGACTTAGATAATGGGTGCTAAATCACTTGGAATGTAAGAATATCATATTTTTATTATAATATAATTATTGTATGAGATCCTACAAAATTGATCATCCAAGGGGATCCTACATAAAATTCCCCTTGCAGATATGTGATATAGGTAGAATTTTTTTTCCTAAGAACTTTAACCCACATATCGATAAATACATTTTGGTTTCGAATGGAACATTGATACATAATTTCTAGCATGTTTAAACAATTTTGGACCTCCTCCACTGCTACAAGTTGTAAGCTAAAATGAAGAGAAATCAAGGTTTTGGAGGATCATCCTACTCCCTCCGATGCCAAGAATCTATAGGTTTGTTGTTTGATTGTCAAATTGTTTGTGTGAGCCAAGTTTGACTCTGGAAACCCTCCCACACCGTCGATGCATGCGTTTAGTCTAACCATGCCAAATTTCAGTCCATACAAGCACAAATTGAAAAAATTTCAACGTTGGCCATGTTCAACACATTTATTATTCTATAGGTTTTTTGTTTTATTTTCGAATTGTTTGTGTGAATCATGTTTGAGGTTGGAAACCCTCCCACACTGTCAATTCATGCGTCTAGTCTAACCATGCCAAATTTTAGTCCATACAAGCACAAATTGAAAAAATTTCAACGTTAGCCCCATTCAGTACATTACTTATTCTATAGGTTTGTTGTTTGATTGTCGAATTGTTTGTTTGAGTCTGTAAACCATCCCACACCGTCAATGCATGCGTCTATTCTAACCATGCCAAATTTCAGTCCATACAAGCACAAATTGAAAAAATTTCAACATTGGCCCCTTTCACATAACAATTATAATATGCAGGGTCAAGTACATGAGCATGCACGCCTTATTTTTGGGTCATGAAATATCATATAAATATGAAGGTGAAATAAGCATGATAATTGTGCATTACCTTATCGAGCTTCTCTTTGTTTCGATAATAGTTTAATATTCTCTACTAAACAAGGCCAACCACATAAAGGTGGAAGCTCATTTGCCCCCCCCACCCACGTCACTCTCAATTGCCCATAACCCGACAAAATCTTTGTACTATAAAATAAATTATTTTTATTTTTGTCATAATTAAGAGACAACATCTCTTACAACATATGCCAACATACTAGAAAGTGGAAAAAAAATCTTAAAAAAAAATGATTTATACGTACTGATACAAGTCAATAATTCTATCAATATTAATTCAATATATATAGAATAGATATATTAAGGCATACCTCATACACTTCAATTCAATTCATCATATTCTTCATCCAAGTCCACATATGTATCATCCGATCCAGATTCAACATTATAAGGATTGGCCATATCATCATCGTCATCGATGTTAGTTTCGATAATCATGTCATCGTCAATATCATCTCCATGAACATGTCTGCTACATCATCTAATTCAACTAATTCTTCGACATCTTCCTCTGGAACATGATCATCTAACTCATATTGATCCTCTACATCATATTATTCTTTAAGACACTCTTCATTATCTTCCTCTACATTATACTTTATCGACCTTCCCCTTGGATTGTGTCTCACAATAAATGACCAACCCCCTCTACTTGTAACCTCCGAGTAAAATACCTATTCACATTGGCTTGGAAGAACATAGGGCTCCGTTCCTGGCTCAAACAACCTTGTATTAACCATGGTAAATCCATTAGCATGTTCTATAATAGTTCTATCGGGATCATGTTCATTCAATCGTAAACTGTACCATTTGACAATGAACATAACTAATTTGAAGGATTTAAAGTCACATTGAATAATATCTTCCAAATACCCATAGTCTCGATTTTTTGAGAGTTCTGGATGTCTTTCACTTCTAGAGGAATCATTGGTCACCTCAAAGACTGCATTTATCCCACAATAAGATGTTTTCTTCGTTTCATCCAATTTTTTGATGCGAAATTTACGACCATTGCACCACATAGCCTTATGGCGTTTTACCTGCAATATGCCATACATATAAATATTACATCATCAATTGATGATTAAGTGCATGTTTATGCTTACAATGTATGCAAAGAAAACAAATCAATGTGTACATCAATATAATTGAAAAAAAATTAAATAGTATGGCCAATTAATATGCTTGTCTGTTTATCTTTTAAACCATATGCTAAATTGATTTCCATTTGTGTAAGATTGTTATTTCCATTATGATGAGATGCTTTAACCAATGAATCCACAACTTCCCATGATATTCCATAACTAGATTGTTTACATCGTTCAATCCATACCTTCATCCAATCAAGTTTGTTTGCAATGTATAGATGAAGTGCATCCCACTCTCGACCAGCTGCATGATGAAAATAAAATTACAATTCACAAATGTATATTTACTTAACACTGCATACACTTTTAATTGATGCATATTGAATATTAAAAATGAATAAGTATGATATATACATAAAATGCAATAGTCAAATGTATTATAATTAATTTCCACCAACTAATAATTACCTTTCACCTTCCTCGATCTACCTTTCCCCTTCAGGTACTCCTCTTTGAATTTGTTAATGGAGTTTGGATCACAAATGGGACCTAAATCGAGCTTTGATGCTAATTTAGGAAGATATTCACTAATATACACCATGTTTTGTTATACCATATATCCCTCCACCATAGAACCCTCAAGACGTGCTCGTTGTCTAACTAAAGCCTTAAAAAATTTAAAGTTCCTCTCGACCATCCACATTGACCTTGCGTGTACAGGTCCACACAATTCAATCTCCTTAACTTGGTATATGAGGTAGTGTTCTCGTGCATTGAAACATGTCGAAGGTAGATGCTTTTGCATTTCACACATGAGACGAGGAATTTCTCTCCTCCAATATTTTATATCTTCTTTATTGATTTCTTTAGATGACAACCATCTACAAGTGATGCAAGCAAATCACGATATTTAACAAAAATAAACATTATATTGCATAACAATTAGTAAAAAAAATGTAAAATATAAGTTCTATAATGAATTAAACAAACACTTTATGCATGCAAAATATCACTACTTACCTCATGTATTTTCCAAGATCATATATAACTTGTTTGACATTGTTGTCAAAGTTGTCTGGGAGAGATAGAGGTAGAACATATTGTAACAATAAAATCGTTTCATTATTTTTTTTAAAAGTAGACAAAAAATACCAACAACATGCACTAGTATAAAAAATATAGCAATATATATAACAAAATAATTACCTTGATGAACATATGCCAATCATGCGTTTTCACCCTCCAAATTCACCTTTCTTTGTTAAGATATTCTTCATGTTCGAACAAAATCCAGTGGGAAATTTAATTTTTTGCATGACTTCTTTTACAACATTGCTTTGCTGCTTTGTTAACAACCATGGAAGTGATTTTATATTAATTTGGTCTCCATTGCTATGTAATTGAATGACATCTTTCATTGCATGATTGGCTTCTTGAATGTCATTGCAAATTTTGACAAATTTTTCTTTATCACTCCTTCCATCCAATATTCACCATAATGTTTCAGCTACATTCTTTCCGATATGCATTCTATCAAACATATGAGCAATTTGTAGGTGCTCATAGTAGGGAAACCTACTGAATTGTTCAAAATAGCTTTTCATTCCTCGTGGAATCCCATTAATTCCTTCATGATCACGACGACCATCATGAATCATAGTTTATAAAGAAATTACATAAATCAATGTCAATTACAGTAAAAAACACACAATAAAAAAAATTCAAAACATTTCATATATGATGATAGATATAAAATTTGAACCGTACGTACCTTGACAATTTCTATTATATTGCAATTCCATAGGTGAGGTGTCATTCTTTGTGGTTTTAATGTAGTCTCTTCTTTCCCATTAAAAAAATGTTTTTCGATAGTTTGATACCTATGATTCTTAGAGAGGAAGTGCCTATACTCATCAAACACCTCCTTTCCTAAACTTTTTGAACAGCGATATTTCATCTTAGGACCACAAACTGGACATGCAAATTTTCCCTTTGTTCGAAAACCTACAAGATATGGATTAACTATGTCAATTATAATTATATAAAATGAATGGATTATTTAAAAAACATGTATGATTAATATATCAACTTCATAAAATTAAATACTATTAAAGTGGACATTATAATTACATACCACAAAAATGGGTTAGCCCTGGGGCATCATGAATTGTCCATACAAGCATTGCATGGAATTGAAATTGCCTTTGTTGTATTGGTCCAGAGACATCATACATAGTGATGCCATTCCATATCTTTAGTAGCTCGTCAATATGAGGTTTGATATATACATTCACATCTTTAACTTGGTACTTACCTGATTGATTTGAACATATAAAATACATAATTATTACAACCATTTTAGATATCTAAATAATCAATATGAGTAAATGAAAAACAAGTATATGACATTATGCAACAAAATACGACAAATGAGATGCTACTACGTTAAATTTTTTTTTTGTAGACACATACCTGGAGCAATCATTTCCAACATATGTGCTCCCTCTTTATTGACATCCATGGAGGAATTCTATTGTTGATAACAAAAATAGGGCACACCGAGTAAATAGATCTCATCTCTACAAATGGATTAACACCATCTCCTGCCAAAGAAATCCTAACATTATGACGTTCTTTTTTAAAGTGTGGCCATTTTTCCTCCATGTCTCTAAATGCAGAACCATCTGCATGCATTCGAAGAATGCCATCTTGACTTCTGTTCCGTGCATGGTAATCCATAAAATGTGTTATGTTTTTGCACCTGAACAATCGTTGCAAATGTGGAATAATGGGAATATAACGAAGAACCTTGTGAGGCACCTTTTTTGTTACTTGATCTATTCGATATATACTGATATGAAATTCCGGACATTCTGTTTCAAATTCATGCTGTTTAGAATATATAATATGGTCATCGAGGCATGCATCAATTGCTTGATACTGCATTCCAATTTCTTTCATGATGGCAGATAAATCTCGGTATGTGCACGGTAAAATATTTTATAGTGGTAACAAAAATGCAACTATCAAGCTACAACAAATTAAAAAAAATAGTTAATATAAAATATATAAAGAATATTAATGAAAATATTTCATCCCTATTAATTTTACTTATGAATTAACAATAAAAGTATTAGAGGAACAAAGATAACCTTTATCACGATCATATATATGTGAGGGAATATATTACATACCTTAACATCTGTGTGACTAATATGTTTGAAAGACCATTCATAACCTTCAAGTTCAGTATCAACAATATAACAGAGAGAAGACTTGTGTTGGACCCTTCATAAAGGGGTTCGCATGCCTTCTCATGAAGAGGTAAATCATGAACATAATCAAAGCCATCATTTTCATGATCATGATCAGCATCCATTCTAACATTAAATGTAACATGGATCAATGTATTTGTACCATAATATTCAACTATGTTATCAGTATGATCATTAACTCGTTCTTCAATACTCGTAGCTCCATGTTCCTCCGGTGCTTGTTCTTCAAGCACATCCTCTGAGAGATATGCCGTAGGAGGCCTTTCCTTTATAATTACAAACCATCAAGAGATATTAGTAAATATAAAAAATATTAAAATGATACATACATTTACAAAAACAATCAATATAAAGACATATATAATGAACAACTTACCAATGGACAATATTGATGCCCCCACTCAACATGTCCTGTTCCTTACAATGTATTTTAGATGTTGTGATCTTTATTCTTCTCCTTTTAAATCCCCTTCATTGAATACATGGACAATATCATTTCCCATCACCCTTTCTTTTTACTCTAGCCCACAATCTAGCAATTAATTCTCGATTTTGTTCTTCTGGATTAGGAATATTGTTATGTGACATTTTATTTTACCAAGCTTGACTGATGATTATCGATCTTAAAAAATCAAGCTCCACACTTCACTATTTGTAATCACAGTAACAACTGAAATAATTGTGTATTTTTGAACAGAAAATAGTCAGTGCAAAGGTTATAACCTCTGCAAACTGTCGCTTGTATAGCAAACTTGTCAGAATATTTCTATAATTTAAAGTTTCTAAAGTGTTCGATGCCCGTAGTCGAATATTCGACGACAATAGTCATATATTCAATGCCCGTCGAATATCCGACAGCAATCGGGGTCAATTTAAAAAAAACTAAAGAAAACTCGAAATTATAAAGGTGATGTCCGACGACAAGGTCAATTTTTGGGATTTCGTTGGATTTTGTTGTTAGATTTTGGGTTCAAATTTGGTTGTGACATATAGATTTTAAAAGCACTTGAGATCAAATATTAATAGAGAATTTGAAGGTTTCTTGTCACCCTTGACAATGTCAAGGCTTATTGGACAAGGATTTGAAAGTTATCCATTAAGGGTGAGAGATTTGGATTCAATGCCATTAGATGTCCAATATTCACTCATTAGGAATATGTCCTATTTTTCGATGTCAAGACCCCTTCCTTTTCTTCTATTATTCCATGGATAGTTTCCATTTTTTGTTCAATGTCTATTAGATTCATTTCAATAAAAAATGGAATATAGAGTTGAACGTCCTTTTGTTCTACCTTTCCCATGAGATACACATAAAAGTTCAAAATGTCCTCTCATAAATAAATAGAGATATTTTCTCCAATAGGAAGAGTAGGTAGTTGCTTTTCAATCCTAGTTAGCATGAGTTCCTCAATAATTCATTCCACCTACCTCATGTCTCATCAATCTTCCATATTGGATTCTATTTGAAAAAAATAAATCTCAACTAAACCCCCTCCCTATGTTCTTCTAGGTGGAGAAAATATCACTATTACTTCTGTGTAAATCTACAGGAAAGATCACATAGCTAGAGCAAATCTCACAAACCTCACTTAGAATTGCAGAGAAGAAATAAGAAGAAATGAATCAATTATCACTCATGTACACAGAAATGGAGAAATCTGCATTATAATCATACATCAGCTGTAAGATGGCACTGTGAATAACTGAATACAATACAATACTGTCAAGTGAATTCGAATTAGCCAAAGGTGATTCGAATTCTCTTCAATGTGTAGCTTAGATAGCATTGGAGACATCATCCAATCAGTGGTAGTAGTCACAAATAGTCAAAAGTCAGTCAACTGAGTCTAACTAAGTCATGTGAGCACAAATCAAGGGATGGAGACTCCAAGGAGGGCGCATGAGGCTGATGAGGATGTCAGTAGGTCAAGTGGCACTCCGATACAGACAACTGGAAGCTACAGGAAGTTAAACTGAGCAATAAATGAATAAACTAGTCAATAAATGCTGCAACTGACTGTTAGTGATCCAAGTAGTGTAGTAGGGTGCACATGTCATCCAGGTGAGGTAAACAAGGTGCACTAAATAGGTAGGAGGGCTCCTGAGGGATAAAAACAGGCTCTAGGGGGATGAACATAGGCTCCAGGTGCTGGGGAGACTACCATATTGATGACTGGATGCATACAGATGCATGCATGATGACTGGATGCATGCATGCAAATATAAAAAATGATGGTGAGAATATTCCAACACCCCTACGCAAGCCAAACTATGAGGAAATAATTGAAAGAACTAATGGTAGGGCCCTGGTGACTAAGACCAAAGGTCACCCTGTACAATAATCTAAATAAATAAGTGAGGAAAGAGGGAAAACCCAATGGGAAGAAAGCCCTCCCTCAAAATAGACTGAAGGATGCTAATGTAGCATGGCATCACTCACCCAAATGGTAAGTGCACTTCTCCACCGAAGAAGGATCTATCGAAAAGAAATGGATCAATAATGTGAGAAGGATGAAACCTTCCATTCTGAAAATCAGATCTGATTCTCCTCGGATCAAGTGGATATCCAACAAGATCTCTGTTAGATATAAGAGTAGTGGCTTCCCATCTCGGAAGAGGAGGATCATCAAGTGCAAGATCATCAGGTTATTGTGGATCTGGATCTTCCATTCGTGCATCTTCACTGTCAGGTGCTAGATCTTTAGGTTCTTGTGGATCTTGATCTAGCATTCGCTCTTCGTCATCTTCACTTTCAGATTCAAAATTTGAACTCTCATGGGATGAAGCTTCGCTCTCTTGCTCATCATGCAGTGGTGGTGTGGTAGGAAAGATCTCTTGCTCAACAGGATGAGCATCATGAAGAGTCCATTCCTCAAACTGTACACACCTCTCAAGGAATGTTGACATAGTAGAAGGATCAAGAAGATTGTATTCCTTTGCACTTAATGCATAGCCCACCAGTATACACTCTCTGCTTTGTGGATCCAGGGATCTCCTTTTCTTAGTTGGAATCCTTGCCGATGCTATGGATCCAAACACTCTAAGATGAGATACATTAGGTTTGTATCCCATCCATGCTTCGAAAGGAGTTATATTTTTCAGTCCTTTATGAGGGACTCTGTTATGAAGGTAAGCAACACAGTTGATGGCTTTTGCCCAAAGACTAGGGTGCAACCCTTTCGACTTTAGCATGCAAGTTTCCATTTCCTTCAATGTTTTGTTCTTCCTTTCTGCAACACCATTCTATTTTGGTGTATAGGTAACAATATGTTGCATATCTATGCCCTCATCATCACAAAAAGATTGAAAATCACCCTTGACATACTCTCCCCCATTTTCAGTGCGAATGGCCTTGATATTTCTATCTGAAATTTTTTATGCAGAAGACTTGAAAAACTTAAAGTATCCAAATAGTTTTGATTTTAATCTGAGAAAGTATACCCATGTAAATCTTGAATAATCATCAATAAAAGTAAGAATATACCTTTCCTTGTTCAAAGATAGATCTGGAAATGGCCCTGCAACATCACTATGAATCATATCTAGGGGTTGAGAGGCTCTCCTTGCCTTTCCTTTCTCAAAGTTATTTTCAGGATGTTTTCCCATCAAGCAAACCTTACAGTTGCCCTTGGAAAACTTGACTTTGGGTAGTCCTTCAACCATCTCATGAGTATGCATATCTTGCAGGTACTTGTAGTTGAGATGCCCAAATATTTCATGCCATAGCCTACTCTCTTCATTTGCATGAGTGTGAAGAGCATACTGCTTGGAGAGAGGAAGAAAGTGAGAGAACTCATAGAGTTTCGAATTATGTCTCTCATAGAGTTTCGAATTGTGGTTTGAAACACCTTTTGCAATGATATTTCCTAAAACTATGTCTTGTATTTCGACCTCATTTGGAGAGAATATCACCCTCTTGGGCTCTCCAATATGGGTCATTTGGTAGAACAAAAGTAGATTGGCAGTAAGTGTAGGAACATAGAGTACATCTGAGCAGTATCCATGATCAAGTTTGATCCTTCCAATCCCCTCAGAGGAGACCTCAGAATCATTCCCCAACATGATGGAAGGGCCAACAGTGCATTAGAAACCAGTGAAGAGATCTTTGGAGGAAGGCATGTGTCTTAATGCTCTTGAATCTATGATGAAGGAGGACTCTCTTGATGCACCTTCCATGAGAGCATGGCATATCTCCTTGTCCTCAAATCTAGAAGGTTCGGCTTCCTTATTCCTAGCACATGCAGGTACTGGGAGGTTATTATTTTCAAGTAACTGAGCCATCAAGTCTATAATCTTATTCATACAAGAACTCTTAGGATGAAATCATCTATTGCAATAGGTGCATTTGGATTTCTCCTTTTGAGAACGCTTGGTCTTCTTGGAATTCGAAGCCCCTTCTCACTGATAGGGAGCCTCCTTTTTCTCCTACTCATTCGACTTTCTGTCAAAAAATTTATGCTTTCCCTTGCCATTTGCTCTCTTCACCTCAGCAGCTACAAGTGCTAAATCCATCTTGGGTTTTATCATTCCCATTTGAATCAACTTCTCCTCCTCTTGTGTGAGAGATTGGATGAAGTCATCAAGGTTTGGAAACTTCCATTTTGGGATGGATAGCTTTGCTGTCTGAAAGGTGGAGACAAATAATGAGTAGTTAGGGCCCAATTTTGATAGTATGGAAAGGATGATCTGCTTCTCTTCCTTCTCTATTCCATATCTCTTCAATTGTGAAATCATATTTTTAAACTTGGTAAGAAACTCATTGATGGAGTTGAAACTGCAAGGGCTCAAGGAGATGAGCTCATTTTCCAATTTGTGACCTTTCAAGTCATATTTCTGTCCAAGAAGAGATTCAAGCTTGTCCCAAACCTCTTTTGGAGTTTCTAGATCTATGACATGAAAATGGAGGTCTTCGGAAATGCTGAGGAGCAGCAGTCCTACTGCTTCATCAAGTTTATCCAAGTACTTGGATTTCTCTACTGCACCAGTGGGTTCGACTGCAGTTCCATTCAATACTCTAGATAGGCTCTCGGACTTCATGAAGATGTCCATCTTGGCCTTCCATTCGACATAATTGAATGAATTCAGTTTTAGATCCATTGGTAGCTATTGAAGTTGAATTGAAGATGAATTCGAATGATGTATATAACCTGCAAAACAATGAAATTGTTGATGGAGATATGCTACAATTCAAATTGAACACTGCCTTAGGACAATGAGCACATGTGACTAGATCCTTCACACCTAGATAGACCTCACTGGATTGCTCCACTGAATTCAAGACAATTGTGCCAGAAATTGCTGTGGAAATCCAGAGGCTTCTGGTGCTCAATGAAAGATAACTGCTCAAAGAATTGCTGCAACTGTTGCTGTTGCAATTCGAATAGATAGCTCCATCTTTGATACCATGTGTAAATCTATAGGAAAGATCACACAGCTATAGAAAATCTCACAAACCTAACTTAGAATTGCAAAGAAGAAAGATGAAGAAATGAATCAATTATCACTCATGAACACCGAAATGGAGAAATCTGCAGTATAATCCTACATCAGTTGTAAGCTGGCACTGTGAATAACTTAATACAATACAATACAATACTGTCAAGTGAATTCGGATTAGACAAAGGTGATTTGAATTCTCCTCAATGTGTGGCTTGGATAGCATTGGAGACATCATCCAATCAGTGGTAGTAGTCACAAATAGTCAAAAGTCAGTCAAATGAGTCTAACTAAGTCATGTGAGAAAAAATCAAGGGATGGAGACTCCAAGGAGGGCACATGAGGCTGATGAGGTTGCTAGTAGGTCAAGTGGCACTCCGATACAAACAACTGGAAGCTATAGGTAGTTAAACTGAGAAATACATGAATAAACTAGTCAATAAATGCTGCAACTGACTGTTAGTGATACAAGTAGTGTAGTAGGGCACATATGTTATCCAGGTGAGGAAAACGAGGCGCACTAGGTAGGTAGGAGGGATCCCGAGGGCTAAAAAAAATCTCTAGGGGGATGAACATAGGCTCCAGGAGCTGGGGAGACTACCATACTGATGAATGGATGCATGCATACATGCAAATATAAAAAATGATGGTGAGAATATTCCAACAACTTCTATGGAAGAGGAATCTTAATAGAAGCAAAGCTGAAAACCTTGATATGGAAAAGGGAAATTATTGATTGTTGGGATCTTTGAGAAATTCACTAGAAGGTGAATAGTATGATAAAAAATTCACCATGTCTAGAGTGGCGATTGGAAACACCCACCTGGATAGTGAATAAATTCGACATGATATGACTTTACTTTGTCATGAGCATAGTGATGCAGGGATGACAAATTGTTGTATGGAGAAGAATATGAGTAGGAGCATGTAAGGATGTTGGAGGATCAGATCAGTGTGGAGAATAACTTACATCATATCCTACTACTGCTTGACTATCTCCATAACCTAAAACTTGAGTAGTGCTAGTACAAGAATCCAACCACCCACCATGCCCTACATCACAACCAGTGACTAAATATTTAGGATTATGGCCTAACCCTTAGTGCATATCTCTATAAGAATAGACCCTTCGATTGGTTCATATAAGAGAGACCCATGGGATAGTTCATCGAACCAATGGGAATCTCATTAGGTTTTAGATTCCCTCCAAGGCTAAATAGACTCGAGTTAACAAAACCATCATGTCATAAACCCTTATATGCAGCTCCTCCAACTGGATTCAAACCCTATTTAATCCCAAGCGCTTGATTCATAAAATTGTGCAACATACAACGAATTGTATTCCAAGGTTCAAAGGGATGGCTTTACAATATTGTTTCAATTGATTGATATAAAACACATTTTATGTTGTAGGAGCACTGACAAAACCCCAAACAACTCCTTGGTAAGAAACCGTGACTTCAATTCCCTTTGCCTCAGAAATTTTGATCTATACCTGTCAATCTCATCATCTCCTTTGAATTCACTTTACTCAAGCTTCCCCTGCCCAATATTTTGTACACACTCCCTATTCCAACAACATGATTAGCGCTAATTTTCTTTTCCCTTACTATAATTATCTTTTCTCCTTGCAAGTTATTACTTTTTGAAACATGAATAAAAATTCAATATTTTTTTCATATGTAGGGGAATCAGTAACTGGTCGATATTACTTGGGAAAGATCCAAGTTTAAATTTTACTTGCTTCCACTATAAACTCTAGGCTAGTTCCAACAACCCCCAAGTCATTGCCTAGTAGGAAACTTATGAATTAACAAGTGCCGAGACATCATAAGACACACCGAGGATGGGGTCCCACTCAAGGGGGCGCCTATCCTTATAGCTTTATCACAACATGGAAATGTATCATTGAGGATTTGAACCAAGGTGGAAAGAGTGCAAAACTTACCTCCTCACCACTTGAACTATTTCCCTAACTGAATAAAAAATCGATATTAATTAAAAAATAAGAATAAAAATAGGGTAGTTATTTTGTCTTAAAGAAGTGTCTCAAAACACCATCCCATATAGTAGTGTATATAGCCTAGCCTATACCCTCGAGCCTCCACTTGGAACTGCCCATGTTTTGTTCTTTGTTCTTCTGTGCATCAATGGGTTCTGTCTCGACTTTGGAGTTCTATCTCTCCCACACATTTGTAATTTGTAGTGATAAAGGGAGATTCCATATTAAATAAGTAATGACACACCTAACTAGTATCAACAATGCTTTTATAGCTTAAGCAATATGGTCTATGGAAAGAGATTAATTAATCTTTGAGATTTTTATAAATACCAATGATATGGGCGCTTTCATGAAGTCATCGAAATTCAATTCGAGAGTAAGATTTTTTTAGTAACCACGTCTGAGGAATATCTTCAACTAGCTAGGTCTAATGGTGAAAGTGGTAAGGGAAAGAAGCTATTCATGTAATGATTTATTTTTGTCCAATGAAATTTTAAGTAACAAATTTGGTAGAAAATCGAGTCTGTCATATTATCATGGATCAAAGTACCATGACATAGTTTTTCCATGCCACCAAAGGTTTCCATCAAAGTACCATGAAATAGTTTTTCCATGCCACCAAAGGATTCCATCAAAGTACCATGCCATAGTTTTTTCCATTCCACCAAAGGTTTCTAGTTTCTCTTAATCGATCCAAAGCCTCCAAAATTCCATAAACAAATTGCAGCTATACCAACTAAATTTAGATTATTTTCTTAACCAAATTTTGAGAGACTAAATTTTTTTAGAACCATTTTGGATGAAGGATATACTACTCCATGTCAATGGTTCGATATAAATCATGTAGTGTATATCTTGTTCGTCCATCTGATCATATTTACTGTGACTTGACAACTTTTATTCTTCCTCACTTTTTACTACAATCAGAAGATAATATTGTACCCCTCACCAAACCAGGGATTATCTGAAGGATTGTGACTCTTCTTCCAATGTAATGTAAGATCTTGTTCCTTACATTTATACCTTGAATGCCTAGGGGATATTTATCCCTATGGTTGGGATTCAGGTGAGTTGAATCAGGTTTGCTTATAAATATCAAGTTTTTAGACATCATATTTTTGGAAAATATTCTTTTTATCTAAAAGTTATTTTGATGGGCTAATTAGGTTAGTTAGAATGATTGAGTTCTTTGAATTTTATGGGAAGTTTATTGATCTAGAGATTGGTTGAACTGGCTGTATTTGTTGCATACCTCACTCAAATTTTTCCTAGTAGAGATTAGGACCAAATTTCCTCGATAAATTTTCCTTAAAATTATTGTGTGTCCTAACATTTCTAAGAGATTAGTGCCTAGGGTTTCCCCACTAAATTTTCCTTTAAAACAAATTTCATAATTTTTTTTATTTTAAATAAACTAATCCTCAACCATTTCCTTTAACCCCTACTTTTTCTTACAAAGATTTCAGCTAGTGAGTAAATCCACACATAATACTTACATAAGAGTATAACCCCATTTTCATTAAATTTAGACAAATTTCAGTCCAAGCCATCATACATTTATTATGAATATTGGTTTCTAATACTTAAGATATTGGTTTCTAGTACTTGATATATGGGTTTCCAATTGTTGATATGTTTATTTCCAATACAAGAGATGTCAGTTTCCAATACCTAAGATGTTTGTTTCCAATAAGCGATATATTGGTTTAGTTGGAAACCATTCAATTGGAGTTTGTAACAAATCCCTCACCCATAATTTGACAAAATTAACAAGTTTACAATTAATTCATTAATAGAAATTAATTGTTATTTTATTTTCTATGATATATATATTTTAAGAGAGGGCATGCACTCGTCTTTATCATCACTAAAATTCATATATTGTGAGAAAGGGCATGTGATACTCCTTCTCATCAGCTAAGTGCCCATATTATGAGAAGGACATGTACTCCTCATAATCACTAGAACCCTTAGATAATTAGATCATTAGAAGGTGCATGTGCTCCTCCTCCTCATCATATATCATCATGTATCACTCAAATTATGATAAATGGTATTGGTTTCTTATTTTTACTCACCAATCCCTATATTTTCTCAAAGGGCATGTGCTCCCCCTCCTCATCACTTAAATTACTACATTTTGACTAAGCACATGTTCCTTTTCTTCTCATCACCTAGACGCCTCATCTTTGTAGCAAGAGAAACTGAAGCTCATCCAGACAAACATCCACAACAATGGCTAGCTCCATCCCTACTCCCCAACCCTTAACGTTCGGCCACATCACTTAATATTAGGATGCCTCCAAATTTTTTGGAGGTTTGGTCCATATGAAAGAGAAAAGTGTTTCATTGATAAACACACATGATTTTTCATAAATATATCGAATCTCCTAACATGAAACTAAGGTTCATGTTTATACCCTTATGTCTCCTTTGTGAAACATCTAGTATTAACATACATGCATATTATGTGCCAACGATCACTCTCCCATTTGTGTGATCTATGTGAAAATGCTTGCCTGCCATATTTTTTAATAACAAATTTGCTAGTATTTTGTATTAAAAGAGGTGGTTGAACCACATAACAAAATTACAGTCTAGAGCATAAAAGTTTGAAAGAAGCAGTGCATCATAGTCCATAATATTGTTATGCTTATCCATCTTAGTAGAACTGCTAACAGTCTGGATTAATCTAACTAAACTAGAGATGTCTACATTGCTATAAATTCCTGCAATATCTCGATTTTGACCTCGTTGCATTAAAATTGTAAATAATGCAATATCGTTATAAAGATTGTGGTGAGGAGCTCAAGGCCAAGGCCCCTCCATCGATTTGGCGTTTTATGTATCAGCAATTAAAAATCGATGCCTAAGGATCATGTGCTATCTCAACACAATGGAAATTACAAATATCATGTAAATATGTATTTTAATAAAATACCCACAACTAGCTATGTAATGCAACAAGAGTATGGGGGCATGATTTTTACAAGGAATAGGGAGGGAAAATATTCAAACCCTTGAACCAATAGTGTCAAGCCCGACGTCAATGAGAGAACCCATAAATCATTAACTACCCATTTTGACTTATGCACCCAATCATTTAATTCTTCCAAGAGTTGGTTGAGGTAGTTAATGCTTTGGGGAATGGAGAGGTATGGCTGCCCAATTTCGTGTATGGGCAAGCCATCAATTTTGAAAATCGCATTTTTGCTTCTTGGGCAATAAAGGACCCACAAAATTGCTCCCCAAGCCATTGTTCATGCATTGGTTTTTCTCTCTCACGCAGTCTAAGCTTGCTGGGTGTTTTCTTCCATGTTTTTGCTAAGCATTCCCCCATGTTCCATAGCTAGGAAGTCGTTTTTGTGTTGCAAATCGATTGGGAAGAAGTAAAAACGAGTTGGGGGTCTGTGAGATCTGTTTTTTTTTCTTCGTTTCCCTTATACATATTGGGAATTCGACCTATAACTTTCAGTGGCCGTTTTCGCATCTCCAAAGACATTTTTGGTGTGCCACGAATTGGAGGAACCCATGGAAATATTGATTTGGGCCTCCCATAGTTAAAATTTTTTCCCATGCCCAATATTTGTGCCTTGATGTTATGTGCATCCCTGTTTTGGATTGTACTGTGTGTAAGAAACCAGGAGCAAAAGAGGATTATAATTGGATGGATAAATTAGTGAAGAGTGTAACCTCACCAAAGATCAAAGGGATGTTGGTTACTTTTCTATGCACACCCTGAAGAGCACTAGAAGGGAAGGTATGGCCTGAGGGATCGTGTAGCAGTGAAGGGAATACTTCCTTGTGTTGGTTGTGTAGGTATTGTGGGTGCCAAGCTAGCTATATCTTGTAGAGGTGCCAATAGCTTTGTGGTTGAGCTCACTAGCTTAGCAATTCATTCCTTTCTACTGCCTTAACAGCCCGATAAACCCATATATAGAGTAGCTTGGCTGAGATTTGTATAGACTTGGCTATGTGTTAGTTGTTGTTGCCTTTCCTTATGGAAATCATGCCCAGCTCGGGGGTGGAAATTGTGTTGAAATATTGATGAGCACAACTGGCTTATGGCTGGGTGGAATGTTGTAGTTGCATAGCCAATTGCTCGGAACTACTTCACATCAAGATAAGTATTCTCTTGTGTTAATTCCGCAATGTCTTTATTTAATGACTATTATGAATATGTTGAATGCATGCTAGATGTAGTAGAATTTTTCTTCCATTGTGATTATTTGAATTATACATCTGCACATGTATTTTTACTTGTTATGCTTTTGGAAAATTCTCATGGGGCTAGAAGCCCATTTTTAGTGTCATGTTCCCTTGGGCCAGATAGGGATTGATGGAAAGGGACGTGACAATTCCATTGGTGTTTGGTGCCTATTTAATCAGAGCAAACCATAGAGAAAAACATACAAAGTTATTGACACCATAATAATCTATTTATGTAAATTCAATTCTTATTTTATTGATAATAAAAAGCATGGTAGAGTGTATCTATATCCTACCAAACTGTAACATTAAGAAAAAAATAGATTTTTTGTCTTGTTGTGGAATCTTAAGGCTTACGTTTGCTACAGTTACCCATCATCTCTATAAACATACATATATACTACTCACAGTCCACTACATATAATATTTATGGAGACATTGGCTAGTGATATCAAGTAACACACATTCCAAACAACATTATACTAATGTATTAAACCCAGATCATTTGATGAATCCAACATACATATATGCTACTCATAGTCCACTACATATAATCTTTATGGAGACATTGGCTACAATTGTGATATCAAGTAACACACATTCCAATCAACATTATACTAATGTATTAAACCCAGATCATTTGATGAAGCCATCCATCATTATTTGCTTACAACATCATTATTTGCTTACAACAGACATAGTGCTTATTAGCAGCTATGATAGGTTACTGCAAGTATTTTGTTGAAACACATGTGCAATGTAGAGACTTGATTCCACCTTTGCTTATTCTTTTAAGTTTTTCCATCCCAAAGATGGTTAACTAGATTTAAATGCTATTCATTATTCTTTTGTTTCTTTTCTCTTGGCTGTAATTTTTTTTTAACCAAAACGAGTAGAGTTTTTTATATATTAAAAATAGGCATAGCCACCAAACATACATTACAACATAGAGTGTCTCTCTTATGGTAGAGAGTACTAGAAACTACTGCAAAAACTAAGAATCCTACTACTTCCTATTACAAAATTGGCTCCTTTATGAGATAATATAATAGTCCTGAAGCAAAACCCACTACAATATTGTCTAACAAAAACTCCTAATAGAAATGCACCTTTGAAAAACATGGAATTGATTATGGGAAATTGGGGAAGGAGCAGTCTCCAAAATACATGCTTGGTAAGCTTGGATCTTGCTTTATCATCTGAATTTTGACTGTTGTGCTACCCATTTGGAGCTCAATGAATCCCAATCTCCTTTTCAATTCCTGGATTCCCCTGTTTTGGGCTTCAATTTTCTAGGCGATTCTTGTTCCTGGTAGTGATGATCCAGCTGCTCTTGAATTGACTCCTTCTCTAGCTGGCAAATCTGGTTTTCAAGGTCCTGCACTGTGACTCTATATAAGTGATGCTTTAGGGTGGTCAATTTATGTTTCAGAACTTGCACTTCATACGATATTCGGCTCACTCGATGCGATGGATAGTTTTTGTAAGCATTTTCAAGTATCTCTTCATGCTTGTTTTTGGCAGATGACTTAGAAGATTACAAAGATTGGACCATATAAATCCAACTCTTTTCAAAGAACCGTCACATTCCCAACTTGGAGGAATTTTAAAACAATTTTCCTCTCTATTATACAGACTATGATACATTGCTTCATCTATAAACGAGTTTTTTGATTTATCATATCTTTCCTCATAAATATTACACTTTAGATAGAATCTTTTGGTAGGTAGGAAGCAAATTTCCTTTCCGACTTCTCTTGCATTTGTTCATTTCACGTTGAGATATACCCTAGACAAATACAAAATTGATGCTCTTCATATAATCAAACTTTTGAAGAAAAAATGTATAATTTTTTTCCTAGGTAAGTAAACCATAAAGAAATGCCAAATTTTCCGCTTGCAACTTCTAAGAATTGAGGACTAAACTTGCGTTGATAATTATTTTAAGGAGCATATTTGAAATCGGACTTTGAATGTTGAGGTTTTGTGCCACAAACCGTAGTACTCCAAAAAAAATCCTTCTATTCCCATTATCAAGAGTTTCTTTTGAACTGAAATCAATTATAATAAATGATTTAGAATTTGGATAAGCAATAAATGGATAACATAAAAAAATTATATTCAAGTAATAATATACTCATAATTTGATGCAATATTAATTTACTCGCAATATCAAGAGATTATTTTGAACATATATCACGCATATGAAAATCAAACTAGTTCACAATAATTTATCAAGATATCAAGAGTTCCTTCTATAAGAAGATTGTTTACAATAAGTTATCTTATAGAATTCAATATATCTACAACATTAACATCCTTATTAGCTTCATTTTGCGCTGTTGAAATTTCCTCCCAAAAATCCATCAACCAATTGTCCTTTGAACCAATAGGTGTAGTTGCTATACAATTTTTTTCAGGTTCACTAACAACCGTTATATATATAAGTATGGTATTTGTATCATTATAGACATTAAGTAGCTTGGTTAAGTTGCCCATTGAATCCTTTTTGCATTCCTCTTTACCAAAACAAAACAAAATATCACTCCATGCAACTGTAGTTCTTTTAAATAGTTGCTTAGCCAAGTGGGCCACTTCTTTCTTCCCCTTGTCATCCCAAATTGCATCTCAAAATCACTTTTCACTAATATGAGGAATTCATATATATTTGAGCGAATATTGTAGTTATTTCCCTTCACTCTTATATCTACTTTTGATTTTTCCATTGAATCATAACACAAGAAATCTTCGAGATCTAAAATCAATAAAAAAAATTGTTTCCTCTTGCAAAAGAAATGTTCACTATTACATAAAAATATCATATACTATATATTACAAAAATGATAATGAAAAGAATAGTGTTTTAATATAATATCTGAAGAAATTGTGCCATGCACAATTGATTAAGTCTCTTGCAGCAATTCAACACATTTTTTTGTTATGCTCAACAACAACAAATAAGAACATTGTTTTTTAAACAAACTATCTAAGTTGGAATTTCATTTTATTAATGGTGTACCTATTGGAGATGAACTAACGGAAACACAATATTCTATAGATGCATGTATCAATGGTTTATCATTTTCTATATGCTTAACCATAAATATGATTGAGTTAAGTTTTTGGTAATCCTTGTAGAAAATTATGCCATGAGTAGAGTAGAGAATAAACCTTGGTCAATTGCATCATTTTGATTCCTTCATCATTTCCACCTCTTCTTCTTTTTTCCACCTCTTCTTCTTTTGTTCAAAAAAGATAAGTAAGACTTAATATTTTTTCTTCATTCATGGGATAAGAATGTATCTATTGGTGGGGGCATGAGCGGGAGGTTTATACCACAAAATTGATAAAAAAAAATTATTTTTCTTCCTTGACCACAAAATTGATAAAAAAATTTGCATGGGGACTGGGAATTCGATCAAATAACACGCCAAAAGCTTTAGCTCTATATCAAAGCTCCAAGTTTCTAGTTCAAGACAATATATTAGAAGCTATTATCATAAGGGATTCCTCAATGATTATCATCTCACATGTCCGCAACTCTCCCCCTTCCAACCTTAGTCGTGAGAAATTTTCGGTCATCTTAGATTAGGAGCTCCAACCATGGGGAGTTGAGTAGTAATAAGGGTGGATGTAAGCGTTAGGTGGTATCACAAGGGAGTGAATAAGGACAAGATCTGGCAGGTGGCGAAGCGCGTGGGAGTTAAAAGGAAAGAGAAGGAGGTAGACAAAATTTAAGTTGTGACAATTGTCGTCGTGATTCATGTCATGGTAATTCAGGAGGGGCCAAGGTGACAAGGGAAAGGACATCCCATCACGTTTGAATTAATCCACTGGTATGACTCCACTGCACTGGTAATAAAGGTAGGCTTGGAGACCTTATCATTTGTTATGCTATTGTTTGAAATAAAGGGTGTACAGGAGCTATGCGTTCTATAGGCATGCAACACTTCTATCTAGGTGGAGGCGTTTGAATTGGGGACGTGCCAAGAACTCGGTAAAAAACATTGTTCAAACATGGTGGATTCCAATTGGTGGTTGGATGGTGATTGTTGCATCCTGTATGGTTTTGAACGTTTGCATGAGAGCAATAGGAAATTGGGGAGAACGTTGGGAAGTGTGCGATGTGAACATGGTTGGTTGAAGTAGATTTTTGAGCAGTGAGACAAAACAGAGGAATGTGAGTGGAGGGAAGGGAGAGGTGAACAGGTCCTGGAAATCACCAGGATAAAGTTGGAAGCAGAGGTTTAAAAGGAGAGAAGATGGATGATGGAATCTAGAATTGCATATTTGGAAGTTCAATTGGGGAATCTTTTACTATTTTTGAAGGACTAGCCCATGGAACCAGGGACTTCCAGTGCAGCTACTACATCGCTTTGGAACTCCCAGGCTCACATAGATACCTCATAATTTTTTGTTAATGTATTGCTTTTGAAGTTTTTATCTAGGGAAATATGTTTGCTATATAGTAGTAATGTCATTAGAATAGTCAATCAATTTCAGTAGGTTGGAAATCTGCTCTAAGGGGTGTAATTTTGTAGAACCAAAGTTTTCCGAAGTTTTTATCTATAATCAAGATATGTCAAACATTTTATCTTTTCGATAGATTTTTCTCGTTCTTTTAATATAAAAACCCATCCTCATTGTGTCAAAAAAGAATGTATCTATTAAAAATGGTGTTTTGCTAGCACATTTTTCTATATATGCATGTACCGTATGGTTCATCACTTTCTATATGATAAATAATAATGATAGTTAAGTATTTGGTAATCCTTGTACCAAATTATGTCATGAGTAGAGTAGAGAATATAGAATGAACCTTGGTCAACTGCTTCTAATTCTTTCATCATTTCCACCACTTTTTCTTCTATTCAAGAAAGAGAAGTAAAGCTTAATATTTTTCTTCACTCATTGGATAATAATGTATCTATTGGCAATGTTTTTTTTGATAATTCTTTCGTCATTTCCACCACTTTTTCTTCTGTTCAAGAAAGAGAAATAAAGCTTAATATTTTTCTTCACTGATTGGATAATAATGTATCTATTGGCAATGTTTTTTTGATAGCATATTCTTCTATAGGTGCATGTACTGGAAGAATATTTAAAATTGAAATGATTATTTGATAGAACATTAGGAAATTATAACATGAGTAGAATATAGAATGTACAGTGTTCTATAGATGCATGTATGGGAAGAATATTTAAAATTGAGATGATTATTTGATACCACAATAGGAAATTGGGATTGGGAACTATACTTCAAATGTGGATTGAGAACAACAACAAATAACCAGGTGAAAGTGGAAACACTCTATCAAGGCCTTCTTCAACCCAACTCTCTTAGCTTGAGTTGTCGCACGAGAACTCTCTGACAATGATAGGGGAATTTGAAATATTGATTAAGATGGTGAAAAGTAATTCACCTTTTAAGGATATAGCTCATGCAAGGTGGATAACAAGGTTAAAAAATGAGGCAAAATACTTCACCAAAATCCAATTTTCCCATGTCCATCGAAACCATAACCAAAAGGAAGATCCAAGGGAAAATAATGAAACTAGGATTGAGGGAACATAAAAGGAAAATAGGGCCTTAACCACAATCCACATCCCTAATGTTTATCAAGTATATGCATGCAGTAAACAGGTGGCACCTTCTTAATTTCACACCCCCATAAAGTACAACCAGAATAAATGCAGAGATTTGAATTTACTTCACACAAGTATTTACTTGAGTAGTATTAACTCCTCCTCGAATATTAAGATGGCCCTCCCCAATCTGTGAAGGAAATGTGGGATTTGAATCTTGTTCTTTCCTACCAGCGACCAATGGAACTCAGATCCGACTCCAGGGCATCACAATCATAGTTCGCATCACCTTCATGGTTCTTGGGTTACAGGGATAAGTTTAGGTTTCTGTCCAAATATTCACTCCAATTCAATTACTCATAGATTATTGGTAAATCCGTGGTTGCATCTGAATTTTCTGGATGTGAATTTCAGGCTCTATGATCTCGATTGTGCCGTGAATTGTTTATATGGAGTAATTGAACAAGGGTTTAGAAATTTCCTTTGCTTTACTGGGATAACTTGTCATTTAAATCATATCATGAATCTACATGTAGTAATAAATCAAGAGGTTAGCAATTTCATATGTTTTCTTGGGTCAGCTCGCCTCTTCCCTAATTTTGGCTCGGCTTCATTCCGGAAGAATCTCACACTTGGGAGGATAGGTTGGGAACCTTATTCACTCTATAACTTGCATGAGTTTAGGAATCAACTCTTTGTAATTGTGTTCGGGAGGTCTCAGGAATATCATAGAAAATGTTCAACTGGGGAGGCTCCTACTTTTCGTTGGGATTCCCTTAATACAATGAGTGTGTAATGACCAACTTGTAACAACAATATGCATAAGGATATTCTAGAGATGAGGAAAATACTCATAAGAAATGAAGACTTGATCAGCATAAACAATTCCTCAATTTTATCCATTTCCTCTCGGTTGCAAAATATGGGAACACAAAACTCACAAAATGCCTCAATTGTTGAAGTTTTATATGTCCATTGGAAACATCTGTTAGCTTTGGAAGAGGATGTTTCTCTCCTTCGAAACTCCATCAATTATTTAAGAAAAATTTCCACATCAATTGCCTCCAATTATGGTGTTTCAATGGAAGCAGAACCTAGCAAACCCTGAGAGGAAGAGATGGTGCAACAGTCCCAGGACAACATGGAAATTGGCGATTCCCTCAGTCAAAAAAATACAAAGAACAATCAAATCAACATGAACTAGATTATGTTTTACAAATGCAGTTTGGTTTTAGGTTCCTTCTGTTGGCTTGTTGGCTTTATATTAGTAGAAATATACAAAACACCCTTTGCAAAGGATGACTGTAATAATTTTGAAACTCTTTTTAAACTATTGTTTGGATTGAAATTTCTTATTGAATGTATACACTTGCTGATTCTTCTTGGGTGCAGATTTTATCAACACAAATATAACCGTTCTTGTGAAAAAAAATAGAATATACATAATTGTGATTTAACAATTATAACATCCACTTTTGTTGAATGATGGACTATTGGTTGAGATGTTCTTGGCTCTAATATTGGAAAATAAATGAAGTACTTTAATTTGTTTTACAATAAACATGTGTTGATATATTCCAGGTGAATATGAACTTACCACTTGATTGTGTATTTCCACATGCAACAACATCCATAGATCCTTCATCTATAAGTAGAGGATCTTCTCCAACGTCCATAGATCCTTCATCTATAAGTAGAGGATCTTCTCCAACATCCATAAATGATATATTCATAGGTTTAGCATCTTCACGATAAATGACAATATCAGAAAATTAGACATTTTGAGTTAGAATTATCTTAAAACTATAACAATGGAAAGTAATAATTCAATTATTGTATAGTTTTATAAACCATACATATTTTACTAACCTGGAGTGTTGATAAGACTTTTATAAAACCCGTGAACATATTCTCCTTGTTGTATGTTCTCAACAACACATGCTAATCTACACCTTTGTTTGTGCATGGTATATTGTGGAAGTATACATCCAACATAAAAAGAGAGAACCATTCCACATCTCTCTACAACATTTTCAATCATATTTTTCCAAAATGAAAGCTTTCTTTCATTTTTAAATGGATGTTTGTTTCTCCTTGAAATACCAATTTCCTTGAAAGAAGGCAAAGGATCCATTTTCTCTTTAGCTTCATTCTGGAAAAAAATAATCTCCATGGTTTTAGTTGTATCAATCCATTCATGTTTACCTTGGACATATAGCCCATGCAACACAAGGAATGTATCTACCTTGCCATATGTGTTTTTATCTTTGAAACTTCTAAAATCACCAGCTATAAAAGAAAAGAAAATTCTTTGCTTGTTCTTTTAAAATATGTCCTCATAGCCTCAACAACAATGTAGCATTTTGTTGGATCAACGATGGAAACACAAACACATTTACCTTGATTCTTGCCTAATATACTAAACAAATATGTCAAGTCATTATGACTCCAATCAATAACCACATTGGATAGATCAAGAACCAATATATCAATCTCCAATTTCATCATGTGCGATCGTATCCCTTCCAGTGCAAGGTGTAATGAACTCGGATAAGATGAAACACATGAAAAATTAAAGGAATTTGAAAGTGATCCCCCTTGGAATCCATTCTTTTGTGCTATATACATTTGTAATATTTCTTTAGCTAGTTCATGAACATTTTGAGAAGCATCAATCTTCCTCTTTTTTTTGTTATTTTATTTTATTTTGGTTTATCAAATTCATCATCATCCTCTATCTCATTTATTTCACCAAGGATATCACCAAGTTGAACGGTGTGGTATATTTTCATATCATACACTTTTAGTACATTTTTTGTGTCTACTTTGAAGGTTTTATGGTTGCCACCATCATTAGTTTTCATGTAACTTGATGCAAGTTTGTGAACATGTCTCTATGCCTTAAACCTATTGTAGTATCCATTTAATCCCTATGTTTCCATCCCTTCCTTAAATGCACTACTTAGCAATACATTTCAGTCTATTATTTTATCTACTAATACATTTATCTTTATATCCTCCATCCCCCCTTGTACACCTAAAAAAACATGTGGTATATTTAGATGTACTATTGGGAGTGAAATCTACTTGTGATGCCATTCCTATAAACATAAAAAATGTTGACCCATTTATTCCATATTTCATGAGGAAGACACACTAAGGTCAACTTATCTTTGAGACTTTTAGTCTTTTTTTCGAATATGTTCTTACACTTTTTGCTTAAAATCTTATAAGATAAATTATGATTGTGAGAATACTATTTTAATTAAAGTTTAAAATCAAAGTATGTCAAGTATCAAAACTTACCATCCATTCAGCAGAAATTTTTTTCCCCTTCCTAGGACACTTTGTCATGCCAAAATTCTCCCAATGGTATCCGACTTTCAAAATTTGTGCAGTAAACTTCATTTGAACCCATATTTTGTTTGCCTATTTTGTTCTCTGCAAATATTTGGGATCGCAGACACAAGTGTGGTAGGGTCAACATGTCGAGCCTTCTTCTCTCTCAATTGACCATGGAGATCACTATATACCTTATTTTTTAATATTTCTTTAGAAGATTCTATTGTGTGTTTCCCATAAAGAATACAAAATGCACATATTCGATTGAAACACCATCCTATGTTTCCGATTGTGCAAGGTAGAATGATTTCTTGGTACCCCATTTTACAAAAGGAATTAGTAACCCATCTCATTGCAGTGTGTTCATGTTTTCTACTATTGATTGTATCAATTCAGGCATCTGATTTGTATTTATTTGTCAATACTGGTACTCTTCAGGGGACTCATGACATCGATGGATATCGATTTTAAAAACGTGTCCATCAAATAATAAAGTAGATGCACCTTTTGGTTTTCATCCTCATATTTTAGAAACATTCTTGCTATTGTTTCCATCTAATATGAAACATTCTTGCTATTGTTTCCATATTGTTTCCATCTTGACCTCATTTGGAATCCATTTCAAGGATTTGAAATGGGACTTTCTCATATCCTTATCCAGAATTTGTGCATAACTACGCCTCCAATATGTTAGGTTTACACCATAATGTTGATTGAGCTATTTTTTCATATTCATGAAGTGAACAACATATGATTTTTGTTTCTTAAGGTATACACCTTTCAAAATTGTTTGAATCCAATTGTGTATTGCATTAGCAGATATTATGCTTGAATCACTATAGCTAACCATCTTACATCCATACTTGTATGCAGACACATTGTTCCTTTCTATTGAGGATTTCATAATATGTTTATGATATAATATTTCCTTATAATTGTTTAATAGTTGCAACTTTATCGACAACAATTTATTCTTCTTCTATTCTTGCACTAGCACATTCATCCACTTCCTTTAGCCCTTCCTTGGGAATATCCTCCAGGGCTTCAACACACTCTTCTTCATCCTCTTCCTTTGCTCTAGCCTCTCTTGTCTGGAGTTCCATGTCCTCCTCTTCCTCAAGGAGGTTCTTTGTAGCTTGTTTCTCTTTCTAATATTGGGAGTCCTCCACTTGACCCCTTCCATAAAATGTTCCACAATGGACATCATCTGGCTCATCACCTTCCTCTGGGTAACATACCATTACCCCTTCTTCCTCGTCTTCTTATTTCTCATCACATACCTCAACGTGGCATGGTTATTGTGCTTTCTCCAACACTTCCACTCTCTCCACAATCAACTTTTTAATCAACCTCACCTCTTCCATTGTGAAGGTTCTTTTATTCACCATTAGGCCTTCATTAATTTTTCATGTTTCAAGGGTATATTAATCCCTTGAGCCTCTTCCATGGCTTCTATCCTAGCGACTATATCCCTCATCATATCACATATCTCTTTTGGGGCCATTTCCTCGTATGGTCTCCTTCCCTTGTCCAAACTTCCAATCTTCAATGACCTTTTGTATCCCATCTCCACACCCATATAATGTGCAGTTCCTTCTTCTTCTTCTTCAACAATTCTACCCAACCTCCTCTGTTGGAACTATTTTCAGCTTCACCAACTCTTACAAAATTTAATTCTACCTTCAATCCTAACCCTTGACTAGGTTTTCCTCTTCTTTTAATTGGATAAATCTATCCAACAACCTTTATTGGAGCTACCCGATGCTTCCAATCTCACTCTACCTCTACAGAGTCTTCAAACCCTTGACTAGTCTCTTCTTTGCTACCAAACAACTCTACCCAACCTCCTCATTGGAGCTATCCTAATTCCACAAAACACCACGAGTTTGCTTCTCCTCCTCTTCTAATAGCTCTAACCAACTTCCACCATTGGAGCTATCCGTTACACCTCTACCCAACCGCAACTGGAGCTATCTTCCTCAACTCTTCACCTCTTCATTTCAACTCTACCAAACACCGCAATGTTGGAGCTACAACCTCTTCACTTCTCTTGCAACTCTACTCACAATTGAAACTATGGAGTTGCGGTCCATATAAGTCTACCCCACTTAACTATGGGAGATATCCCTTTTGAACAACTCTACCCAACCCCAGCTCGAGTTGTCTTCTCTTCTCATACATGATGCTCTTGCTTTGATACCACTTGATGTAGAAGCAACTTGAGTAACTACCCTATAGGTCAGAGTACGCATCTTTAATATCACTTGATGCAAAAGGCCTACAATAGGCCCTGCAAGTCAACAACAACACTAGCCCTGTGCATGAGGGAGAGGACTCAACTGGTCCTGAAATCAACACACATACACATAATGAATATACCAACACACAGACTCAATACACATGGGTTCAACTCAATGAATATACCAACACACAGACTCAATACACATGGGTTCAACTGGACCTTTCCATTTTGCACATAAATTAGAATTACATTAATGACTGCAACGAGCTTTTCTCAACAATCTTTACACAAGGGTTTAAATACCCTTCATCTAACTCTTCACTTGACCTCTCACTTGCCTATTGGTATAAGTCTCAGCTAGGATTTACAATCTCCACCGATTCTACTACTATGTTTTCTCTCCGCCTTCACACAAATTATGTGCTCCTTTGCTCGGTGTCTTCTCCTTTGCACTGGGGTTCTCTTCCTTCTGTAGCGTTCCTTATTTCTTTCTCCCTTTTGCTAATGTCTCTATCCATAGACTTATTCTACTTCCTTTTTCCTCTTTATTCTCTTTGTTTGGAGACTTCTGCTTCTGGAGGATTCTTCTCTTCTCTGGCCGCTTCTCGAGCCTTCCCAGCTTCTGCTGTCTTTTGGGGTCTTCTCAACTTCTCTTCCAACACCTTTTTTTCTCTCAAAACCTCCTCTTTCTCCAGAAGCTTCCTTCCCGCGTGCCATATCATTAGCTTCTTGAATTCTTACCGCCTACACTAATTGTGCATTCATGGAAATATCCTTGATATTCATTGACCTCTAACGTACATGTGGCATCCTTCACTGGACATGCTGCATTAAACCTTGTACCATCCAACATTAAATTTCATCTTCTTCTGGATCCTTTCTTCGTCCTGGGCCTCCTCATATCAACCTCCTCTTATTCATCGGGAACCTCAGTTCCACTACGAGCCTATCCATCAGCTTCGATCCATTGCCTTTCTCCCATTGACGTCTTGTGCTTTATCAACACCTTCACCTGTGCCTTCTCCGCACCATCAGATCTTCTCTGTCGAGCGTCCTTTATCAGGCCTTCATCTATGCTCTCTTGGGATGAACCCCGAAATACCTGGTTCGATGCATTTTCGGACTTCTCCTATTGACATTCCCAATATGTGCTTTCATTGTAGTCTATGAATGATACTCTCTATGCCAACACTTCGATGTATTGTCCCTGCCTCTTTGGGGTTTCCTCAGTTACAGTCTCGGGCTTCCTCTCGATGATTTCGTTGCACAAATCCAATATGTAACTCGACACACTTTGGGGTTTACTCAGCTACACTCTCGGGCTTCCTCTCGATGATTTCGTTGCACAAATCCAATATGCAACTCGATACACTACCGGGCCTTGAACCGTGACAAGGCTTGCCCAATACACTATTGAGCCTCGACCATCGGTCTTTCACAAACTGTTCCTTTCTGGTTTGCTCAAAATGCAGACTTCAATACTTATTACCCAATACTTTGTTGGGATTCTTCCATCGGTTTTTTATGTAAATACAGGTATCGATCTTTTATGTAAATATAGGAACACATGCACATAACACATGGTTATGGTTGGAGTGGCTCACCTTGCGTTCCATCGCATTTGTTCACAATGTGGGGAGAATATTGATCATTTGTTTACAATGTACTATTAAAAATAATGTTGGTTGTTTAGCGGCCCATCAATATGAAATTGTTTATAAACCTGCATAAATTCTGTATGGATTAGTTGAAGAGAAAGCATTCACCTTGTGTCTGAATTCATATGTGTTCATATAACAGGCTCGGCTCCTCCGTGCATACCACAGGCTCAAACTCGGTGCAGAAATTCCTGAGTGTCTGAATCCCCAAATGACGAGAAATTCCTCAATGGCTAAATCCCCAAATAGATGCATAACCTCAAACAATGAATACAAGTGAATCTTGCACCAGGCTCGAACTCAGCACACAAATTCTTCAGCTATTCCTCAGCGACTAAATCCCCACATCAATGCATAACCTCCATCATATAATACAACTCAATCTTGCACCATACAGGCGTCGATACAAATTCTCAACAGCTTCAATCGCAGCATTATAGACACTTGTTGCATAACTCACACCGTTTTAGACATCTGTTGCATATCAAATGTAACGGTGGTGAGTCATGGATCGTTAAAAATTGTAACGCATTCTTATACGTGGCGTAATGCATTTTAAAAATAGACTTAAACATTAATGCCATTCTTAATCCGGCATTGAAAAGCAATCGATATTTACCTTTTCCATTGCCAGTCGATTCTCAGTTGTGTATAAGCGTTAGACGATGGTTGAGAAAGAGGGAGGTCGGTTGATTCCTACTTGAGTGATTAAATGACCAAGGAGTTGAAATAGGGATAGGATGCTTATCTACGTAACAAGGAGTTGAAATAGGACGCCTATCGACTTAAAAAGGGAATTGAAATAGGGACACCTATCTACGTAAAGATATATTTTCTTCCGTGCTGTTTAGGACTAGAGTTATGATTCAATTTTTTGAATGCATATAAAGATATATTTTCTGTGCTATTTAGGACTAGAGTTATGATTCAATTTTTTGAATGCGTTGTTTTCATTTTCATAGGAATCGATTTTATAATTGATGTCTCTTTTTCAAAAATGAGATTCGCACCAGGAAAACCCAATCGATAAATCAGTCACAATCGGTGTAGTTGAAAGCCACTTGAAGTCAACTTCTGCTACAAAACTGATGAGCATACACAACAAGGATTTATACATTTTGACTGTCCAACCTTTCTTGTTTGATATTCAGAACTTCTGCTACAAATTACAATACAAGAGAACAAGGATTTATACATTTTGACTGTCCAGTCTTATTTTTTTATATTCAACTCACGAAAGTACGTACATACAACAGAGAAGCCAAACACACAGAATTTATAGAATGATAGATACGCTAGTAAGTGAGGTTCACGGTGAACTTGAGCACAGTTGCATCACCGCTTTTGGAAATGGTCTCGATGACGGCGTGGCCTTTCGCGTCTTGGAACTTACCACTTCCTCCAACCACTGCAATCTCCCGCTGAGACAAAGCAGTATTGTCTTCTCCAGAGAACTCGATGCTGCCGCCCTCGTATTCGGATCCTTCCTCGAATTTGACAATGAAAGTCATGAGAAGGGTCTTGGGATCTTGAGGAGAGGGCATGTAATATCCCTCCCCTTTCCCCACCAGAGCCGAAGACTCATCGGGTCCTTCCGTCAAGGGGTCCTCAATCACTATAACCCCATAATTACTACTAGTGCCCAAACCCAGACCCTGACCGCCCTGCTGGTTCAATGGCAGTGGGACTGCACCCGATGCCCCGGCTACAGGGAAAGGCGAATTAGGCTGCAATGGGTTCAGTAAATTAGGAGAATTGATTAAAGGGATACCCTGTTGGGAGGTCAAAGGAAAAACGTTCTGGCCATTAATATTATTATTAATGCCGATTCCGTTGAGAAGGGGATTAGTGGAAGCAGATGGTACAAAGCCGTTTGGAAAGGTTAATGGGAGAACTGGTACGTTCTGAAAGGTATTAAGCAAGCCAGCACTAGTAGCTGCGGGAATGATAGGTCCGAGTCCATTAACAAAAGAAGGATTGCTAGAGGAAACAAATCCGTTTGGATTAATGGAAGTAGCAGGAAACTGACCATTGAGTAGAGAATTCTGGGGTATCGCACCGCTTGGAAAGGTTAGTGGGAAAGGGCCACCATTTTGGAAGGGAAGATTAAGTAGGCCTCCTGCAGGAGTAGTAGTGATAGGAGGTATTAATCCACTGGGATTAAGTAAGCTGCTGCTGCCTCCTGAGATGGAGAGGGGCTTAGCAGTGGGATTCGGTCCTCCAACTACGTCATGCATGAAGAAGGTCACGGTCGTTGTAGCAGGCTCAGGCTCTGGCTCTGGCGCAGCCACAAACGGAGGAACTGCGGGAGCAGCAGCGTCATCACCATTATTAACATATGTATCTTCCAACTTCATTTTTCTGCCTGCAGCAGCATTAGCGTTGCAGCTCATACCCACAAACAGTACCACTGCCACCAGGAGGAGTAGTGCATGAGTATTATTCTTGGATTTATAAATAATGTACTCCATTCTCTAAATTCAAAACTCAAAACAGATGATAATTCAGTATTCAACCCAACCCTAAAGTAGTCAAGTAATGAGATGTAATTGATATATTGTAGTATGAGATTATATCAATGGACGTGAGTTTCTCTGTATATATATAGCTGAAGACGCGCGCAGATGCACAAAGCCAAAGCAAAGCTTGATACATATTGATGTAGTTGGTACTGAATTGGGTATACCTGCCTTCACAAAACAAGTTTGGTCCATCGTATTCATTGATCGATCGATCATGCATGGTGCATTGCAGTGGGTGAGCAAGAAGAAGATGATGCAATATCATCATTAATCGGCCTGAGTATAAGTTTATGTATATCCAACTAACCCAACTGCTAATTTGACGATAGTCGTGAGATCTGTGTTCGTATTGAATGGATTTATTGAACGACTGGTACGCAATATATAACTAATCTCACTCACTGTTTCGGAAGTGAATGTGAATGGCGTTCCATGTAATTGTATGACTTCCTTGGCAATATTTTTAAGCCCGCTTGTTCTCTTCTTATCATTGATGGCTTGTGTCTTTTGATGCATAGTAGCAATATTACAGAACGCATTCGAATATTCTAGTATAGATTCGAATAGGATACAGGAAAAATAAATAATAAAAAATAAGTACGACTAAAATATGAAAAATAGGGATCTTATAAATACAAATACATGTAATTAATCATCATTCCAAAGTGTAAGTAGTAACTAAGTATTGATTTCTTGTGACCATGGATGAGACCTACTACACTCCGAAAAAGTATAGTATATGAAAAAGAATATCCAATTTCGATCCAACCGAAAAAGTATAGTATATGAAAAAGAATATCCAATTTCGATCCAAGATAAGTAAGGGCTTATAGGACCCGATAAAAATGCAATTTTATTCAAATCCTTATCATTTCAATGGGAGAGTTGCACTGATGGTGACCTAGCAGTATGTAAGGCTTTAAAAAGGCCTAAGTTACATATTTAGGTTGAGATGATGATGGGTAACTTCTCATTTCCATCTTTTTGGGAATCATAACCTATCTCAATCAAAATTTCTCAAACAACTTGAATCATCCACAATGTTAAGGATCAAATGTGTCGGATGAAGATTTTGAGAAACAATAAGAAGAATGTGAATGAGCTACAATATTCTTGATAAACGTCGGACTCTTTGAGATATGCTAAACAAAGGCGACCACACTAACTGCCATGGGAGGAAAAACCTACCAAAACCAAGAGTGCCTGCTGGCTTTGACAGGGATCGGAATGGCTCATGTCAACACACATCCCGTGTACTGGTCAAATGCCAAGACCTAGATGTCCCAAAGAATACATAAGAAAACCCTTACTAGATCCACCGATAATAGACGCGATGATAACACAGCAAAAAAATTATAATTTCAGTGTGATTGTACCGAATCCGTATTGGTTCGGAAATTTGACGTATTTTTTGCATAGACCGAATTTCCGTACACCAAATGCTAGTACGACCGTATTTGGTAACTATGGATTCATACATTGGCAAAAAATGGTTCAAGCTGCGCATTACCATTTCTGCACACGAATCCAGGTTAAATTCGATTGATTTCGTGAACGTGAACACGTAGTACTGTGATTTCCATTGCCACAATTAATTTTGGGATTATAATTAGTATCTACACTTCACTTAAATTGTGGTTGTGCATACCAATAGGTTACAAGTTAAGTGCGACAAATAAGTTACTTGTTCTTCATGCTCGTTACATGAACTATGTGTCTTAATGTTAAAGAACCGCCCATTATCCATGCATCGCTTACGAGATATCCATCATAGATATGAGTTATTTTTTTTATAATTGTTTATTTTGAATTTGGAACAACGATAAGCCATCAAATCAATAACAGTACACTTGTCTCATCTTTGTGCAATCTAAGAAAAGCACAGGCTCTACACCACCCTACATTCTAAAATAAAAACACTTATCAATATAACAATAATATTATTATTAACCTAAAAGAAAAAAAAATTCCTCTTAAATCACATAACCCATTGATCCATGTAAAATGCCCCATTACACTAAACCGGGAGAGAATAACATAGAAGAGAACATAGTTGATCATATTTATAACCTCATTCCATGCTTGGGAAATGTGTGTTATCCCTACAATGGATTGACATTGTAGTATTGTCTTGCATTTGGCATAGACTCGAGACTCTAAAGAGGCCTTACATAATTCGCAAGAATGCAACCATGAACTCTCTTTCCGATCATGCTCATGTTCTTCCTAAGATCGTGGTGGGTAGACATAGGAACTCATTCCAAATATGGAAATAATTCTTATCTTGCCATTAAAAGTTGGGTTAGAAATGAATTCCAAAATATCATATATAAGGATTATGAAGGAAAAATAGACTCAAATATATATCTAAAAAGCTATGTGATCAATCGCCACACATTGGACATCGAGAACAACCATTGGTACATATGTTGATCCACATGTTGACATCGCTCTCCAAGGCATGGTATATCCAAGATCATGTCTATCCCCACCCCCACATTGTAGAACAATAACGGTAAATGTTAGATCATAGAGATAAAGATGGCCATATTAAATACTCATTCCTATTGGGTGTACCTCTAGCTTTTAAAAAATTTCCATATGAAGCCAAAAAAAATTAGTCCACAAACATAACTCAAGTTGCACGACATTTGCTGCTACTCGATGAACTAAATGCATCATTGAATTTTTGTGGGATGTGATACATATCTCTTTTTGAGGATTTCTCATTTATATGTAAAACTCCAATACTCATTTTTAAACTTAAGAGCATCAATTCATTTATATTTGATCGAAAGAGAATGCAAAAGAATATGCCAAGTATGCTAGAAACCAACACAACAAAATTGTGACATAAGAATAGAATACCCTTCAATCACTCGAATGAGGCCATAAAGTAAGATTGAGTGATCGTAGTGATGACGACCTAGATGAGTAGTGCCATTTCACATTTCATGAAACAAAATGTCAAAGAACCATACATGACAAAATTAATCCTTGATCCTTGATCCTTCATAGCATCACATGTACCAAGAACCATTAAAAGTGATGAAGATTAATATTGGTTTGCAAGAAAATCCATGATTGGAAATAGTTGGGTACTATTGGGATGAGAAAACAATATGAGAAATAGAATCACTATTTAAGTAATATAAGGATCTTTTTCATTATGAAAATTGAAATACATGAATGCCAGGTTAGGTGAGATGAATATAGATATGAAATTAGATGCTAAGTGTATTAAACATAGACCATATAAGATTAATTCACACATTAAAAAAAAAGTGAGAGAACAAATTGATACTATGCTTGCAGTTGGATTTATATTCTTAATAGAAAAATCGAATTGGGTAAGGTTGATTATTATCCACGATAAGAAGAATGGAATGGGTGAAATCAAGGTCTATGTAAACTTCAAAGAGTTGAACACAACTTGCATTCATAACCCATTATCCAAACCTTTTAGTGATGAAGCACTCGACCATTTCTTACGTAAAGAGACATACTCATTTGCAAATAGGTTTTTAGGGTATCACTATGTCTATATTATTGAAGAAGACAACATCACGACATAATGGGGATCTTATGTTTATAACATGATGTCATTTGGGTTGAAGTATGCCCTAGAATTCTTTTATAGACTTCATACTTAAATTACTAGAAGTGTACATATGTGGAAAATTGGACCATCTACATAATACTCAAAGAATATGTTTCCTTATTGTGACTTATATCCAAAAAGATGCCGACATCAATAGATCTCTCTTATCTTGAATAAGTACATATTCTACACATTGTTTGGCATTCTACTAGGTCATGCCATCAATGAGGAGGGGATTTTGGTTGATTGTGCAAAAATTCAAGTAATCACAAACCATTCTACTCCAAACAACATCCAAACATTATGATTGACACTGGGAATATAGGATATTAATTCAGGGAAAAATTTAAGGATCCATAATTTTCTTAAAGTATAGAAACCTCGGCAAATCTTACTAATTCTTAAACTTCCAGGGCGGGCGCACAAAGTTGCTCCCCAAAACAGTTGCAATGGGGACACGCTACTAGCGGAAAAAAACAACTACGTGCACGCACCTAAGGCAGAGCGCACGTGCAGCTAGGTTCGGTACTGAACCGAGGCGCGTGAGTGTGCCTGTTAAAAAAAAAAAACCAAACTCGAATTCCCCATTTTTTGTCATTGGAGCCGAAAGCTCGAGTTGCCTCCACGTGCATGTGACCACAACGAGAAAAGGAGGGAATTTCCACTCCAAAACCCCCCAAATCAATCCACCAACTCATCTACACATCGATTGGATAGGTAAATTCAATTTTTTTTGTCATTTTATTCATTCTCTGTGTCAATTTTTTGATTTTTTTTGTTTATTAAATTGTTAATAATTCCCAAATTTTTAAAACAATGGACCAGTTTTCAATTGCAGATTGTAAACTGAGACAATGAGTGAAAAAAATGCTAACCCGAAGTCCGGTGGAACACAAGAAAACCCAAACCTTGGACCCAATGCCGAAGAAAACCGTGAACAAAATCCAAATGCCCAAGAAAACCAAAACCCTGAACCAAATTTTGAACAAGATGACCTTAACCATTATGTAAATGAAATGAGAGTGCACACTCGAGATAAAAGAAACTCAGGGGAACCATCTCGATTGTCTCTTCCAATGTCAATTGAGAGCTCAATTGACTCCCTCATCCATGCACATCGCCAATTGACCGACATGACTGAATTTAGAGCTAGGATGCGAGAGTATTACTCCACGGGCATTTCCAAGGAAGCAATAAAAGATTTGAACATTACAAAAGCCCAATTATATAGTATGTTCACCGATCCAACAACAAACCAACCACCGAACACTAGAAAGCCACGTGTCGGCATGGATTGGTGTCATTACCAACCGTGGAGGGACAATTGGATGCAGAGGTGGTTCATGGTGTACGATAAACCTCCCTGCAATAATAGGTAGATTCGACAGTACTTCCTTCGGCAACTGTGGGCTGAGTTTTGCCTCGGTTTACATGTCAACTATTTTGACATAACCGAGTTCTAGGGTGTTGGGCGTGGCTTTGCCCAAGATCGACCTGCTACCAGGAGGAACCCACTGAGAGGGCCACCAGCTCCTAGGTGTGACCCCAACCCCTCTCCCTAGCTACCTTAGTTACCCCACAAGCTTGATCAGATCGAGGAGGCAATGAGGAATTTTGCACGTGGAGTCCTCAAACACACCTCCTTTGTAGGAGCGACTACAGTGGAGAGGTCGGGTGACCTTGATAGAGATCCAGGTGCAGGGCCTTCACAACAGGGCCAGGATAGACCCCTAACCGATGGTAGCCATGCTGGGAATTCCAATTCGACGGGGACAATGCCACATCTTTGTCACCATTGCGGGCACACTTGCCTTAGCTCGATTGAGGGCTTTTATATGGATCAAGTCAACTATTTTTTTAATGTGTTTTCAATCATCACTTGATAACTTGTAAAGTATTTTTAAAGTATTTTTGTTTGACTTAAACTATTATTTCAATGTACAGTTATTCAAAGCTGAGACACCAACATGGGAGAACGTAGGATCTCCCAACCTGGATGCAGCAATGACAGCTGCAACTCAAATTGCGGCACCTCACATGGAGGTATTTTCAGTACCTCACACAATATTGTTATTACTTATGTCATTTATATTACTTAAGTATTTATATTTATGGCATACACATTGATAGTTCGTACACTGTTTTTGAATATCTTGATTGCCTAAATAATGACTTGTTTAACATGTTCATAGCATGCATGCATTTTGGTGTCCACAAGTGTTCCCCGACTACGGTGATCAACCATCCCTGCCAGGGATTGGCAGATCACCATATACACAGGTACAATGTGTAGTTAAAAGCACGCTTTTAATTTGAATTGTTACGACTTACTATGGTTTAATTTATTGTTTGTTTACTAAATTGTGATATTACAAATGTATATGTAGGTGCCACCAACAGCTGTAGGTCCCCATTTTAGTCCTATGTTTCCACCCTCTCCCATGAGTCCCCCCCCTCGCTTCCATCTAGACCCCTCCCTCCATCCACCCCCTCCCTTCCATCCATCCCCCCTTCCCTCGCCATACTCCCCCCTCCATCCATCCTCCCCCACTCGTCCACGCCCCCTCGTATATACATCCTCCCCAATTTATCCACACCCCCATGTCTATCCATCCTCCCCCATTCGTCCACGCCCCCCCTTCCTTCCACCTTCCCCTCTTCGTCCACAACCTCCCTTCGTCCACCCTCCTCCCTCCATGTAAGACTTCCCTCCCATGCACCATCCCTCAACATCCACCCTAGTCCTTTTCGTTTGATACCCTCTATCGTATAACCGACAGGAGTTCATCATCCACGATGTCCTCCTCCACCCCATACCACCATGTCTTCTCCCACCATATCATCCCCACTTCCCGCCACTATTGTGGCATCTACTCTTCCAGTATCCTCATCTGTATCTCCAGTGGTTGCACCTGTAGTGGCTGCCACTACATCTGCGCTCCCCCCCCCCCCCAATGACTGCATTGGAGCTGATTGTCCAGCCATCTGCTCCACCTACTAGCCCAGAAGCCTAGCCATGTCCATCGTTGGAGGTGTTCACGGTGAGAATCAAGCTAATTTATGAAAATATTTTGATGCATTAACAAAAATTAATTTAAGCAATTATTACTTTTCAATGAAATGATTGTTGTAAATGTTGTAGGCTGGAATTGCTGAGAGGCTCCGAAGATCCAGGACACCTGGCTCATGTTTCCCACTCGCATCAGAGGTGATTTATTTAAGATTCGAATTCTACATTTGTTTTATAAATGTTGCAAATGCTTGAAAATGACGGTATCTTATATAATTTGTTCCAGATCCCGGAGAGATGGTCTACTCCTAGACGTAGCAAGACCCGAGGCATCGATAGCTCGAAGAGTAGGAAGATCGACTTTGGAGATGCGCCTAGGAGTGACGGCGGTGGCCACAATGCTTGACACACCATGTTATGTACATTAGCCATGATGTGGCACTTTTGTGCACCAGTTTCCATGTACTTTGTATATACGGCATGAGTTGCCATGTATTTTGGATCTACGGCATGAGTTGTCGCATTTTCTATAGGGCACGAGTTGCCATTGTATGTACATTGGGAACCATGTTCCACTATTTGCCAGAAATTGTATATGTTTGGATGAGTTTTGTTGCCTTGATGTACATAGATTTTCAGTTATGTGATCTATATCGATGTTGTCTATATTAGTATCTTGTTGTCTAATCTTGTTGTCTCATGTTGTGTGTATCATCATGTGATGTTGTCTAAATTTGGTTTTTACTTCTATCCGTCCATGGCATGCGGTCTTAAGTTTTGGTACGAATGATGTCCATGCGTTAGTTGATAATGTGAATCAACCTAAAGCTTACCTAGATCTTAGAAGAGAAGTTGGATATCATAGTTAAGCTTGGTTTATCTTTCCACATGTAAAATCTTGTAATGGTATCTATGTCAAGAAAACATTATAAACATAGGCTAACTGAAACAAAATCATGTGTGAGAATTAATCTAAAAACAAACGGAATAAATGGATGGACAAATCACACCTCATGGCACATAAGATTTATATTGGGAACTTGAGTACTAGGAAAAGAATACTTAAAAATAGAAAATGTCCATTGTTGTCAAAAGCTTAAAATGAGATCCAACATGATTTTTAATAGCTCTACATAATGAGATCCAAAATGTCCATACTCTACATAATGAAATGTCGTCACTAGTATTTATATTGACCATTTTGTCTACTTAAGATCATGCAACAAATTAATAAACAAGTTATGGAATCATTTCTTAATCAATTGTCACCATAAAAATAGGACAACCTTGAGCACAATGTATAGCTAGCTCATTAATTCTCACTCATGGATATAGCCACCTTTGATTTGATAACCATCACATCCAATACCATTTACAATTAAGACTTCCTTAATTTATCATTATATGATAGCGATCTAATATCATGTAGACACGTTGACTCAAACACATATAGTTGACATTACAATAAATGACTACTATGAGGTGTATTTGTGAGGCTATATCCACCTCAACACACCAACTTGTTACCCCAATATCCCAAATGCTTTCGAATTCTGTCTGGAGGGGATTGAGGGGTATTAGGACATCCTAATTCATCTACTTGACACTCAGACACTTGTTAAAGACATTTAGGACTTGCATTACATCAATGGAGTCACACATACACCCTCATCAAGTTGCATGCATCCATTAGTGCGCCATCAACACTAGAACATGTAAGCATTACTACATGTTGGACTAAGCTTTACTAATGTTATGATAATATTAGGTTTGCCATCCATTGAGAAGGTTTTCATAGGTGTGCATATCCACCATATAAAAATCTTCATGGTACAACCAATTTCAAACCATTAGGTTTCTAAATTAGGTATCCGGTGCTAGCTACAATGGTTTTCTAGTTGATGATGGACCCTTGGTATATAGATGAGATACTATGCATATATGTGTATAGTGATTTGGATTCAAATGTATGCACATGGATATACATGTACAATGAAAATGATTTAATTTTTATATGTATTATAATTTAGGGCTAGATCTTAGGCTACATAATAGGGTTTCATTGTGATTAGAATACAAACTAGGGTTTACACTACCAACTAGGGTTTTTAGGCTAGGCTCTCGTGTTTCTAGGCTAGGATCCAAGCTCTAGGGTCACCATATTAATGTTTAATTCCACTATCACAACATCATTCTCACCAATACCATGCCCACTACTACAATCACCATCAAGCCTCTCAATCCCACTTTGTACATTTCCAATACCTCCAAGTTAAAATTTATAGGTCTTGTTGCTAAAAGCTTTTCACTTATCTATTCACATAGACAAATCCACTTCCGTGAAAGATTTTTTGTAGCTTGGTACGAATGCAAGTTCACATGCAATAATAGTTGAGAAATCCAAAACATCCTATACCTTGGAAAAACAACCTTATTAATATTCTTTTGACTAAGGAAGGGGAGAACATCATAGTACAGTCTCAATAGCAATGTGTTTTTTAATGAATAGCCTCTATAAAGGGCATACTATATTTATCTGGTCTTTAAAGCTAAGTCATTTGGAATAGAATGTCACAATTTCAATTACACCATTAATGCAACGTGTTCAAATTGAAAGTTTTGTTTTGTTGCATTACATGTGGTCAAACATTAACTTCCACGAATTATTCTATAAAAAAAAAATTATTAAATGATATTTTTTAAAGTCTAACTTCATTTCTGAAGGGTTATTTTGTCACTAAAACTTCGTGTCAAGGGCAATGTAAAAATTCAAAATGTAAAAAAAAAAAGTTTGAAGGGAGGAGATGAAATGGAATTCCAATGCGAAATGCCATTGACAATAATTGAAATCTTCACATGATCAATGCTCTGTGCATGTTGGCTTGCATGAGTATTTCATGTTGACCAAATTTTATCTACACATTGCTACAAATACATGCCATCATCAACATATCCATCATCGTCATCTTCATCATCAACATCAACATCATCAACATCTCCATCATCATCATCTTCTCCATCATCCTCATCAACATCTCCATCATCATCATCTTCTCCATCATCATCATCATCATCTTCAGATCACCATTACCATCATCATCAACGTCTTCATCATCATCACCATCGTCATCATCATCACCAACTTCATCATCAATGCCATCTCTAGGTTTGTCATCAACATCTCCATCATCATCATCATCTTCATCATCATCTTCATCATCATCATCACCATGTCCTCATCACCATCGTCATCATCATCAACATATTCATCATCATCACCATCATCATCATCATCATCACCATCACCATCATCATCATCATCAACATCTTCATCATCATTGTCATCTCTAGGTTCCTCATCAACATCTCCATCATCATCATCTTCTTTGTCATCATCATCATTGTCATCTCTAGGTTCCTCATCAACATCTCCATCATCATCATCTTCTTTGTCATCATCATCATCATCTTCATCACCATCACCATCATCACCAACGTCTTCATCATCATCACCATCTTCATCATCATTGTCATCTCTAGGTTCCTCATCAACATCTCCATCATCATCATCTTCTTTGTCTTCATCATCATCATCTTCATCACCATCACCATCATCATCAACCTTTTCATTATCATCACCATCTTCATCATCATCACCATCTTCATCATCATTGTCATCTCTAGGTTCCTCATCAACATCTCCATCCTCATCATCATCTTCTCCGTCATCATCATCATCATCTTCATCACCATCACCATCATCATCAATGTCTTCATCATCATCACCATCTTCATCATCATTGCCATCTCTAGGCTCCTCATCAACATCTCCATCATCATCATCTTCTTCGTCATCATCATCATCATCATCTTCATCACCATCACCATCACCATCATCATCGACGTCGTCATCATCATCACCATCATCATCATCATCACCATAAGTGCTCGGTGGATGATTTTTCAAAGTTGACCTTCGTGTGCAAAAATTGCACACTCCCTGACTGAGCAAAACCCTAGTTTCCAAGATGTACGTACAAGATGACACTGGGGCCATGGTACTGGAGGAGAGGGGCACCCCTAGCACTATCGAGGTGTCCTGAATCCAACGGAGTTGACGGTTTGTCGATCGGAGCCACGGTCGTCATTCTATGGCTCGTTCCATCTCGCATCCAAAAGGCCTTCAGGGACACATGCTGGATACCTACCGGGGGAATAGAAATCCAACCGTGCAACAAAAATGGGTTCTGGGGAGTCCTACAAGTGTGTCTAGGTAGGTTCCGGCTGGGAACGCTAGCCATAAGTGCCCGGTGGATGATTTTCCAAAGTTGACCCCCGTGTGCAAAAATTGCACACTCCCTTACTGAGCAAAACCCTAGTTTCCAAGATGGACGTACAAGATGAAACCGGGGCCATAGGACAGGAGGAGAGGTGCACCCCTAGAACTATACCGACATGTTGAATACAACGGAGTCTACGGTTTGTCGATCGGAGCTACGTCGTCATTCTATGGCTCGTTCCGTCTCGCATCCAAAAAGCCTTCAAGGACACCTACTGGATACCTGTTGGGGGCATAGAAATCCAATCGTGCAACAAACTGGGTTCCAGGGGGTCCTGCAAGTGTGTCTGGGTATGTTCCGACTGGGAACGCTATCCATAAGTGCTCGGTGGATGATTTTCCAAAGTTGACCCCCGTGTGCAAAAATTGCACACTCCCTTACTGAGCAAAACTCTAGTTCCAAGATGGGCGTACAAGATGACACCGGGGCCACGGGACCGGAGGATAGGGGCACCCCTAGCACTATCCTGGCATCCTGAATCCAGTGGAGTTGACGGTTTGTCAATCCAAGCCACGGTCGTCATTCTATGGCTCGTTACGTCTCACATCCAAAAGGCCTTCAGGGACACCTATTAGATACCTACCAGGGGCATAGAACTCCAACCGTGAAACAAAATTGGGTTCCAGAGAGTCCTGCAAGTGTGTCTGGGTAGGTTCCGGTTGGGAACGCTGGCCATAAGTGCCCAGAGGATGATTTTCCAAAGTTGACCCCCGTGTGCAAAAATTGCACACTCCCTTACTGAGCAAAACCCTAGTTTCCAAGATGGACGTACAAGATGACATCGAGGCCACGGGACTAGAGGAGAGGGGCACCCCTAGCACTATCCTGATGTCCTAAATCCAACGGAGTCGACAGTTTGTCGATCGGATCCACGGTCGTCATCCTATGGCTTACTCCGTCTCGCATCCAAAAGGCCTTCAGGGACACCTGCCGGGGGCATTGAACTCCAACTGTGCAAAAAAATCAGGTTCTAGGGAGTCCTGCAAGTGTGTCTAGGTGGGTTCCGGCTGGGAATGCTAGCCATAAGTTCCTGGTGGATGATTTTGCAAATTTGATCCCCGTGTGCAAGAATTGCACACTCCCTTAGTGAGCAAAAAACCTAGTTTCCAAGATGGACGTGCAAGATAACACCGGGGCCACAGGACCGGAGGAGAGGGGCACCCCTAGCACTATCCCGATGTCCTGAATCCAATGGATTCGATGGTTTGTCGATTGGAGCTACGGTCGTCATTCTATGGCTCACTCTGTCTCGCATCCAAAAGGCCTTTAAGGGTACCTGCTGGATACCTGTCGGGGGCATTGAACTCCAACCGTGCAACAAAACCGGGTTTCGGGGAGTCCCGCAAGTGTGTCTAGGTAGGTTCCGGTTGGGAGCGCTATCCATAAGTGCCCGGTGGATAATTTTGCAAATTTGACCCCCGTGTGCAAGAATTGCACACTCCCTTACTGAGCAAAAACCCTAGTTTCCAAGATGGACGTACAAGATGACACCGGGGCCACGGGACTGAAGGAGAGGGGCATTCCTAGCACTATCCCGACGTCTTGAATCCAACGAAGTCAACGGTTTGTCGATTGGAGCCACGGTCGTCATTCTATGGCTCGTTTTATACATTTTTCTTGAATATAACCACCTTCCCTACATATAGAATCAGTACTCTATTTCTGAAATCCCTTCTCATTGTTAAAAGCTATCAAGGTCGCAGGAGCGCCTACGCCAGCGACATCTTCAGTTGTAATGACAAATTCCAACGAAGGTTCCACATGTGGTTCATAGTCATTCTCCTTCGCATTCTACACCCAAAACAAAACACTAATCTTACCATGGAAACAAAGAAAACATATAAGATTATAAAATGAATACTAAAATTGTAACTTAGTAATTACCTGAATCAACTCCATAAAAAAATGCACATCCCTGGTGTATAATTCAGTAGATAATTGTTTAACTGCTTGATGTAAATCTTCTGTAAGTGGATTTTCTTTTTCCCCAACATAGAACTTGTCTTTCCTGATCTTTTCAATATGTTCCTTGGGGGTCGCCATAAATGTCACCAAACACAATCCACAGTAAAATCCTTTATCACCAAACACAATTCACAGCAGAATCCTGTTGGTAAAACCTGTCATTAAAAAAATAAAAATAAAACCCAATTCAGAATAAGCGGACATGAAGATAAAGAATAGAGTCACTTCCAAGATGCAAGAGCCTCTGAACCACTTTTGGAAAACGAATGCTTACCAGATCATTTTCAGCCTCAAACGCCTCAGCAATGGAGAAACAACTCAGGTTTTCCCTCTGTTGTTACGTTTGGCCTCAAATTCATGAAAGGCCTAAGGATAAGGCCATACTTATCACACTGAAAGATACTCTTGGTCACTTCCAAGATGCAAGAGCCTCTGAACCCCTTTTGAAAAACGAATGCTTACTAGAATGACCCGGAGGTCCCTGAATGGCCCTGGGGTGCCCGACTAGAATGCCCGTAGCACCCAAACCGTGGCTCCGTTCGTGAATCCATCGATTTCGGTGGGTCCAAGATGTCGGGTTTCAGCTATGGGACCCCCCACACTGTGCCTCGAAGACCCAGAAGCGGTGCCAATGAGCCATCTCCGGAGCTAGGGTTTTGCTCAGTGAGGGCCTTTCGAATATTGCTCAAGGGGGCCATTTCTCGTCCGGAGGCCCCCGATCATGCGTGGACACCGTGGATAGGTCTCGTATGGCCATGTGGACCTGTGGGAGCCGACGAAATCCAAGTCCGCTCGCCGGTTTGGGTTCCGTGGCCCCGGAGCAAATCCTCAAGGTGTCCCTCAATGGCCCCGGGGTGCCCGACTAGAATGCCCGTAGAACCCAAACCGTGGCTCCATTTGCGAATCCGTTGATTCTGGTGGGTCCGAGACGCTGATTTTCAGCTAGAGGACCCCCCACACCGTGCCTCAAAGACCCGGAAGCGGTGCCAATGAGCCATCTCCGGAGCTAGGGTTTTGCTCAGTGAAGACCTTTCGAATATTGCTCAAGGGGGCCATTTCTCGTCTGGAGGCCCCTGGGCGTGCTTGGCCACCGTGGACAGGTCCCCAATGGCCATGTCCACCTGTCCACGGTGGCCAAGCCTACCTAGGGGCCTCTGAATGAGAAATGACCCCCTTGAGCAATATTCAAAAGGCCTTCACTAAGCAAAACCCTACCTTTGAAGATGGCTCATTGGCACCGCTTCTAGGTCTTCGAGGCACGGTGTGGGGGGTCCCCTAGTTGAAACCCGACGTCTCGGACACACCGGAATTGATGGATTTGCGAATGGAGCCACGGTTTGGGTGCTACAAGCATTCTAGTTGGGCACCCCGAGGCCATTCAGGGACACCTTGAGGATTTGCTTAAGCACCACGGAACCCAAACCGGCGAGCGGACTTGGATTCTGTCGGCTCCCACAGGTCCATGTGGCCATACGGGACCTGTCCACCATGGCCACGCACGCCTAGGGGCCTCCGGACAAGAAATGGCCCCCTTGAGCAAGATTGGCATGGCCTTCACATTGGGGTCAAATTTGCAAAATCATCCACCGGGAACTTATGGCTAGCGTCCCCAACCAGAACCTCCCTAGGAACACTTGCAAGACTCACCGGAACCCGGTTATGTTGCACGGTTGGAGTTCTATGCCCCCAGCAGGTATCCAGCAGGTGTCCCTGAAGGCCTTTTGGATGTGAGACAGAACGAGCCATAGAATGACGACCGTGGCTCTGATTGACAAACCGTCGACTCCGCTGGATTCAGGACGTCGGGATAGTGCTAGGGGTGCCCCTCTCCTCCAGTCCCGTGGCCCTGATGTCATCTTGTGCATCCATCTTGGAAACTAGGGTTTTGCTCAGTAAGGGAGTGTGCAAGTTTTGCACACGGGGGTCAACTTTGGAAAATTATCCAACGGGAACTTATGGATAGCGTTCCCAGTCGGAACCTACCCAGACACACTTGCAGGACTCCTCGAAACGCGTTTTTGTTGCACGGTTGGAGTTCTATGCCCCCGGTAGGTATCCAGCAGGTGTCCCTGAAGGCCTTTTGGATGCGAGACAGAATGAGCCATAGAATGACGACCGTGGATCCGATCGACAAACCATCAACTCAGTTGGATTCAGGACACCGGGATAGTGCTAGGGGTGCCCCTCTCCTCCTGTCCCGTGGCCCTGGTGTCATATTGTACATCCATCTTGGAAACTAGGGTTTTGCTCAGTAAGGGAGTGTGCAATTTTTTCACACGGGGATCAACTTTGGAAAATCATCCATCGGGCACTTATGGCTAGCGTTCCCGGCTGGAACCTACCCAGACACACTTGCAAGACTCCCCGGAACCCGGTTTTGTTGCACGGTTGTAGTTCTATGCTCGCGGCAGGTATCCAGCATGTTTCCCTGAAGGCCTTTTGGATGCGAGACGAAACAAGCCTAGAATGACGATCATGCCTCCGATCGACAAACCGTCGACTCCATTGGATTCAGGACGTCGGGATAGTGTTAGGGGTGCCCCTCTCCTCCGGTCCCAGGGCCCCGGTGTCACCTTGTATGTCCATCTTGGAAACTAGGGTTTTGCTCAGTAAGGGAGTCTGCAGTTTTTGCACACGGGGGTCAACTTTGGAAAATCATCCACCGGGCGCTTATGGTGATGATGATGATGATGGTGATGATGATGAAGACGTTGATAATGATGGTGATGGTGATGATGATGAAGATGATGATGATGATGATGAAGAACATGATGATGATGGTGATGGTGATGAAGATGATGATGATGATGATGACAGAGAAGATGATGATGATGGAGATGTTGATGAGGAACCTAGAGATGACAATGATGATGAAGATGGTGATGATGATGATGATGATGAAGACATTGATGATGATGGTGATGGTGATGGTGATGGTGATGGTGACGGTGATGGTGATGGTGATGGTGATGAAGATGATGATGATGGAGAAGATGATGATGACGGAGATGTTGATGAGGAACCTAGAGATGACAATGATGATGAAGATGGTGATGATGACGAAGATGGTGATGATGATGAAGACGTTGATGATGATGGTGATGGTGATGAAGATGATGATGATGATGGTGATGGGGATGTTGATGAGGAACCTAGAGATGACAATGATGAGGAAGATGTTTATGATGATGATGAAGACGTTGATGCTGATGGTGATTGTGATGAAGATGATGGCGAAGAAAATGATGAAGAAGATGATGATGACGGAGATGTTGACAAGGAACCTAGAGATGACAATGATGATGAAGATTGTGATGATGATGAGGTAGTTCTAAATCCTCCCTCAAGGACATTTCCAACCATTAGGTGACAATGATGAACATGTTAGTGCTACTCAATTAGATGATGAAGTAGCTCAAGACAATATGGAAGTTGTTGCATCACATGAACCACATACATATTCTCTAGAACCGATTCAAAATGACACTATTGAATTGAATATGATTGAAGGTTGTCAAGTGGCAAGAAGCCTCAATGAAAAAATGACATTGCAAAGACAAAAACCCTAGCATGAATGGTTATCATAAGCCATGATGAATATGAATATGAATATTGTTACAAACACTAATGAAAAAAGCCTTAACGTGCCCTCGTTGCCAACATATTCGAACAACAATGAAATTATCCATTATTATGTGGATGAAGGCAATGAAGAACCAACTCAAGAAGCCAATGAAGAAGAATCATAGCTCCCAAATTATCCTCATATTCATCCAAGTTCTAGATTAGTTTCCGAGGGTTAGATTAGTGTTTCTAGGGCATGGGTAGGTTTCTAGGAATAAATTAGGATTATAGTATTCTAGCTTAGTTTTCTAGTGTTAAATTAGTGTTTTTAGGGTTAGTTTAGCTTTCTAGGATTTCTAGGGCTAGATTATGTTTGTAGGGTTTAATTAGTGGTTCTAGGGTTAATCATGCATGAATAAACAATCACATGGCTATAAATCATAACTTAATCATAACTTATACATCAAATAAACGATATAAGATAACGATATCAAATTCCTATCTAACATGAATAACATTAATCATGCACGAATAAACAATCACATGGCTATAAATCATAACTTAATCATAACTCAGACATCAAATAAACGATATAAGATAACGATATCAAATAAACTATCTAACATGAATAATAGTAATCATGCATGAATAAACAATCACATGGCTATACTATGTACCTCAATCAATTAGGCCTTCTGGATCCTCTCGATTTTTTATTGTCTCGAACAACCTCTCATGCTTTGCATGAGATAGTAAGTAGCGTACCTTGTTTAACGTCTTTGTTGACATTGTTTGCAGTTGGATGTTTGTAACGACGATCAGGTGCGTAAATTGATACACCTGTGAACCTGGTCTATAATCCGTGTATGTGTAGCCATTTCTCTTTGGTCCCTTTCCATCTACTGTAATATATTCCCCCTAAACAACCATCGAGCCAGTCGGAAAGGTAATGCCTTCACTATCGGTTAATGATGCGAGGAGGGTTTGCTTCCCCTGGGTGCATTGTGCCAACCAATAATTCATCCCAAATGCACTGGCTGTTAGGGCGACAACTGTGTAGATGTGTCCTACAAAAATGCATTTTAAGGTCATATTCCAACAAGTAGTGGTTTGATAACTTGGATAATTACAAAAACAAGGAGGGAAATGGGATATGCATTCAGAAATGTTTACTTGGCTGTACAAGATCAGATATATGATCATATTCATTCGAAATAGAGGACTGGCCTTCCTCTAATTGGATTGTTTCAACAACTGCACGTGGGTCCACTGCAAGTGATACATGATCCCATTCATCAACCCAATCCATTGATTTGCACTCATCCCACTCACAACTACTGCAAAACCCACAAAAGCAAGCAAGTTTTCATGTCCATATTTCAATAAGGGGTTGTTTGAGCTTCGAACCGAATGAAATCCACGAGTGCCTTGCACGGTACTACAACTATAAGAACGCAATCGATCTATATCAACTACATTCCAGAAATTTCTGACATGTCCTCTACTTGTTGGTATGTGTTGCTCCGTGGTTCGATTTGACATTTTTTCTTTGCACCATCGAACTATGGATTCGACATTCCGAATATGAGGGCCTCTCATGCACCTCATCTCCACCCTTCGTAGGGCAGTTTTGAGACATGCTCCAGCCCCGTCGTGCTCTCCCTTTCCATGCACGATCTCAAAATAGTCCCATACATGCAACACATCATAAGTCTTGTGCAAAATACTCAACCACTGGAAAAAACGTGCATTTTTTAACTCGTCTGCACAACCATCTAACCATATCCAATGCTGATCCATCTGTATACCTCTCTCCTTCAACTGATCATAGAAAATTTTGAAGCAATGCTGCACATAATGCAGGTCGTGGCACATGTCGTCACTAATGTAGAAGTTGGTCTCTTTCAATATTATCCTCATGTCGTTGCTGCTCTTTGGCACATGCCTATACGTGATATGGACCATTATGCTAACTTGGTATGAATGGTAGTATTGACTTTGAATCTCATTATGTGGCTGTAGGGTGTAGTTTTCAGCAAAGTCTACAACCGACAATATTGTGCCATTGGGAAAGGTGTCCCTGCACTGTCTGTATTGTTCATCCTGCCATCGTGCTACATGGACATGCTGTACATACTGCTTGGTCTTTTGGTAGAATTCCTTCATGAATTTGCAAATTTGTACCTGGTGCCACAAAACCAAGGGCATTAATACAACATGACATTTTCAATCTGAATATATATGTACAAATTCAACATGTACAGTATGAAAGTATGCAAACTTAGATTACCTGTGACTTCACCAATGCAATTTTTTTGCTTTCCTTCGAACTATCTACTTGATATGTTATGTACTGGAAGTTATGCATTTCTATTGACATCCTCCCAAATTCGTGCTCCGCGGTTTCATGGATGCAGCGGATCAATAATGCAAATCCACTGCAACTGGAACATGTCCCATATAAACATGATCTTTTATAATATTTTTGTCCTTCAGGTCTTGGACACATTATGCTATGTATAAATTCTCTGGATGCATTCAGTGATTGTAACGACGGGAAATCCTGCACAATGATAGTATGCAAACCACAAAATATATGTCTATATGTATCATAATAATACTCAAATTCTACCTAGTATCTACAACAACATGTATTGCGATCAATGCAAATTCTAACATACCAGGGTTTGCATTTTTCAAAGGACCTTTGGTCCAAGTTCAATTGTGTGTGCTCATTCTTGGACCTCTCATAGAGTTATGTTTGTGTCGTGTCAAGGAAGTGCTTGACATGGGGTTCACCCCCCCTAACACCTTTTCTCAACTTTAAAACATCTCTTTGATTCGATGGAGGTCTAGTGTTATCATGCCAAAAATTTTGCACTAGTTCTTTAATAGCATCAATGAGCTTCATGTCTCAACGAGGTAACCTACCAACAAAGGCCCAACAATCTTTTTGACCTGGGGTCTCAAGTTTTTTTCTAATGGAATAATACTTTTGAAGAGTCTTTCTATTTACTTTAAATATTTTACATCTGTGTGATAGTAGGCGACGTTTCCTTGTGGATTTGTCTACAATCGATTCCGACAGTACACGATGGGCCGCATTAAAATATTTTGTACGAGAAGTTTTTCCAATCAAATTAAATGCAGATTGTAGATTTCTAACAACATGATTGTTGGAATCTGAACTTCTAACTACCTTTATGCCCAAAATTCTCCTAACATGAGCTAGACAATGTGATTTTAACAAAGCAAGAAACAATTGACATTTTGTTGCATCGGTTTTGGATTCAAAAAAATATTTGATTATCTTGCTACAATGGAAATCAATAGTGCATTTGGGCATCTTACCTTCAAGTCCTAAAAATGAACTTTCATCCACATGAATACGTCTAGGAGTTCTTCATTGTCTGGTTGATAGTCGAGGAAAGGGAGTCGGCAAGGAAGTACGAGTCTCGTCAATGGTTTGTTGTGGACCTTCGTTCACAAATTGGTCCTACAAGGGAGTGTGTTCGCCATGTGTGTGCTCTTCTTGGGAAGTTTCCAATTAAGAACTTGTTCAACATCCATCCCTTCATACTCGACATCAGGAAAGATTTGATTGACTTCAACCACTTCGTCATTGCTTGTTGCTGGATCTAAGGCACTAACATTTTGATTTCTACGGCTTTGCATGTACAACCTGGCATTTTCTCTTATCTCATGGGCCTTTTCAGGGGCCAGCTCCTTCCTTCTATACTTTCTTTTATTATTACGTCTATTGCCCATATTCAATGCGTTTTTTAGAAAAAAAATATCACCCTTGCAAGAATGAACAACAAACAAGATATTAAAACTCGATGTGCATGATTATTAAAGCTCGATGTAGAAATTGATTATGTACAACAATATCTAGTGAGAATGTTTTCATATAATCTTAAAAGCTATTGGGAATTCCCTACATATAACTACAACATCACCTCTAGGAACTCAGTAGGATGGTATTGGATGGTGGTATGGGATGTTAGTACGAGCAAATTCCCTACAAGGGAGAAGCTCATACTCACTTCATTTTCATGGTATGGATGAGGGAAAATAGCCCCAAAAGACTAAGAGTTTTCAATTCTTTAGGTGTTTGTGTGAGTTGTTGTAGTGAAACCATGAGGAATTCAACAAATGTTTGTCTACTAGAATGTGATTATGAAATGTTATTGGTGGTGATGCAAGTAATTTTTTTTTATTATCTTCATGAAAGGTTGAAAGCATTGCTTGGTGCATGTTGTAGTTTTTTTTTGGTAAGATGTTTTTATTGTCTATTTTTGAAGATTAATAAGACTAAAATAGATCTATCATACAATTCATGAGGAAAAACCAAAATAGATGCCATTCAAACAAGTGAATGAAGACTAAAATACATTTAACAAGATAAAATTGTCACCATACCTCAAGGATTATGATTGCTCTTTGCTTCAAATGTAAAATGCTCCTTTGATGTGTCCACTGTATGTAAGAAGAGTTCATGTTTGTCCAAGTAGCATGAGAATTCAATCCAAGGAGCCAAATAGAGTCCAACTGTTGTGTATTCACTCAAATGATCCAAATAGAGCCCAAGAGGTGTGTATTCAATCCAAATAGCCAAATAGAGCCCCAAATGTTGTGTATTCTATCCAAATGGTCACGGAAGCACCAAATGGTGTATGAATTCAATATAAAATGTAAATGCTTGTTGGATTGTGCGTGAAAACAACCAACAAAACACAATGAAGAAGGGAGAAAATGTGGGAGAAGAGCGCGGGTGTTTTTCAAAATTGCATCTTCAGCAAGGATGTGCACGCGCCAAGGAGCGCGTGCGTGCTAGGAGCCCCTGCTGAACCTTTTATAGTTCGGTGGGTAACGTTTACTACATTTATTACCCAACAAATCTAAATGTGTCGATTTATTCCTAGAGCCCCTCCCCCATAAGAGCCTTTAGGCCCTATTCTAACTCATAATCCCTAAGTGCATTTAAGTGCTTCTACATGTTTAGGGGTTTTGGGGTTAGGGTTATAAGGATTGTAGATTAAGAGTTAAAGGTTACGGGGATTATAGGCAAGTTATGGGGTTAAATGTCATCATCATCATCTTCATCTTCATCAACATCATCTAAATAGTTTTCATCATCATATGGAGCTTGTCTAATTTTGGATATCAGGAGGATATAAGATGATGATGATGATGATGCTGATGGAGATGTTGATGATGATGAATATGTTGATGATGATGGATATGGTGATGGTGATGGTGATGGTAATGAAGAAGATGATGATGATGATAGATAAGATGATGATGATGGAGATGTTGATGAGGAAGGGGGGGATGACAATGCTGATGGGGATGTTGATGATGATGGTGGTGATGGTGATGATGGTGCGAGGAGGGTTTGATGATGAGGAGGAGGGTCTTCATCTTCGACACCATCATCATCTTCATCATCGTCCTCATCTCCCCCTTCCTCATCAACATCTCCATCATCATTATCATCATCATCTTCATCATCATCACCATCCTCATCATCATCATCATTGTCCTCCTCTTCATCATCATTGTCATCTCCATGATGATGATGGAGATGTTGATGAGGAAGGGGGATATGAGGACGCTGATGATGATGATGTGAGGAGGGTTTGATGATGATGAGGGAGAGGATGATGATGAAGATGATGATGATGATGGTGATGATGATGAAGATGATGATGATGATCATCATCATCGTGATCATAATTGTCATCTCCATCATCATCATCATCCTCATCACCATCATCATCATCATCATCATCATCATGAGGATGATGATGATGATGGTGAGGATGATGATGATGATGAAGAGGAGGATGATGATGATGATGACGAGGATGATGGTGATGAGGATGATGACGATGATGGTGATGATGATGACATGATGATGATGATGATGATGATGATGAGGATGGTGGTGATGACGGTGATGATGATGAATATGATGACGATGGTGATGATGGTGATGATGATGAAGATGTTGATGATGATGATGATGGTGATGCAGATGATGATGAAGATGATGATGGTGAAGATGATGGTGATGATGGAGATGTTGATGAGGAAGGGGGAGATGACAATGAAGATGAGGAGGATGATGCAGATGATGATGATGATGGTGAAGATGATGATGATGATGATGATGATGAATATGTTGATGATGATGACGATGGTGATGAGGACATGGTGATGATGATGGTGAAGATGATGGTGATGATGGGGATGTTGATGAGGAAGGGGGAGATGACAATGAAGATTAGGAGGATTATGCAGATGATGATGATGATGGTGAATATGATGATGATGATGATGATTATGATGACTATGCTGATGATGATGACGATGGTGATGAGGACATGGTGATGATGATGATGATGATGATGGATATGTTGATGAGGAAGGGGGAGATGAAAATGATGATGAAGAGGAGAACGATGATGATGAGGATGAGGATGATGATGATGATGGTGAGGATGATGATGATGATGATGGTGATGATGAAGAGGAGGACGATGATGATGATGACGAGGATGATGGTGATGAGTATCATGATGGTGATGGTGATGATGATGATGATGATGATGATGATGATGAAGATGAATATGTTGATGATGATGATCGTGATCATCATCATCATCATCATCATCATCATCTTCATCACCATCATCATCATCATCCTCATCACCATCATCCTCATCTCCATCATCATCATCTTGTTCATCATCATCACCATCATGATCGTGATCATCATCATCACCATCTTCATCACCATCATGATCGTGATCATCATCATCACCATCTTCATCACCATCATCATTATCATCCTCATCACCGTCATCCTCATCTCCATCATCATCATCATCCTCATCACCATCATCCTCATCCTCATCCTCATCCTCATCCTCATCCTCATCGTCATCCTCTTCATCATCACCATCATCATCATCATCTCATCATCATCATGATCATCTTCATCACCATCATCATCATCATCCACATCACCATCATCCTCATCACCATCATCCTCATCTCCATCATCATCATCTTTTTCATCATCATCATCACCATCGTGATCGTGATCATCATCATCACCATCTTCATCACCATCATCATCATCATCCTCATCACCATCATTCTCATCTCCATCATCATCATCCTCATCATCCTCATCTCCCCCTTAATCATCAACATCTCCATCATCATCATCTTCCTCATCAACATCTCCATCATCATCATCATCATCCTCATCATCCTCATCATCGTCCTCCTCTTCATCATCTCATCATCATCATCATCATCACCACCATCATCATCCTCATCCTCATCACCATCATCATCAACACCATCTCATCATCATCACCACCACCACCACCATCATCCTCACCACCATCATCCTCACCATCATCATCCTCATCACGATCATACTCATCATCATCATCATCGTCCTCCTCTTCATCATCATTGTCATCCCCCCCTTCCCGATCAACATCTCTATCATCATCATCATCATCATCATCATCACCATCACCATCACCATCATCCTCGCCATCATCATCATCATCACCATCATCCTCATCATCATCATCATCGTCGTCGTCGTCCTCCTCTTCATCATCATTGTCATCCCCCCCTTCCCCATCAACATCTCCATCATCATCATAATCATCATCATCATCACCACCACCACCATCATCATCATCACCATCATCATCATCATCCTCATCACCACCACCACCATCATCATCCTCATCACCATCATCCTCATCACTACCATCATCATCATCATCACCACCATCATCATCATCCTCACCATCATCATCCTCATCACCATCATCCTCATCCTCATCCTCATCATCGTCCTCCTCTTCATCATCATTGTCATCTCCCCCTTCCTCATCAACATATCCATCATCATCATCTTCTTCATCATCATCAACATCATCCTCATCACCATCACCATCAACATCTTCATCACCATCATCATCATCATCAATTCATCATCATGATGACGATCATCACCATCTTCATCACCACCATCATCATCATCAATTCATCATCATGATGATGATGGTGATGAGGATGATGTTGACGATGATGAAGAAGATGATGATTATGGATATGTTGATGAGGAAAGGGGAGATGACAATGATGATGAAGAGGAGGACGATGATGATGATGAGGATGAGGATGATGGTGATGAGGATGATGATGGAGATGTTGATGAGGAAGGGGGAGATGACAATGATGATGAAGATGTTGATGGTGGTGGTGGTGGTGATGATGATGATGATGATGGTGATGATGATGAAGATGGTGATGAAGATGATGATGATGATGATGAAGATGGTGATGATGATGGAGATGTTGATGAGGAAGGGGGAGATGACAATGTTGATGAAGAGGATGACGATGATGATGAGGATGATGGTGGTGATGATTGAAGATCATCATCATCATCATGGTCATCATCATCATCATCTTCATCATCCTCATCCTCATCACCATCATCCTCATCATCATCATCACCACCACCATCATCATCGCCATCACCATCACAATGGTGATGCAGATGATGATGATGATGGATATGTTGATGAGGAGGGGGAGATGACAAAGATGATGAAGAGGAGAACGATGATGATGATGAGGAGGATGGTGATGATGATGGTGAGGATGATGATTATGATGGTGATGATGAAGAGGAAGACGATGATGATGAGGATGAGGATGATGGTGATGAGGATAATGATGATGATGGTGATGATGATGACATGATGATGATGATGATGATGATGATGATGATGATGAGGATGGTGGTGATGAGGATGATGGTGATGATGGTGATGATGATGAAGATGATGATGATGATCATCATCATCGTGATCATCATATTCATCGTGATCATCATCATCATCATCATCTTCATCTTCATCACCATCGTCATCATCATCAACATATTCATCACCATCATCATAATCATCATCATCGTCATCATCATCATCATCACCATCATCATCATCATCCTCATCATCATCATCCTCGTCATCATCATCATCGTCCTCCTCTTCATCATCACCATCATCATCCTCACCATAATCATGATCATCCTCTTCATCATCATCATCGTTCTCATCTTCATCATCATTGTCATCTCCCCCTTCCTCATCAACATATCCATCATCATCATCATCTTCATCATCATCATCATCTGCATCACCATCGTCATCATTATCACCATCATCATCCTCATCCTCATCACTATCATCATCACCATCACCATCATCATCATCATCACCGTCATCATCATCATCATCATCATCATCATCCTCATCATCATCATCGTCGTCCTCCTCTTCATCATCCCATCATCACCATCATCACCATCATCATCATCATCCTCATCACCATCATCATCAACACCGTCATCATCATCATCATCATCATCATCACCACCACCACCATCATCATCCTCAACATAATCATCCTCATCACCATCATCCTCATCATCATCATCATCGTCCTCCTCTTCATCATCATTGTCATCCCCCCCTTCCCCATCAACATCTCCATCATCATCATCACCATCAACATCATCATCCTCATCAGCATCATCATCATCACCATCATCATCATCATCATCACCATCACCATCATCATCATCATCCTCACCATCATCATCCTCGTCCTCATCATCATCATCCTCATCATCATCATCATCATCATCATCATGTTGATGATGATGATGATGAAGAGGAGAACGATGATAATGATGAAGAGGAGAACGATGATGATGATGATGGTGAGGATGATGATGATGATGGTAATGATGAAGAGGAAGATGATGATGATGAGGATGATGGTGATGAGGATGATGATGATGATGGTGATGATGATGACATGATGATGAAGAGGAGAACGATGATGATGATGATGAAGAGGAGAACAATAATGATGATGATGAGGATGATGATGAGGATGATGATGATGATGGTGAGGATGATGATGATGATGGTGATGATGAAGAGGAAGACGATGATGATGAGGATGAGGATGATGGTGATGAGGATGATGATGATGATGGTGATGATGATGAAATGATGATGAAGAGGAGAACGATGATGATGATGATGATGAGGAGAACGATGATGATGATGATGAGGATGATGATGATGATGATGAGGATGATGATGATGATGGTGATGATGAAGAGGAAGACGATGATGATGAGGATGAGGATGATGGTGATGAAGATGATGGTGATGATGACGACATGATGATGATGATGATGAGGATGATGGTGATGAGGATGATGGTGATGAGGATGATGGTGATGATGATGAAGATGTTGATGATGATCATCATCATCGTGATCATCATCTTCATCATTTTCATCATCATCATCATCATATTCATCACCATTGTCATCATCATCAAAATCTTCATCACCACCATCATCATCATCATCATCATCATCATCATCATCACCATCATCATCCTCATCACCATCATCCTCATCATCATCATCATCATCGTCCTCCTCTTCATCATCACCATCATCATCATCATCCTCACCATCATCATCATCATCCTCCTCCTCATCATCATCGTTCTCATCTTCATCATCATTGTCATCTCCCCCTTCCTCATCAACATCTCCATCATCATCATCATCATCTTCATCATCATCATCATCTGCATCACCATCGTCATGATAATCACCATCATCATCATCATCCTCATCACCATCATCATCATCACCATCATCATCATCATCACCATGATCATCCTCATCCTCATCCTCATCATCATCCTCATCATCATCCTCATCATCATCCTCATCATCATCATCGTCGTCCTCCTCTTCATTATCATTTTCATCTCCCCCTTCCTCATCAACATCTCCATCATCATCATCTTGTTCATCATCGAACTGAACTGGGGAGATTCAAAACTGTGACCTATGTCTAGTCCCTAGGCTACCACCTTCAAGCTTGAAGTGTAGCTGACAATGGACGACACAAGTGTAGTTTATTACCACCCTATTGTTTTTTCGCTGCAAATTATATGTATTCTTTAATTTCATTTGTCAACTTTACGTATCCCTTTGTATGTTTTCTTTGATATAATTTGTCAACTTTATGTATCCCCTTGACACATGAAATTAAACAACGCGTGTGCGCTCTCAGACACACGTGCGCACAATCACGCGTGCGCGCTCCTAGTGGCGTTTGTGTGCATATGCGTGTATTTGCGTGCACGCGTGTCTGGATTCAAATTTTTTTGGCGCCCTTGCAGGTTTGGTATTACCTTCGGATTGCCAAACCTTGAGGCTCGGTCTAATTTGTGGTAGAACACAACAATTTTTGTAACTTCATGTTTTTCACGCCTAGTTCCGCATATGCTCCACTTGTGCACTACTAATGAAGTTGCACACACTTGTCGAGCTCTGTGTGCAGATTCTAAATATATATTTCTTGAAAAGATCTGTTATTTTTTTCTATTTTTAATTCATTTTTAACTGCATTCATGTCAAATTTGTTAAAAACATATGTCGTTTATTTGGCCTATAACGTTTTTTTTGCTTACCTATTTCGAGAACAGAAAAGAACCCGCATAAGAGTACAAGAATACCTACAAGCTAAAAAAAAAGAAAAAGTTTTTTGATTGTGTTCAGACCATGATATGGTGGCTCAACACTTGACCATGTCGTTTTAGGGCTTCACTGACTTTCGTAATTTAAAAAAAATATAAAATTAACTTTTAAAATTTTGGAAAAATAGCGCCGCACAAGATTTGTCTGTTGCCTACGCCTCTACATATTTTTTCCCTCATAAATTAACAATATACATAACAAATAGGTGGCTCAATTAAAACATGTGCATTATGTTTTAGAGAAAAAATAACATACCAATCTTAAAATAATGACATTTTGGGGTGGTTATACCACGTTTCCATAATAAAAGTTATATATTACGGAAGGTCATCCGTCATTCTACGTTTCATCTTTTTACACCTAATTCGAAAAAGTTTTGTAGGTACCTCTAATAATTCATTTTAATGATAATATTTCTGTTTTTCTAGCATGTCATTGCAACTAACGTGTCATAATTGGGTATCATTACCTTGCACCAACCCTCCAACCATAAAATGTTCTAGGTGATAATTTTCTAAAAAGATTAAATTTCTAAGGATTTTATATAGTTTCTAGACAAATTTTGGTGATTTTTAGAGTAAATGTTTTTATTCCATGGAATTTGGGTGAATGAATTTAGAAAAAAATGGAAATTGACAAATAATTTTTTGAAAAAAAAGGTAAAAAATTTGCCCATGGGTTAAATTCCACCTTTAAAATTTTCCTTGTATATTATACAAGTTCATCAATAACTATGCCTCAATAACAAAACCCGTGGAGAGGATGTCAACAAAATTGGAAGAATTCAAATCAACATAAGAGTGTCAGGCATATTTCAACATACTGATAAAAAATGGGAAGTTCCCCAATTCTTGTTTTCCCAAATTGGTCAATTGAGTTCAATGTTCATGGAGGTGTTCCAATGATATCACTAGAAGCATTTCTAGCACAACTAAAAGGAAATATCAACCATCCAATTTATTTGAAAATATCAAGCTCTCTCATACTGGACACAATTATACCACAATAGGTCGATGAAAAGGTCTTACGATGGTATAAGTTCTCCAAAAGTTTAGAAATGATTTTCTAGGAGGCTATAAATCAAGTTCTACACATACCATTCAACACTAAAATACCTAATAAACAAGAATGAACTTGAAGGATGCATTTGCATCTGGTTACTCTTGTTCCATGAGTTCAATTTTGAGTTAGTCATCAAACGAAGGAAGCATAATGCTGGCCCCAATCACCTATCCATAATCTAGTCTCACAAATCAGGAGGATACACATATGACCAACTTATTGATGTTGAGCTCTTCGGAGTAGATTTTATATCCTAACCTGCTACAATATATTGGAGTCGTTCTCTCCACTAGGACATCATTGAAAAACTTCACAATTGTCTAGAAGAAAAACAAGGTCTCCACAACTATTACTAGTTACTAGCATGTCAACTATACAAGATGGGAATTGACAAGATTATTCAAGATTGAATTCTATCACATGAACACCTAGGCATTCTTTAGGAATGTTACAATGGAGTTACAAAAAGTCACTATGAAGGGAAAGTGATTTGATGCAAGATGCTACAAGAAACACTGTAGTGGTGGATAGTGTTTAAAGACACTAAGGACTATAGCCAATGCTTTGATGATGGAAATGGGTAGGAAAACCATCAAGAAGAGACCAAATTCCTATGCACCTAGTGGTTTCCCTTCATCCATTCAAGAAATTGTATATTGATTTCATTGGGCTTGTTAACCCCCATGTTTCCACTTAGGGGTAGGATACATCATCAGAGCCACTAGTAACTACCTCAATACATGGGTAGAAGCCACACTAACCATAGACCATATAGTAGATACAACAACTATGTTTATATTTGAAAACATCCTTACAAGGTTTGGATACCTACTTGTCCTAAATCAAGGGAGACACTTATTAATAAAAATGTTTGTAACATTGATAGTTGAATTATTGATATAGTGCCACACAAGTAGTCCTTAACATCCACATGCTAATGGAACAATAGTCGCATTGAAAAAATCCTCGAAAATGGGTTGACAAAGGTTTGTGTTGTAAACTTACATGATTAGGATGAGCATATACCATTGGTTTTATGAGAATATCAAATAATTGTTAAGAAACTTACAAGAGATACCCCCTTTAGCTTAGTCTATGGAAAATAAGCAGTTATACCTATCAAATTTCTCATATTTCCCAATCCCTTATTTGCAACTACCATAAATATGACTACGGAAAAATATGTCCAAGATAGGATATAAGAGTTTTTCTAATTAGAAGAAGACAAATTTCTCACCTAGTTTTTGGGAGAATCTGTGGCATGATAGTCACTCAAACACAAAACCTTTGATGAAGGGGACATGGTATTGTTGTCTGACAACAAATATATCAAAAATCTAGGAAAATTACAAATGCACTAGCTAGATCCATTTTTAATTAACGAAATACATCTATTATGTGATTTCTAGTTGGCCCAACTAGATGGAATTCTCCAAAAGGGGTGGTTTAATAACACAAACCTAAAACATTCCACTCAATCAAAAGAGTATATGCACTAATCTTGCAAGAGGAGTATTGCACCATAGAGTTATTTTGATTTTATTTTTAGTTAATAAGGTATAACCTGTGGTTGGCCAAGTTAGTTGATTCATATCCTTTAGGATCACTTGCATCAATATTTGTTTGAGTCAATCCAGTAGTATTATATCTTTCATTCATTATAGACAATTTTTTTATTTGGTGAAGTCAATAAAAAATAGAAATGGTTAATTATATAATATTTCATAGTCGCTAAAATCGACACGTATTGTCATTAAATTTTTAAAATCAACAACCACCTTTATGCTTGAGGAGAGGAGTCCTATTTATTCCAATTGGTTCATCAATTCTTAGTTGTACAAGTCACACTATTTTGCAGTCATGAGTCATGAGGGTCTACGTTCAATTCGAGCCATAACTGAATAAATCATATCACAATTTTAGTCTACCCCATCAAGTCAAGTTTAATGTTGTCAATAAGATTGGAAGTGACAAAAAAATGATTAAAATAGGTATATTCTAGTTTCAAGGGACAATTAGGGTAATGACATCATTTTTCGCATATGTCGATTGATGCTTAGCTATGAACACATTTTGATATTTAATGCAATTGATCCACCAAATATGTTAACACCAAAAGTTTGACCACTTTGCTTATCCACTAGCCACACCATATCATACATCATGTCCACACCATATCATACATCATGTCCACTTTCCATTTCCATCACTTTGACCTTCACATGTCAAAAATATTATAAAATGGCCCATTATTATTATCTCCTCTTTCCACAAAAAAGGCAAGTTGGCACATTCCTAAAAAATGGGAAAAAGGGAAAATCCCCCCAAAATAGGAAATTCCCACAAACTAGAAAAATACCATAAAAAATGGAAAAAAAATTGGATCTAACACACTCATAATGTTTATCCAAATACCATTTTCCAATACCATGGGCCATAAAACCATGTGTCATAATATCTATATATACAATGTGAAGGTCCCTCATTTGAAATCTCATATTCTCCACCTTATGCATAAAATTACTTTGTTTAAACTCCATTGAGTCCTCTTTACCCATATGTTGAACATTGGAATCCTTTATGACGAGTAGTTGGAGACTGTGGAGTTTCTAGGAGACCAAGGACACACTACTTCTAAAGGCTGCAAGTGCGCCCATTTCCAGGTATTCGTATGGTCCTAGATTGTGCTCTTATAATACAAAACCATTTTATTTTATATGTTCCATTGTTAAAATAATATTGGATCAATGCATGCTTAGTGTAGATTTATTTTATTTTTGTTTATTTTATTTGGATATTCATTTTGGAACAACTACTAAGGATCCCCTAATCCTTAGTAGGTTCCTTTTGACACTTGCTAGTAGGACCTGTCTATTTTTCTAGGTATTCAGCTTCCACCGTGACTGTTTTTTTTTGTTTTGTGCGACCCAGATCACCTCTATCCCCTCGATAAGAGCGATTTGCATCATTTTTTAACTTCTGATTTGTTTCAATCCCCTTGGACCCTTTGTCCCACCTCTACCCCCTGTAGCCTGCTTTTATTTTTCCATACCTATTTATGTTTGCAATACTTTTAGTGTTCTGCTTGCACCAATTTGCTTGTTATAGTTGTTTGCTGGTCTGGCTTTGTTGAGCCCCATAGTGAAGAACAACCTGTTTTTGAGTCTTTTATACACCTCTTGGTTCCATTTAGATCTATTAGGCATGCATCATTTTCTATTTCAATAAGTTGTATGGTAGTAAATCATTACTTGTAGTTAGTTGTGAAGCGAAGTTCTTGCACTTAGTTGAGATGATGAATGAAAGACTGGTTTTTACATAGCATCGTTTACTATCTCCTTTCAACATTTCTTTTATCAGTTATATCTATGGGATATACACACCACTTGTGCACACATCTCACACCTTAAAATCAAACGCTTGGTTCCTGAGCCCAAGAAGAGCCTTAAAATTAACCTTAACTAAACCAACATTCACCTCACTTAAGGACCAAAATGAATTGGGTAGTTGGGTTAGGACAGTGGGGATAGGCATCCAAATAATTCCCCTTTGTCACTTACATTTGAGACATAGCGGTTGTCCAATTAGGGAGCCAAAATCCTCTCATATTTATTAGCACAGTTGAGATCAATTTGTTAGAGGGGGTTCTCCTTTAGGAGGGAAAGTGGAAAGACTAGTTCCGGAGGTCTGGGTAGAATGACACTCTCCACTCTATACTGAAGTACACCTACTTGTTGTCTATGGACAAAAGTTGCAGGTAACCTTTTCAGATGTGCCTTGAATGAGATAACCTAGTTTTCATTCTTCTAGGGCTCTTTTACCCGGGATCCCCTTCATTAGGGGGATATCCCTTGGCCTTATTGGTCTTCCATTTCGTATTTTCTAACTGTGGAAACCCTAGTTTGTATCCTAGAGCCTACTTTGTGTTCAAAATCCTAGAAACCATACTTTGTAGCCACTAACTATCGTTGACCAATCATTAATATGAATTATTCATTGTCACTATTTCCCAAATTGGACATTCACCATACATTAGTGAATCTCTATGTGATTTGTTTGTGTGAGGGATTTCTTAAGGTGTTCAACTTGTGTGGAAATACCCCATTTTAGTTGAACAAGTGAACTCTCACCAAGCTTCTTACCATGGAAATGAATCATCGGTGCATGATCTTCCATAACCACTTCATCCATCTTAATGTCGTCATCAAAAAATATTTTCATTAGCCAGTCTCATTAGTTAACACACATCCTTCATCTATTTTTTGAAGAATCACAACAACAAACCCATGGAACCCTTCTATAAGCTAGAATTATATGTTTTCATGAAATCCATCTACCCCACTAAAAGCTAGAAAACACCCTTAGATGGAGTCTACTTGAACCATCTAGGAATGCTTCTTACTGAAATCCTCAATAATCCTCCCTACTTCGTATTTCCACCATATGTACCCTAAATTATTTTTATTTTTGAATCGCAGTTACTCATTAGTTTAAAAGTCATTAAGAAGGTATCACTTGCTGTTAGGTTAAAAAATAATCTTAAAATAATAATGACATCAATTTTAATATCCCTTTGAACTCAATGGGAGATCGAAGGGATGGTAACAATTATGCTTTAAAATTATGAGTATAGTCATCTTTATTATTTTGTTGGATGTTTTCTTGTATAGTCATTTGTATGTGTCCCTGAAAGCCTTTGCGGTGTGAGTTTAAATGGGCCATCGAATGATGGTCATTTCTCAGATCGACAAACCGTCAAATCCATTGGATTCATGACATCGAGATAGTGCTAGGGGTGCCCCTCTCCTCCGGTTCCATGGCCCAGGTGTCATCTTTTAGGTCCATTTTGGAAACTAGGGTTTTTCTCAGTAAGGGTCTGTGCAATTTTTGTACATAGGCGTCATCTTTGCAAAATACTCGACCGAGAACTCATGGCTAGCGTTCCCACTTGTGACCTTCCTAGACACACTTGCAGGACCTCCCGGAACCCGATTTTGTTGCATGGTTGGAATTCTATGCCCCCGATAGGTATCCAACAGGTGTCCCTGGAAGCCTTTGGGGTGTGAATTTAAACGGGCCATAGAATTATGGTCGTTGGGAGGATAAAAAAACCATTGAATTCATTGGATTCAAGACATTAGGATAGTGCTAGGGGTGCCCCTCTCTTCTGGTTCCATGGCCTAGGTGTCATCTTTTAGGTCGATTTTGGAAACTAGGGTTTTGTTCAGTAAGGGACTATGCAATTTTTGCACATAGGGGTCATATTTGCAAAATCCTTGACCGGGAACTTATGGATAGCGTTTACACTTGGGACCTTCCTAGACACACTTGCAAGACCTCCCAGAACCCAGTTTTGTTGCACGGTTGGAATTCTATGCCCCGGGTAGGTATCCAACAAGTGTCCTTGAAAGCCTTTGGGGTGTGAGTTTAAACAGACCATAGAATGATGTTCATTGCTCGGATCGACAAATCGTTGAATCCGTTGGATTCAGGACATCGGGATAGTTCTAGGAGCGTCCCTTTACTTCAGTTCCATGGCCCATGTATCATCTTTTAGGTCGATTTTGGAAACTAGGGTTTTTCTCAGTAAGTGACTATGCAATTTTTGCACAAAGGGGTCAATTTTGCAAAATCCTTGACCAGGAACTTATGGCTAGAGTTCCCACTTGGAACCTTCCTAGACACACTTGAAAGACATCCCGGAACTCAATTTTTTTGCATGGTTGGAATTCTATGCCCCGGGTAGGTATCCAACAGGTGTCCCAAAAAGCCTTTGGGATGTGATTTGGAATGCGCCATAGAATGATGGTCATGGATCAGATCGAAAAAACATCAACTTCGTTGGATTCAGGACATCGGGATAGTGCTAGTGATGCTCCTCTCCTATGGTTCCATGGCCCAAGTGTCATATTTTAGCTCGATTTTGGAAACTAGGGTTTTGATCAGTAAGGGATTGTGCAATTTTTGCACATAGGGGTCAACTTTGCAAAATCCTCGACCAAGAATTTATGGCTAGCGTTCCTACTTGGAATATTCCTAGACACACTTGTAGGACCTCCCGAAACTTGGTTTTGTTGCATGGTTGGAATTCTATGCCCCCGGTAGGTATCCAACAAGTGTCCCCGAAAGCCTTTGGGATCCAAGTTGGAATGAGCAATAGAATGATGACCGTGGCTTGGTTCGAAAAACTGTCGAATCTATTAGATTCAGGACATTGGCATAGTGCTAGGGGTTCCCCTCTCCTCCGATTCCATGGCTTAGGTGTCATCTTTTAGGTCAATTTTGGAAACTAGGGTTTTGCTCAGTAAGTGACTATGCAATTTTTGCACAAAGGGGTCAACTTTGCAAAATCCTCGATTAGGAACTTATGGATAGCATTCCCACTTGTAACCTTCCTAGCCACACTTACAGGACCTACTAGAACCCAATTTTGTTGCACGGTTGGAATTCTATGCCCCCTGTAGGTATCCAACAAGTGTCCATGAAAGCCTTTGGGATGTGAGTTGGAATGATCCATAGAATGATGACCGTGACTCAGATCGCTAAACCGTCGACTCTGTTGGATTCAATACATCAGGATAGTTCTATGGGTGCCCCTCCCCTCCGGTTACATGGCACAGGTGTCATATTTTAGGTCGATTTTGGAAACCATGGTTTTGCTTAGTAAGGGATTGTGCAATTTTTGCACATAGGGATCAACTTTGCAAAATACATGATCGGGAACTTATGGATAGAATTCCCACTTGGAACCTTCCTAGACACACTTGCAGGACCTCTCAGAACCCGATTTTGTTGCATGGTTGGAATTCTATGCCCCCGATAGGTATCCAACAAGTGTCCCTGAAAGCCTTTGGAATGCGAGTTGGAACGAGCCATAGAATGATGACCGTGTCTTGAATCGACAAACCGTCGAATCTATTGGATTTAGGACATCGATATAGTTCTAGGGGTTCCCCTCTCCTATGGGTCCATGGCCCAAGTGTCATCTTTTAGGTCAATTTTGGAAACTAGGGTTTTGCTTAGTAAGGGTCCGTGCATTTTTTTCATAAAGGGGTCAACTTTGCAAAATTTTGATTGTGATTCTAGAACTAGACATTCAAAGAGTGGCACTCAAACCTACCACATTGCACCCTTGGTAGATTGCAATGTCCTAAGTGTGCCACATCATTTAACATCTCCTTAGTGTTCCACTATATTTTCATTTTGAGTAATTAATGTCCTTTTTAAGAATTCGAAGTTCCAAATAAAAAATGGAGGCGATGTTTCATTGATGATATCCCTATTATCCTTGCTAGCTTTGTTAGATCAAATTCATCACGACAAACGCCAATTTCATTTATGTGTGCCACACAAGTGTGTCACTTAGATGTATCAACTATGTGCATCCTTTATGTTTGTGAGGTTCTTATGTGGGTAAGGTGATTATGTGTTCCACTAAGTTACTCACAACCATTACATTCCTCTAACGGTTTTCCCCATTCATTACACCAAGTGGTTTCCCATCGACCACAAACTTTTTATTTTCATGGCAAGTGGTTTTTGGTTTACCATGAACCTTTTCCATCAAGTTATGAGGGAATACTTGCCTTATCACAATGAACAACCATTACATCATCATTTGTATCAATCAAGTACATTCAATTTTAAAATACATTTTCATATGAGGATAATCCATCCTTTTTACAAACATAGGACCATGACCATCTTCTTTTCCTTCATCAAAACAACATTGTCATGGAAGATCATTAAGCTAGTTAGGTATTTCATTTTCCATGGATTCTATCTGATTACTTTTGCATTACACATTTTTTTATGCACATTCAACATATTTAGAGCCATGTTTCATCACTGAGATATTTTTTGCAATGAATCATGGTTCGAGGAATGTCTAGGAGCCTAAATTACCAAAGTATGTACACTCAAACATGAATTAGACTTATGACAAGTGGAAAATGGACATATTAAAGAGGTAAAGCACAAACCAGGGTCTTACATACTATGGTTTAGTAACGTTGGGGTTTATATCTTCAACAATTTTATGAAAGTGAATTCATGAACAGCTATTGGTTAACATATTGGAACAAACTAGGGTCTTACAAACTAGGGTATATTTTTTGTATATCTGACCATATGTACATGAAGGCCAAATGGATTTTATTACACTTTAGTTCATGCATTCCTTGCCATTGTACTTGATACTTTTCCATTGTTTTTAACATGCTAGAGTAGGCACACTTCAACCAAAATTCATAGATGCTCATGTACTTATCGTTTGATGAAATACGGTATCATTGATGAAATGTGTAGCATTTATTAGACTTCCTCTTAGTTTGTGAAAATGTCATAGGATTACATTGATGATATGCGTAGCATTTTTTACATGACAGAGGTTATTCAAACATATTTTGACTTGTTTTGTTAACTTTTGTGTTTTCCTTGCAATCATAATCCTGATCAATGGGTATGAACCCTTGCAGTTGACAAAAACCACAATTTTAAATTAGATATCAAATTAGCATGCATGCAATGAGTTCATTGAACTGTTGAAATATATTATTAGTTTGTTCCATTAAGATAACGTTTTCATAACACAATGGTGAGATGTTACTTGATCAATGCAATAAATGTAAGAGAAGAAATATTGCTTAAAATGTAATTATATAAATTTCTATAGCATAATTTATCAATTTGTGGAAGAGATAAATCATCACAATAGAAAGTGGAAACTCAAGAGAAAATATGCAATATATTGTGTCATGCATTGATAGCTGAATGTTTATAATACAAAATATGGAAAAGTAGTCGGCCCTTAAATGGCTTGTCAATGTACATGTATCCCTAAGTACAACAATGTACATGTACGTCAAAATACATATATCCAGGACTAGGATACATAAAAAAAATCAATCTTTTGTTTGTTTTTCCCTGACTTTGCTCTATCAACCATCTCCCTAGGATTGCTCTACATCTCATGAGTCTACAAATAGAAGAAATTTTTTTATTATCAAATAAATGCACTAATACCCTACCATTAACAAACTTAAAAAATTAACTTATGGCCAAATTATTTATGACAAACACTCACCAAATCCAGTCGGGGTATAGATGGTTGCGGTGTGCTCATGGAATTCCTCTCTATAATTATGCTCTGCAAATAAAATATCATATCTAAATTAATTCAACAATTCAACATTGATCAACATGTCTATGTAAATTGAATAAAAATACTTGGTCATTAATGAACATCTCACCACAGGAGGAGACTTGGTCACAACCATGGATTGATTGGAGGGGCCAGGAACTGCTGATGCTAATGGCTACAATCACCAAATGCAGAAATAGTTATACATACATGAATAAATAATATAGTAAAATGGTTAAATACTATGCATTGTAATTGTTGAAATAATTACCTCTGTATAACTTGTTGCTATTACAGATGCGGCACTAACTACAGCATCAATGACCCTTGTTAGGTGAGGTGTATATGGATCTCCCATGCGTTTTCTATAGAGGACATCCACACCCTTTATAGGAGTGGAGCCTCTCTTATACACTTGTCCCTTCTACAAATTTGGACTACGAGGATAGGCAACTACTGACTGTTTTCTAAATATAGTAGGTGATGGCTACAATCACCAATTACTGATGTAGTTAGAAATGCATTGATCAATCAAATAACATGTATTAACAAACTGACAATGTTGCCGTATATACCGATGTACGGTATGCTTCAATCAATTCTAAGACACGTTTTTCCATATTTTCTTTCCCTATGGCTGTGTAGTGCTTGTCTCCCCACCAGGGGGGATATCACTAGATGAAATGATTTCCCTCTATGGGGGATCTACAACCTACAATTTAGAAAATTGTAAATATTAGACCATGTAGCATTAATTAAGTAACATGTGATAACAAACTAACATGCATTAAAAAAATGACATGTTGAAATAGTTACCTCAGTGTGAGCTGTTGTCGCCGAAGGTATGACAACATCTTGTACATTAAAGGGTTCTGGTGCAAGAGCCTCTTCACTATCTTGGGCATCGTTGGTGGAAAATTCTTGCCCCTTGTCCTCTTCTTGTAGCTACTACAAGTTTTAAAATCATTAAAAATATTAGCAATCTATATATGTGTATAGTAAGGAAAAACAATTTTCAAACAACAGTAAATTTTTAACCATTTACTTACCTGAGTGAAATACCTAGTAAAGCTATCATTTTTCTGGACAGGACCAAAGTAGGGATGGATGCATGCTGTGCATGGATGGGGCTCTCGGATGTTCTCATGATGTGCGGCTCTAGTGCCACTACTAGATGCTCCTCGACCAATGGAAGGTGGTGGATCTAACCCACCAGGAGGTGGTGGCTCTACCCCATCAATAGATGGTGGCTATGATGGCCCTTCCTGGTATGTACCTTGAATATATGTGCTATAAAGAACAACCTCCTGTTCCAATAGTAGGAATGACTCCTGCGTCTTTGGGACCAATTGATGTGCAGGAGGCACATATGGCCTGGGTAGCTGCCTGCGAGGTGGAGCTACTGGGCGATTAGGTTCTATGTGCCTCACATTGGTACGTTGTTGAGGCATCCCCATCCCATCTCCCTGGTACTCCAAGATATCAAAACAATTAACATGCTTCCCAAAAACAAATTTGGAGTACATATTTCTAAGAAAATATAACGACATTTCCCTGTTTCTATGTGGTGGTACATCAAGCACCAAGTAACATCGGTCCATCCAATTATCTATGAATGGTTGATATATACACCACTCAATAGAAATATGTTTTTTGTTTACATTCGAGATTTCACCTATCTGTGGATCTCTAAAAAGGGAAAAGATACATGTTGTTTTGTTATATTCAACTTCTTAACTTCCTTGTAACTAAGTCCATCAGCATATTCTTTCCTCCTTGTCTCTTTGTATGTGGAAATGCGTTGAAGTGCACCATTTGACCTACTAAAGTTCTCGATCATTGCATCCAAATTGGATGCAAGCATACAATGCATATCATCAACAATAAAAATTGAGGATCAAATGTCTCTGAGCCTCTGAATTTCTCTTTGAATGTCTGTGTGTGCATCCATGGTCGTCACTGCAATAAAATAAAAAATAAAAAAATTAGAAACATATACATGTGCTATAATGACATCTCTCAAAAATGAAAAATGTAAAAATTTTGTGCAAGAACAAATACATTACAAACATAAATATCATCTCAATATACTATAATAAAAACTACATGTAAACCAAAGTGCAAGGTGAGGATCAACTACATGTAAATCGATTAGTGATCGATGGCAGAGAACTCCTAATTCAATTAATACTGAAGCATCGAGACAATGGGGGCCTTAAAAGCACTTTATATACACCTTTCTAGATCCGAGGTATTGGAGAAGATGTTATTCTTCATCCTCTACCGTAAAAAATTTCTCCTTTGTATCTAATTCATATCATGTTCATGGCCCTTTCCTTTCTCAGAATCTAGTGTATGATGAGGAAGATTTGGTGGTGAAGTCCTCTGCATCATTAAGAAGGGGTAAGATTTTGAATGTGAGCGTTGATTTATGCTTGTTCCATGAAGTAAAGTTCTTATCATTTGATAGGGATGAAGACGCAAATCCATCGATTGAGTGTCTTGGTGGTGAAGGAGGTCAAAAAAGATGTGGTAGTTCATCTTTGCAACAAAGTAAGTGGTGTCTCTACAAGGAGGGGAACCTGGTGCCTTGGGTTTTGGGGGATGATATAAAATACATCAATCCATTGGGTTGGATTCACAAGCATTGGTTGGACATATTTAGGGTAAAAGAATGTGTGGGAAAAAACCATAGGGTTTGGTTGAGTCAAGTCTAGAAACCAAGCCTAGGTTATAGTCCATAGTTCCTCCTCCTAGCCAAAGGGTGGATGGCTTTTCTTTTCCAATTTGCAATAGATGTGGAGAAAATGTTGAGGAAATGTTGGTGCTGGGGTTTAAATCCCTTATTGCTTAGGTGGATGCAAAATTCATTAAGGGGATTGATACTATGGAGGAATTGCCATATGTTACAACAATTTTGAAAAAATTTAGTTTTGGATTTTTCATTTACTTGGATTTTTAATTTAGGGCAATATAAAAGTTTATATTTTTATTAAGGGAATGAGGCAACATTGTAAATTGGATGCCTACCTTTCCAATCCCCATTTCTCTTCGAATTCACCCTCCACTTCCAAGTTAGCAACCCTGAACGATCGAGCGTTTTGGTTGACCTTGGCCGTCACTGTGGTGAAGAGTGGACGCACAGTGCGGAATGGTTGTCGCAACCTGTTTTGGGATTTTAATATATTAATAGGAACACTCAAGCGTTATATATTCCAATAATGCTCGAGCGTTATAGAATACATAACGCTTGAGCGTTATTAGAATACATAATGCTTAAGAGTTATCGAATTCATAACGCTCAAGCATTATGTATTTCTATAATGCTTGAGCATTGTCGAATTCATAACGCTCAAGCATTATGTATTCCTATAACGCTCAAGCATTATAGAATTCATAACACTTGAGCGTTTTGATTTCCTATCCCATGTGTTAAGTGACACGGTAGGCCCTGGCCCACCGATGCCTAGTTCAAAGAAACGCTCACGCGTTTTTCTTTCATTGAACTTTCGCGCGTTTCGTGAAAGTACAATTGCATCTAAAATGTCCCTCAACTTTGTGATAAGGCCCATAATAATTTATAATATAAATATAAATATATTTTGTTTTCCATTTCTTATCATCTCCAAGTCTTTTGTGTTCAACCAAACTATTCTATATCCTAAGCGTGAATTCACTTTCATAAATATAAAAATTCTAATTATATTTTATATACATTGATATCTTAATATTATATATATAGATATTTTAAAAATGATTTTTTACTGATTTCTAAATCAAATGATAAATTTAGATAAATTATTCATATTTTAAAAATTTGTTTTATGATAAAAAGCTTCTGTTTCCTCTGGTCTATCAACCCCTAAGTGCTTGTCGTCCAAGAATTTGTGCATGTTTCTTGGTAAGTCTGACACAAGACCATCTGAATTTTTCTCTAATATTTCAAAAGATGAAATTGCTTTCATTGAGAATTCTGAGAAAGATTTGTCTAGACATATATCTAAAGGGGAAGTCTTGTTGCGTCATGATATTGTTACTGGTCTTTTGGTAGAGAATGTTGGGATGGGTTCCCCTACACTCCTCGTCGGACGAAATTTGGCCAGAGAGCTAGAGGTAGTGGATTCAGAGGAGATTTTACCTCTTCCTCTTAACTCCCAGTAGGATGAGGGTTTATGTCCTACAAACCCCATTCTCATTCCATCTGAGGATACCAAGGGTTTGAAGTCTGGGTCGATTGTTGAGTCTATTTTAGTCGAAAACCCTATGGGTGGTTCTTCTGGTAATTTTTCTGTTGATGATAAGTCGATTTTGAACGATAGTGGTTATCTTCTATCTGAGAAGGGTTTGGAATTTCCTCCGTTACCTACATATTCAAAAAACCCGGGTTTAAATTTTGATGCCAATCCTTTACATACTTTGAAATTCCAAAATGTCACCATTCGTAGAGGAAAGAAAAATAAGGATAAGTCTAAACCTGTTGTTCCTTGGTTTGATTCATATACTCCTGTTTCAAAAAGGTTGGAAGATGTAGGGGTTGATAGTAGTGATACCATTGAGGGCCTTAGAGCGGCGTATCCCTCCTTGGGTGGTTCTTAATGTCCATTATCTCCCTTAATGTGCGTGGATTGGATAAGTTATCTAGGGCTCAGGCCTTAACCAATCTTTTTAATGTTACTAGCCCTGGTATTGTTCTATTTCAGGAAACCATGTGTGAGGATTCCTTTGTTGTCTCTAAAATTGGTACGATTCTCCCTATATGGGAGGTGGCTGCTGTCAATTCTTGTGGTCTCTCGGGGGGCCTTGCAATGGCTTGGAACCTTGTTCTGTTTTCCTTCAAGGCTTTTACAACACCATGGGACATTTTTTTGAAAGGAACCTTCTGTGGATTACATCAGACTCTTTCCATTTTAAATTGTTATGCTCCCTATAGGGAGAGACAGAACTTTTGGGAGGCACTCTTGGGTTCGGGTCTTCTGAGCACACCTAATCTGATTATTGCAGGAGATTTGAATTATACCAGATATGATTTAGAGATTTGGGGACCATCGGCTAGGCTGGATGAATTGGCCTATTTCTTCACTAATTTTTTTGCAGATAATGATTTTGTGGATGTTATGCTTGTAAAGTTGATGCCTGCCTGGACCAATGGTAGATTTGGAAGGGATGGGATACATAAAAGACTCGACCGTTTTCTTATGAAGGTAGAACTACTTGGTCATTTTCAGAAATATCGATCATGGGTTTTTGAAACCAAACTTTCAGACCATTGGCCTATTGTTCTGCAGTTGAATGATTATGGACAAAAAGTATCCTTTCCTTTTAAGTTCAATAGCTCCTAGCTTAACAATGAAGAATTTTGTATCATGGTTAGAGAATTCTGGAAGAACTTCTGTGTAGAAGATGCAAATCCGGTGGCACAGTTCTATTATAAGTTGAAGGGTTTGAAAGAGACCATTACAGTTTGTGTTGATGTATATGTAACTTCGAAATGTATTTCATCTATATTTATTGTACTCCTATAGAGATGTATTATTCCTCTATACGGAAGTGTCGTAATTTGTATTGACAAGTGTCGCAAGTGGTGTAACTTGCTGATGGGTTATTTGACCACCTAGTAGAGGGGCCGACCCAGAATAATGTAACCTGGGGTTATTAGGATGATTTAGACAAGTCGGCCCCATAGGTTTATTAGGAAGCACAGGACAAGTATAAATAGAGATCGGGAGATCTCTATGTCAATCATCTCATTACTCACTCTTTTATCACTCGAAAAGTAGCGCACATGTGAGGAGGAGGATCAACTTCTAGGAGAAGACTATCTCTTGTACTTTGGTTGTATCATTGCTCTCTCTATCTCTGAGGAAGTTGTGGGGTTTTTCACCTTTATGGTTTTCCCCAGTGAATCTCTGTGTGTCCATTGTCTTATGTGATTGGTTGATATGATTGATATGTTGTACATGTTATTCTCTCAGTAAAGATCCTAGAGTATGTTGAATTAATGCTAAAAAACTAACATGGTATCAGAGCTAACATGAGAAGAAGACATTGTGTAGTGGCGAAAACTAGGGTTTCTTGTTTATTGGGTTTCTCTCCACATATTTTGGAAAAGCAACAGGGTAGATTGACTCTACTCATAAAGGAGAATCTTTCTGTCCAATCATGATTCAATTTTGAGCACTTTCAGTTTTGGCCCTAAAAATTAGGGTTTTCTCTCCACATATTAAGGGAATGAGGCAACATTGGAAATTGGATGCTTACCTTTCCAATCCCCCTTTCTCTTCGAATTCACCCTCCACTTCCAAGTTAGCAACCCTGAACAATTGAGCGTTTTGGTTGACCTTGGCCGTCACTGTGGTGAAGAGTGGACGCACAGTGCGGAATGGTTGTCGCAATCTGTTTTGGGATTTTAATATATTAATAGGAACACTCAAGCGTTATATATTCCAATAATGCTCGAGCGTTATAGAATACATAACGCTTGAGCGTTATTAGAATACATAATGCTTAAGAGTTATCGAATTCATAACGCTCAAGCGTTATGTATTTCTATAATGCTTGAGCATTGTCGAATTCATAACGCTCAAGCATTATGTATTCCTATAACGCTCAAGCATTATAGAATTCATAACACTCGAGCGTGTTGATTTCCTATCCCATGTGTTAAGTGACACGGTAGGCCCTATCCCACCGATGCCTAGTTCAAAGAAACGCTCACGCGTTTTTCTTTCATTGAACTTTCGCGCGTTTCGTGAAAGTACAATTGCATCTAAAATGTCCCTCAACTTTGTGCTAAGGCCCATAATAATTTATAATATAAATATATATATATTTTGTTTTCCATTTCTTATCATCTCCAAGTCTTTTGTGTTCAACCAAACTATTCTATATCCTAAGTGTGAATTCACTTTCATAAATATAAAAATTCTAATTATATTTTATATACATTGATATCTTAATATTATATATATAGATATTTTAAAAATGATTTTTTACTGATTTCTAAATCAAATGATAAATTTAGATAAATTATTCATATTTTAAAAATTTGTTTTATGATAAAAAGCTTCTGTTTCCTCTGGTCTATCAACCCCTAAGTGCTTGTCGTCCAAGAATTTGTGCATGTTTCTTTGTAAGTTTGACACAAGACCATCTGAAATTTTCTCTAATATTTCAAAAGATGAAATTGCTTTCATTGAGAATTCTGAGAAAGATTTGTCTAGACATATATCTAAAGGGGAAGTCTTGTTGCGTCATGATATTGTTACTGGTCTTTTGGTAGAGATTGTTGGGATGGGTTCCCCTACACTCCTTGTCGGACGAAATTTGGCCAGAGAGCTAGAGGTAGTGGATTCAGAGGAGATTTTACCTCTTCCTCTTAACTCCCAGTAGGATGAGGGTTTATGTCCTACAAACCCCATTCTCATTCCATCTGAGGATACCAAGGGTTTGAAGTCTGGGTCGATTGTTGAGTCTATTTTAGTCGAAAACCCTATGGGTGGTTCTTCTGGTAATTTTTCTGTTGATGATAAGTCGATTTTGAACGATAGTGGTTATCTTCTATTTGAGAAGGGTTTGGAATTTCCTCCGTTGCCTACATATTCAAAAAACCCGGGTTTAAATTCTGATGCCAATCCTTTACATACTTTGAAATTCCAAAATGTCACCATTCGTAGAGGAAAGAAAAATAAGGATAAGTCTAAACCTGTTGTTCCTTGGTTTGATTCATATACTCCTGTTTCAAAAAGGTTGGAAGATGCGGGGGTTGATAGTAGTGATACCATTGAGGGCCTTAGAGCGGCGTACCCCTCCTTGGGTGGTTCTTAATGTCCATTATCTCCCTTAATGTGCGTGGATTGGCTAAGTTATCTGGGGCTCAGGCCTTAACCAATCTTTTTAATGTTACTAGCCCTGGTATTGTTCTATTTCAGGAAACCATGTGTGAGGATTCCTTTGTTGTCTCTAAAATTGGTACGATTCTCCCTATATGGGAGGTGGCTGCTGTCAATTCTTTTGGTCTCTCGGGGGGCCTTGCAATGGCTTGGAACCTTGTTCTGTTTTCCTTCAAGGCTTTTACAACACCATGGGACATTTTTTTTAAAGGAACCTTCTGTGGATTGCATCAGACTCTTTCCATTTTAAATTGTTATGCTCCCTATAGGGAGAGACAGAACTTTTGGGAGGCACTCTTGGGTTCGGGTCTTCTGAGCACACCTAATCTGATTATTGCAGGAGATTTGAATTATACCAGATATGCTTTAGAGATTTGGGGACCATCGACTAGGCTGGATGAATTGGCCGATTTCTTCATTAATTTTTTTGCAGATAACGATTTTGTGGATGTTATGCTTGTAAAGTTGATGCCTACCTGGACCAATGGTAGATTTGGAAGGGATGGGATACATAAAAGACTCGACCGTTTTCTTATGAAGGCAGAACTACTTGGTCATTTTCAGAAATATCGATCATGGGTTTTTGAAACCAAACTTTCAGACCATTGGCCTATTGTTCTGCAGTTGAATGATTATGGACAAAAAGTATCCTTTCCTTTTAAGTTCAATAGCTCCTAGCTTAACAATGAAGAATTTTGTATCATGGTTAGAGAATTCTGGAAGAACTTCTGTGTAGAAGATGCAAATCCGGTGGCACAGTTCTATTATAAGTTGAAGGGTTTGAAAGAGACCATTATAGTTTGTGTTGATGTATATGTAACTTGAAATGTATTTCATCTATATTTATTGTACTCCTATAGAGATGTATTATTCCTCTATACGGAAGTGTCGTAATTTGTATTGACAAGTGTCGCAAGTGGTGTAACTTGCTGATGGGTTATTAGACCACCTAGTAGAGGGGCCGACCCAGAATAATGTAACCTGGGGTTATTAGGCTGATTTAGACAAGTCGGCCCCATAGGTTTATTAGGAAGCACAGGACAAGTATAAATAGAGATCGGGAGATCTCTATGTCAATCATCTCATTACTCACTCTTTTATCACTCGGAAAGTGGCGCATATGTGAGGAGGAGGATCAACTGCTAGGAGAAGACTATCTCTTGTACTTTGGTTGTATCATTGCTCTCTCTATCTCTGAGGAAGTTGTGGGGTTTTTCACCTTTATGGTTTTCCCCAGTGAATCTCTGTGTCTCCATTGTCTTATGTGATTGGTTGATATGATTGATATGTTGTACATGTTATTCTCTCAGTAAAGATCCTAGAGTATGTTGAATTAATGCTAAAAAATTAACATGGTATCGGAGCTAACATGAGAAGAAGACATTGTGTAGTGGCGAAAACTAGGGTTTCTTGTTTATTGGGTTTCTCTCCACATATTTTGGAAAAGCAATAGGGTAGATTGACTCTACTCATCAAGGAGAATCTTTCTGTCCAATCATGATTCAATTTTGAGCACTTTCAGTTTTGGCCCTAAAAATTAGGGTTTTCTCTCCGCATATTAAGGGAATGAGGCAACATTGGAAATTGGATGCTTACCTTTCCAATCCCCCTTTCTCTTCGAATTCACCCTCCACTTCCAAGTTAGCAACCCTGAACGATCGAGCGTTTTGGTTGACCTTGGCCGTCACTGTGGTGAAGAGTGGACGCACAGTGCGGAATGGTTGTCGCAACCTGTTTTGGGATTTTAATATATTAATAGGAACACTCAAGCGTTATATATTCCAATAATGCTCGAGCGTTATAGAATACATAACGCTTGAGCGTTATTAGAATACATAATGCTTAAGAGTTATCGAATTCATAACGCTCAAGCGTTATGTATTTCTATAATGCTTGAGCATTGTCGAATTCATAACGCTCAAGCATTATGTATTCCTATAACGCTCGAGCATTATAGAATTCATAACACTCGAGCGTTTTGATTTCCTATCCCATGTGTTAAGTGACACGGTAGGCCCTGGCCCACCGATGCCTAGTTCAAAGAAACGCTCACGCGTTTTTCTTTCATTGAACTTTCGCGCGTTTCGTGAAAGTACAATTGCATCTAAAATGTCCCTCAACTTTGTGCTAAGGCCCATAATAATTTATAATATAAATATATATATATTTTGTTTTCCATTTCTTATCATCTCCAAGTCTTTTGTGTTCAACCAAACTATTCTATATCCTAAGCGTGAATTCACTTTCATAAATATAAAAATTCTAATTATATTTTATATACATTGATATCTTAATATTATATATATAGATATTTTAAAAATGATTTTTTACTGATTTCTAAATTAAATGATAAATTTAGATAAATTATTCATATTTTAAAAATATGTTTTATGATGAAAAGCTTCTGTTTCCTCTGGTCTATCAACCCCTAAGTGCTTGTCGTCCAAGAATTTGTGCATGTTTCTTGGTAAGTCTGACACAAGACCATCTGAATTTTTCTCTAGTATTTCAAAAGATGAAATTGCTTTCATTGAGAATTCTGAGAAAGATTTGTCTAGACGTATATCTAAAGGGGAAGTCTTGTTGCGTCATGATATTGTTACTGGTCTTTTGGTAGAGAATGTTGGGATGGGTTCCCCTACACTCCTTGTCGGACGAAATTTGGCCAGAGAGCTAGAGGTAGTGGATTCAGAGGAGATTTTACCTCTTCCTCTTAACTCCCATTAGGATGAGGGTTTATGTCCTACAAACCCCATTCTCATTCCATCTGAGGATACCAAGGGTTTGAATTCTGGGTCGATTGTTGAGTCTATTTTAGTCGAAAACCCTATGGGTGGTTCTTCTGGTAATTTTTCTGTTGATGATAAGTCGATTTTGAACGATAGTGGTTATCTTCTATCTGAGAAGGGTTTGGAATTTCCTCCGTTACCTACATATTCAAAAAACCCGGGTTTAAATTCTGATGCCAATCCTTTACATACTTTGAAATTCCAAAATGTCACCATTCGTAGAGGAAAGAAAAATAAGGATAAGTCTAAACTTGTTGTTCCTTGGTTTGATTCATACACTCCTGTTTCAAAAAGGTTGGAAGATGCGGGGGTTGATAGTAGTGATACCATTGAGGGCCTTAGAGCGGCGTACCCCCCCTTGGGTGGTTCTTAATGTCCATTATCTCCCTTAATGTGCATGGATTGGCTAAGTTATCTAGGGCTCAGGCCTTAACCAATCTTTTTAATGTTACTAGCCCTGGTATTGTTCTATTTCAGGAAACCATGTGTGAGGATTCCTTTGTTGTCTCTAAAATTGGTACGATTCTCCCTATATGGGAGGTGGCTGCTGTCAATTCTTGTGGTCTCTCGGGGGGCCTTGCAATGGCTTGGAACCTTGTTCTGTTTTCCTTCAAGGCTTTTACAACACCATGGGACATTTTTTTGAAAGGAACCTTCTGTGGATTGCATCAGACTCTTTCCATTTTAAATTGTTATGCTCCCTATAGGGAGAGACAGAACTTTTGGGAGGCACTCTCGGGTTCGGGTCTTCTGAGCACACCTAATCTGATTATTGTAGGAGATTTGAATTATACCAGATATGCTTTAGAGATTTGGGGACCATCGGCTAGGCTGGATGAATTGGCCGATTTCTTCACTAAGTTTTTTGCAGATAACGATTTTGTGGATGTTATGCCTGTAAAGTTGATGCCTACCTGCACCAATGGTAGATTTGGAAGGGATGGGATACATAAAAGACTCGACCGTTTTCTTATGAAGGCAGAACTACTTGGTCATTTTCAGAAATATCGATCATGGGTTTTTGAAACCAAACTTTCAGACCATTGGCCTATTGTTCTGCAGTTGAATGATTATGGACAAAAAGTATCCTTTCCTTTTAAGTTCAATAGCTCCTAGCTTAACAATGAAGAATTTTGTATCATGGTTAGAGAATTCTGGAAGAACTTCTGTGTAGAAGATGCAAATCTGGTGGCACGGTTCTATTATAAGTTGAAGGGTTTGAAAGAGACCGTTACAGTTTGTGTTGATGTATATGTAACTTGAAATGTATTTCATCTATATTTATTGTACTCCTATAGAGATGTATTATTCCTCTATACGGAAGTGTCGTAATTTGTATTGACAAGTGTCGCAAGTGGTGTAACTTGCTGATGGGTTATTAGACCACCTAGTAGAGGGGCCGGCCCAGAATAATGTAACCTGGGGTTATTAGGCTGAGTTAGACAAGTCGGCCCCATAGGTTTATTAGGAAGCACATGACAAGTATAAATAGAGATCGGGAGATCTCTATGTCAATCATCTCATTACTCACTCTTTTATCACTCGAAAAGTGGCGCACATGTGAGGAGGAGGATCAACTGCTAGGAGAAGACTATCTCTTGTACTTTGGTTGTATCATTGCTCTCTCTATCTCTGAGGAAGTTGTGGGGTTTTTCACCTTTATGGTTTTCCCCAGTGAAACTCTGTGTGTCCATTGTCTTATGTGATTGGTTGATATGATTGATATGTTGTACATGTTATTCTCTCAGTAAAGATCCTAGAGTATGTTGAATTAATGCTAAAAAATTAACATGGTATCAGAGCTAACATGAGAAGAAGACATTGTGTAGTGGAGAAAACTAGGGTTTCTTGTTTATTGGGTTTCTCTCCACATATTTTGGAAAAGCAACAGGGTAGATTGACTCTACTCATCAAGGAGAATCTTTCTGTCCAATCATGATTCAATTTTGAGCACTTTCAGTTTTGGCTCTAACAATTAGGGTTTCCTCAAAAATAGGAATTTCTAAAATCTGAAGACATAGCTAGAAGCTCCTTGGAAAAATCGAAGTTTAGAGCTTTGGATCGAGATTTTTGGTTGGGTGAAGCCCTAGGAAACTCAAACCCTAATTCAGGGTCCTCCCAAGTGAATCTGGGAGATTGAAAAGCATTTATGAAGGGTGAAACTTTATAGTTTCCAATTTCTGAGTATACCAGGCTAATTATCTCATCAAGGTGCATCTTTCTATCCTTTCAGAATTTTGAAATTCACATTTTCAATTTTTAGGGTTTCTCTAACAAACCCTAATCCTGGACCAGATCAAGTTTTCTTCAAATCAAGTTGTAAGACCCAAATCTTTTCTATTTCCATTTGAAGTACTCTTTAAGATGTTTCACCACACCAATATTGAAGGGGCTGATAACTTCCGAGCATGGAAGTATAGGATTGGGTTAATCCTGGAAGAAAATGAGTTGGATACTTACATAAGCTCTGAGGTCCCTGTCCCAGACGAAGAAGAGGCTAAATCTCTTCACAAAAAGAACTTGTTCAAGGCAAAGAGAATCATTGTTGATTCTATCAAGGACCATCTCATCCCCCATGTGTCATCTCTGAAGACACCCAAAGAGATGTTTGATTCCCTATCCAAGCTATTTGAAGGGAAGAACATAAATTGGAAGATGACTCTGCGGAATCAATTGAAAGGGGTAAAGCTTCAGAATGGAAAGACCATTCAATCTTATTTTTCTAAGGTCTCTCAGATCAAGGAAAACCTCAAAGCTGTGGATGAAGTAGTGGATAATGGTGAAGTTTTTATGACCACACTAAATGGCCTACCTAGGTCATGGGATTCCTTTATCCAAGGAATCTATGCAAGAAAGAAGTTGCTCTCCTTCAGTAGACTGTGGGAGGAATGCTCACAATAAGAAGCAAGGCTTGTGGCCCGAGAAGAAAAGATGGGGAATGAAGATCAAGCTCTCACATCTCACACCAAGGGAAGCAAGTTTAAGAGGGAGATATCTCATAACAAGAAACATTCTCACCCTCATCACAAGAAGAAAGATCTATCTCATGTTCGATGTTATGAATGTAATGAAATAGGACACTTTGATTCAAATTGTCCCAAGAAGAAGAAAGACAACAACTTCAACAAGAAGAAGAAGAACAACAAAAGAAGATATTATGCTCATGCTGCTGAGGATGATGAACCTCCCAAGAATAAA